>WBNO01030916.1:13252-45752 GCA_013400575.1 Peucedramus taeniatus
CAAAAACCCCCTAATTTTTGTCACTCAAAAACCCGTCATTTTTGTCTTCATCCCCCCAAAAACAATTTAATTTTTGTCACCCACGCGGGGAAACACCACAAAGACGGGCGTGCACCAGCTCCCTCACACACGTCCAGCCATGAGGCCTCAGGATACCTGGCGGTGCAAGGCCCAAGGCTAATAACATGAGGTGGCGGCGTTAATGAGGTAAAATATTGCCACGTTATTGTTAATCTCTTAATAAATGCCTTGAAAACTGGGCACCATCCATTAAAAGCTGCCCAAGGGTTGCGATGAGAGTGAGCAGGTTTTTTCGGTGTTAATTTACAATGGGAAAATCAGAAAGTACAAGGACCTAGGCGAGTTGCAATCCAGTCAGCTTAAGAGTGCACACATGAAATGAGACTTTGGGATTTACCCTTTGATCTTTGCCAACTTTTAAGGTTTCATAATCTCATTCCTTATATGTTCTTTTTTTTCCATCCCCAAAAATACTTTTTTCCCCCCCAAAATATCCATTTTTTAACTCTTCTTCCACTATGGCATACGAAAGCAGCACACCAAGAAACAGGAAAGTGATGGCGTGGTCCATCTCCCCTGAAAGCTCAGTGCAATATCAGACACACTCTAAGTCTCTACTTGTATTAAGCACAGAACCCATCTAAAACGAAACCTTCTGAAAGTACTAGGTGGCTAAGTACCTTGAAAATCACGTTTCAAGGGTACATCAGGGGATTTGTCTTTGCTGAGGTGGATGAGAAGCCAGCCCTTTCAAGGCATTTGCTGTAGACATCACAAGAAATCAAAGTCCTGGCGCCTATAGGAGCTGAGGCACCAGAGTGGCTGATCAGAGCCCGGGGATTTACAGTCACAACAGTTCCTGACAACAAATTGTAGGTGCTCTGCTAACCCCCGTGCGCTGACGTGTGAATGCTGCCCGAGACGCAAAGGACCAGGGCTGCCCTCGAGTACAACGCTAACGACCCCGTCAGAAATTACAGCAAATAAACCAAATAGCAGAGGAGCTATGGGAAAGGAGGAAACACCCAACAGGTCAGCTTCCATTAGTTTTCATACCTGAGTCCATGTTATTTCACTTTGTAATAAGAGGATAAGGAGATCTTTGTAGTTATTTTACTGAGGTCAGAGAGGGTGATGTGCATCTAGAGCAGCCTTCATAACCAAGCAGCAGGAGCATTACTGATCAGCTCAGAACTCACCTGAAGGCTAAGGCCTGAACTGTATTACCATTTACTTTTGTAAATCTGTTACAATGCCTGCCATTCAGTCTAGCTTTTAATCATTCCTGTGTTTATTCTGTGCATGCTCTATCTCCTCAATGCAAATACATGTGTTTATGTGTCAGTTTGTTGTTTGTTTTATTTTAATAAGTAAATGGTTTTCTAATGAATAAATGATTAAAAAAAAAAAAAAAAAAAAAAAAAAAAAAAAAAAAAAAAAAACAACAAAAAAACACAAAAACACCAAACTAGATTTCTGTGATTACAAATTCACTTTACCTTTTCTCTACCTCCAGAGCAATAGGGTGGTGATCCAGGAATCAACTATCACTTATCCCTGTAACTTCCTGTAACCTTCCTGTCTGGGCACAGCAAAGATAACCTCTGCCCCACAGGGCTCACAGTCTAAAAAGCTTTGTCCCACACAACCTCATCACAGTGACCCTTTCTGCATCTTCCTCCTCCACCTCTTTGCCACTCATGCTTTAAGAAATAATCTCAAGTGCTTCCCTGTCTTCCTTTTTAGTTATTCAAAGGGAAGCAAAGACTTGTTGTGGTCAACAAGTGAATGCTGCAGAATCCCAGTAATTAATTCTTGCATGTAGAACAAAACCACCTCTACATCTACCTGCTTGTTCTCAGACAAGGAGGCATTCCCACAGCATTTCATGAGCACAAAATTTAACACAAAATCAGTGACACTTGCCACAAGCAGACCAGAACAATGTTTTGCCTCCTATGAAGACCTTCAAGCAGTTGCCACTGGCAGCAAATAAACCACATAATTCTCTGTTAAGTAAGTTACCAGAAAATAAAAAATAGAAAGAAACCCCATACTTAAAATATTCATCCCCACATCTGGATGATAAAATATAATTCTTATGACAAAATATAATTTTTAGGCGCTATGTTCCCTATCTGCAATTACATCAAAATCACATTAATTGAGCTATAACACTGTCAGGCCCAGCAGCTGGGAGGCACATCCATACATTCTAAAGAGGTGGCCATTAATTCAGCGCTCCACAGCGTGGCAATGAAGCTGGGATGTCCGTTCCCCAACGTGATTTACTGTCTTTCAAGCTGCTTAAGTGGGAACCTCTACAAAAAGATTTAAGTTAAGTGACTCTTATGCCGAGCTGGAGCTCATTTATTATTGAATTAAGTTTTCATTTCTTTTAAAGGGAAAGAGAAATATAGTTTTATTCGAAACAAGGTAAAACAGTTCAAAGGAATCAACTATTACAATTTAGGAAGTAAGAATATATATCAGTGGGTGACGGTGGTATTTTGCTTTTCTATTGCTGTAACAATAAATTTTTAAATTATATATGTACCTTTAGTAGAAATACACAAATATATGGTGTATGTATGTATACAGATATGGAAAAATATAGAAAGAAAATTAGAAATTAAGGTACAGATTAAATGTATCTAAAACATTTATGAGCCTAAGTCCCAAATCTAAACATAGGCTTAGTTTTAAGGCTATATATGCCTGTTATCTTAGCATCCTTTTTCATATACTAGCAGTTCAGTCTTTTAAATAATGTATTCAACCAGGTTCTAGTTCAGAAAATATATTCTATTTTATTACTTTTCAATAAAATAAAAAAAAAATACTTGCACCTGGCCCTCAAGCACCTTAGTTAAATGAGGATGGAAAGGGTGAGTGTTGTTTTTGTCATGTACTAAAAACTGAGTCTGAGAAAGAAACAGAAATTTATCCTTCTCAAACAGCAGGTACCCAATTTCTGCCCTGAAATTAAAACATCAGAACACAGCAATCAGTGCAATATTTGGCCTCTGTCCTCTAACCACATGAAAGAAATATATTGAGCTAAATTTGCTGCCAGCTTAATTTTATTGAAATTAGTGGAGTTTATCCAACAAAATATTTGGCATCTTGTATTTGATAGACAAAATGTGCCAGTGCAGGGAATGGGATTTGGAGGGAAAGCACTTATTGTGCATGCTTAATATTTCTGCAATGCCTAAATATTTCTGAGTAAAATATACTTTAAAATAATAATTAAAATTTGCCAGGACCCCCATAATGGTGTCATTTACACTCCAGTCACATGAGTCTACAGCACAAGACCCTTTCATAATTAGGAACGTACACTATATAAGCTCCCTCCCTAATTAGCAAATTATGTTGAAAATAGCATCCTGCTAATTAACCGTTATTATGGCATTTCTGAAGCTGAAGCTTTAATTATCACCAACCTAATGATTGTGTACAGAAAAAAACAACTTTTTTTTTCTTAAATTATCAATAAGGGCAGGAGATTATTATCAGGCGAATCTGCTGACGGCTGATTAATTTGTTTGATGCAAAGTTGCTGTGTGTTTCATATTATTTTATCGGAGTTGCAGGAAAAAGGTACATAATTTGGTTTCATTAGCAACTACTGCTATTTATCACTAGAAGATACCCCTCCCTTTTTTGTTGTTTGTTCAATTCTCTCTGTGTTTTTGCCTGCACCAGCATCAAAGTCAAGAGCAGGAAGTTTTAATTAAGTGACACTAATGAGGTCGTTGAAAATGATACTTCAGCAATTCAGCATGCTGTTAAATGTGTTTATTCTATAATGTCATCAAAGGTGATTGTTTTCCCTTGTAATAGATAAAATTCATTACCATAAGCATTGTACTTTTGAGTGTTAGAGATACAAAATGCGAGTTAGTCAGGTGTGTCTGTTGCACATTTCATCTCATCTACCTCTGTAAATGAATTTGCATCTAAAACTATCCCTTGGAAAGGAAATGTAGCATGAGCTGTAGTTGTAAGGGGCTTTTTGTTTAGTAATAGCTAAGCTGTGAGCAACCTGCTTGGGTGTGATCATTGGAGCCCTGCTTTTAGAGCTGCCAACCCAACAAGCACATCTCGAAATTCTCTTAGCTGTAGCCTGTTCTGCAAGTCCTAATCAAACAGCTTGAATGAATCATGTCCAGTTTGCAAAGGAGTTGTAGAGTAGTGACAAGAAGAATACCAAGATTTTGAAAACCAAAGAAATCATGATAAGCTGAAGATGTAGATGCAAGATGAATGTGAAGATGCAAGATGCGTTTTGTAAGGAGAGGTTGTCATCTCATAGACCAACTGAACAAGATGGAAGAAAGACACTCTTCAAAGCTGAATCAGAAGTAGTTATGAGCATTTGTGAGTCTCTGCTGCTCTGTTCCTCACTGTGGATTTGGCCATATAGAAATAACCTTTGTTTGGCCCCACATTTGCACAGGAAAAAAAAAAATTTGGAGATGTTTTGTAAGCTATGGCTCCTCCAAACATACACACAGCACAATAATCCTGCAAGCAGAGCTAATGAAGAGATATATTCATGTCTGTAGATTTGGCATGAGCTGGGGCTAAAAATTCACAAAGGATCCCAAATGTTTGGGACAAGACAGTCCTTGTTGGAGAAACAATGTTTGCATCAATGTAGCACCTGGTCTGATCAGTCCTCAAATTGTTTGATTCCTTGACAAATACATTTCATAATTAAAAAAAAATAATACTAATCTTAAATTCAATTTGCAGAACTATGTTAAGTCAGAAGCTGACTCTGAAGTACAAATCTGAACATACTAAAGGAGCATTAAGCAGACATGAATGGGGTTCACCTCTCCTGACACCTTGCAGTAGGTTAAAGACATGGACATTCAGCTTAACTCAGAGCATAATACAGCCCACAGTACTTCCTGACAACCCACTTCAACCCCAAAATTTCACTCATATGATTAAGAACGTCAAAATGTTGCTTTTCTGCCTTTATATGCTAAAAAAAAATAAGGAACTAGATACATGTGAACACTAAGGAGAGTAAAAATATAGTTCACATTTTAATTGTATTTTTTTAAACTACTACAGTTCTGAGATTCTGAAGTTTTCCTTATTTAGAATAACATGAAACTAAAAAACTTGAGAAATAAGCTCTATGGGAAAAGTCTCCCTTTTCTTCCCTGAAGAATGGAGGCAATAATTTGTTTTGGTTTGCATCAAATTAATTTTTAAAAAGTCTGTTTCTTTCCAGTAATTTTTTTTAAAAGTCAGATGAGGCAAAACCAAAAAAAAAATACAAGTTATTCAGAATGCCAAAGCACCACAAATATTTTTCGGTGGCAAAAGTCCAGTGTTTTCAATAAATAGCATTTGGACACTGCTCAATTGCTAAGTGAAATACAACATGGCATATGTGGGCTTAATACTGGAAATCTTTACTTACAGTTCAAATTTAGAGCTGCCTTTCAAAGCTTTGGTCTTAGTCAGATCCCGCTTTAAACACCTGGCCCGTCCTGCATGGTTTTCCATCTGGCTGGAGGGAGAACTCCAATTCAAACAATGTACAGACACCAAATTCACCTTGTCCTTTGGTCCATGACAAAGCTGGCCAGGGACATTTGGATTTGTAAGTCCAGCCCTGTGTAGAATGCAAAGAACACAGCATTCCCTGGTGCGATATTGCAAGGAGATGCTCCGTTCTGGTAATATGAATTGTGTTTTACTGTGCAAAGTCACTCATTTCCCCCAGCTGTCACTCCTTGCAGTTGCTAACGCTGCAGGGACACATCAGAATGTACTGGAGATAAAAGAGTCTCATCCTTCCTCCCTGAAGTCAATGGCAAAACTCCTATCAATTTCACTGGGGCAGAGCTGGACCTTTAATGAGAAATAAATAGTTCCCAAAGTGATTTTTACAAATAATAGTTACAGTGGCACCACAAACAAGCTGTGATGGGTGGATAAGACATGAAAAAAATTTTTGCTTCACAGTCAGGAGCAGGGAATTAGAAATTGCCTGCAAACTCACCCACCCATCCCCACGGCAAGAGCCATAAATCATCATTTTGTCCACACCGAGCAAAAAGCAGGAATCACAGGAAGATGCAGGGAGAGCTGCCCTTCATGTGGACAGCAGGGGACACGTCTGGGTCACATGACCCCTAACCTTATCTTTATTTTTCCATCAAGCTCTGTGACATTTGTCCTTTTTCATTCAATAAGATGCAGGACTATTTGCCATTTTCAAGTAACCCCATTATACAGTACTTCCCATTGACAGACGCATCCCCACAGTACAAGGTACTTTAACTCTTTCTAATAGGTTTCTTCCTGACTCCTGTATCCCAAGTGGGATTTTGTGTTTTGTTTGCTTTGACAAAAAGAAGAAAGGGAAAAAAGAAAGAAAGAAACATACCCCCTGGGAAAGTTAACCTCAAAACATAACATTTCTGAAGCAGGATAAACCACCATCGTAACTGCAGAGGACAACATAATTACAGGCAAAACCATAGAAAAACAGATGTACTGAGCAAGCAGTCTTGGCAGTCCAAAGTTAGAAGGTCAATAGGTTGGGTTGCCTAAATTGTGGCCTTTTAAAGCAGGCATTAGTTTCTTTCTGCAGATTAGCCACTTGAGGATCTATATTTTGCCTGAAATCACAGGCACCTTCTCGTCCAAAAGCCCAGATTCTCCAGAAATATAAAAATTGACATAAAACTTCATTCCAACTAGCACAAAGGGCTAGGGGAGGAGCTGTGTGTAGAAGATGACAGTTTGCATCTCCAGAATGTTTCTACCAACTTCACAAGATGTTGTCTCCTGTCAGCGACCGAAGCACGGAGCTGCATTGTCCTTCTGTCGTCTGAAGGGACTCATCCCAGTGTCAGTCTTCCAAGTGGGAGAGGCTATCCCATCTTCACCTGTCCTCTACAGATAAAGACTGAAGGTATCCTCAGAGGAACAAGTACCTTAATATCTGAGCTCTGACTTGTTTTTATGGAAAGCTGAAAGATGCACCCACCTGCTCTATCCACAATATTAACATTTTTCAGCCAAGCCCTGCCAATTTTAATAGATTGGAAGGAGTAAGGAAGGGCTACTCATCCCTTTTCAGGGATAAGAAGCTAAGGTCCAAAGAAACTCTGTAAAATAAGTTATTTTGGCTCAGGACTTTGAGAAGAATCTCTCAAGTGACCATCAGCAGCTTTATAGCTCTCAGCAACTTTCCTCCACCTCCAGAAATACATGTGGCCTCTCTGCCATAAAAATTATTCATGAGCTCAGCCTTCAAGGTAGAGAACCTTCGCAAGGGGGAAAGACCCAGACTCTTCAACAGAGGACAAGACAAAATATTTCAGGCAAACCCTTGGGTGCGTGCTCAGTCCAAACCATGCCCTTCCTCATAACAGGAGCTGAGCTGCTCCACTGCAGGATGCTTGTGATAGAAGCAACGAGGACAATGTTCTTCACAGATATATTTCAAGAACATCTCCAAGTCACTAAAGTGTTTTTAAAATTCTGTGATGTAAACTTGTTTATTGTATTAAAATCATATGTCCAGCTTCTCAGGTAAAGTCCAGAGAAGGGATCCCTCTGTCACGTGGCACAAATCCTGGTGGAGGCTAAGGTATAGTTGACATCCACAAACACTCAGAAGAGTTTCATTGCCTCTGAAGGGCTGAGTTCCCTCCAGCCCTGCCTCTGCTCTGAGAAAGGAGGAAAGCATCACTGTGCAGCACAGAGCTGCCTTCCCCATGGTTAGCTCCTCGCCCACACACAGAGTAACCGTGGGTCACTGAGGAGGCAGGATTTCAGCCTGAAAGCAAACACGAGATATGGCCCAAGAAAATGCCCTTCGGGGTTTTTTTTTCCCATGTGATTACAGGCACATTGAGATTCTCTGAGAAAAATGACGCTCTGTTTAGTCACTACAGGAAGGAAAGCACCACTAGAAGCAGCATCACTGGGGTGTCCAAACCACATTTTCAAAGGCAGAAGTTTAGTCATTTGTAGCTGACTTCCAGCATATCACTGTGCTCATATGAGTGGATCCACCTCTGTGGCAAAAATCAAAGACCACCAATTCTGATTCTATTCTTTCCCTAGCTTATATTTGACGAGTAGCAGTCTCAAATGCAACCTCACACCATGTGCTGTAATACAAGAGATGATGACAACCATGGGAAGAGGCTCAATACAAATTCTCAGCACTCATTCCATCCCAGTCCATGACTGTATCCTCCTGAAAAGTACCTGATTTGTATTAGCAACATTTCAAAACGACAATACTGAGGTGGACATGGAAAAATAAACACCACAAAGAGAGTCACGGATCAGGATACCAGTAACTAGAGGCTTTCTGTGGCAGCACTTGATAGCAGCCAGTAAATACATCCCAGATGTGAGGTATAATGACATTTCTGAAAGGCAGTTGATGCATGTGTGCACCCAGACATCCCTACCCAGAATGACTGTCAATGTGATGACTTCCAGAGAACTTGTGAGATGCCATAAGATCACTGTCGGGCCGGTGGACAGCAAATTAAACATGTGACATGGCTGCAAAATGATCAGTGAGTTGGAGCCAGATGTACAAAGGTGGCTTGTGATGATCAAATGGCACTGGTGGGGATGCACCTACAGCACTGTGTTTTCCAGACAGCAAGATTAGACAAGAAATATTGGCAAATTAGAGGGAGATAAGAGAAAAGCGACAAAAATTTTCAGTGACATTCAAGAGAAAAGTAGATAAAGTAAAATACCAGATAAGCCACGGACTCGTAGGCATGCATTTATTTTCTGGTGATAATAATTGAATTTTTAGGCTTCTTTTACAATTAAAAAAATAAATGCAACCATAAAGCAGCAGTTTCACAAGGATGGTGGAATCAATACACGAACTCTTAGGCAGCGGTGGAGCTGCACAGAGAAGTTCTCAAAGAAAAGCTGCAATATGTTTATCCCTATCTGACTGCAGTTCAGTGGTTGTGCAGCACTGCAGAGCTGACACATCCTGCAGCCTTGCTCTCAGGATGGACACTGCCCACATCCCAGCTGTGGCAAGATGTAACCCACACTCCTTGTCCCTCAGTCGTCAAGATTAAAGACCTGTAGAAGCATTCTGCTGTCACTCCTCCCCTTGCCCATAGGAAATCAATGAGTGTTGAGGTTTTATTCTGACATACACATGGGAAATATCTGTGCTATGGACACAGAAACCCAGGCAGGGCACAGAATTGCCTCACACTTGAGCCACAGTCCTGCTGAAGTCAGGTGACTGCCAGCACTCATTCAACATGCTCCAGATACTCAAAATGCAGGTCAGGGACAGAGTCTCAAGTGATCAGTGATAGGTTTTCAGCAGCACATTTTACACTGACAAATGAAAGTTTCTCTGCAGTGTCCTTTCTTATAAATATTTCTACAAAATTTTTGTGCACCTTCCACAGAAAGTAGAACTTCAAAGCAAAAAAGAGGACTCTAAGAGAGCTACTGAATCGAGGACTCTGGTCCAAAATATTTAAAACCTGAACTCAAATCCTGGATCTTAGATATTGCAGACTAGAAAATTAAATGGGAAAGCTTTGCATTTTTTGCAGACTGTAATTCTTGGTTTTCAGTCAGCACTACTGAACCCTTACAGTTGGGTTCAGCTTCCCAAGGACCTCTGGAACCAATAATTCCCCAATTCTTGCAGAAACTCTTATGACCCCCTACAGTATCAGAGATAGGCTTCAAAACCACACAGCTTTCAAAAGACTGTGGTGCCAGGCATGGCTGGTGAGTCTTTTTTGCTGCCCAGACCCACCCATGCAGACAATGTCACAGTCCAATCCCAGGCCACACAAGTGCATGGCTGGCTCCCATTTAATTGCTTCATGTCTTGATTTCCTGTTCTTCACTTTCACGATTTATTTTCTCTCAGTTTCCTGCCATGTGTCCTCGGCTTGCAAACAACAGGATGCCATTTGCATTCACAAACTACCAGGAGATTTTTACTGAACTGTATAAGTTACATCATTGGACATTATTTTGCCATTATCAGCACTGGGCTGACATGCAAAGCTAAAGCTTATTAGACAAGATGCTGTTCATCCCTCTCTTACATTTGGTTTCCATGTTGGAAAAGCCAGTGCACCGGCCAGGAATATAGGATTTAATCTGACTATTAAAGGACAACAACACAAAAAATTCAAAATACTCTAGATGGGGAAAGTTTTCAAATATGAAAGGTATGTTATTATGCCTTCAGTATATGTTTTATACTCTATTAATTTTTTCAAACTTCAAGATCTGTATTGCACTTATATCATAACCAGGTTCCACAACTGCCATTTATATTAACCTTACCATATGTAAGACAAAGAAAAAAAATTATTAATAGGTTCTATTGATTACCTACTTAATGCAGCTGTGTTACTAATCCCCACACCTCAGATTCCAAATGCACTGTGCAAACAGTCTATAATAAGGTGTTTTTAAAAACTAGGGAAAGCTTGCAGGAGACTCTTCTAATATCAAATAACAATTTTCAATATTTTTTTCTGAACTATAAGGAATAGAAACTCTTTTATAAGTACGTATCAGTAACACTGCAACCAAACACCTTCTTTGTGGTTTAGCAAAAAGTAGATTTTATTTTAAACTGAACATTCAACACAGACTAAAGGTGCTCTCTCTGACAGCGGGCACCAGAAGTAAGAACCTAGCATTTTAAAATAGTTCTTACAATTACAGGTCATGCTTTAGTAGCTTGAAATGCCTTATTTGTATAATTTCTCCTTCTGGGTGAACACAATTTTAAAAGGAAATGAAGCATTGTAATATAAACTACCGCCTATATATACCTTGTGCTCACATTATAAATATTATCAGATGCAAAAAAAAAGCACCAATGCTTTTCCAAAAGAAGACTTTTTTTGTTTCATTCTTTCTTGATCTTTTGTTGTGACTCTCCCTTTGATTGACAGGTGGCATTCTTGTCTTTATGGATGGAGAAGCAAAGCCCTTGATGGTTATCGACATAAGGAAATGTCATGTGTGACTGTGTTTCAGCAGGACCTTTTCCCCCCTCATTTTCCACTCCTTCCCCTCACCTAATTTAGTATATTTAATGCCAAAAAGTCTCTCAAATATGAATTTATAATGCAAACACTAATTGCAGTCAGGAACCCACACCTGGCATTTAATTGCCATTTGGTATTAAAAGTCACATTTGCAACAAGTGTCCTTACAAGGTAAAGTTGACCAAGCTCCTTTTTCCTTTGCCCCTATGCAACCAAAACCCTCTTTGGCCTCAAACCTCCAAGCTGATGGTGGAAATGTGCTGTTGGAGGAGCAAAGTAGCTCCACAGCAGCACGTCATTGTAAGTTACACATGGGAGTCATTCACTCAGAAACCAGAAGTGGGCAGGAGCAGCAGAGCAGGGATGACACAGGAACACGAGGGTGATTCACCCCCGTGAGGGGCTCAGGACCATTCCTGGCAAAGAGGGGCACCACCCCCATTTGTGTCCAAAATAACTCTGGGACAGTCCCCCAGCACGGGGCCTGACACAGTGTCAGGGAGAGGGCAGGGACTGAGGGAATTGTGCTCCCCACAAGCCCAGCTTTGGCTGTGGGAGTCTTTGTGGTGCATCACAGCAGTGGCACTGACCACCAGTGTCATTGGCCCACCCACAGCAACATGGACCATCCTACACTGGCCCTAAAGGACACTGCTGCCCTCTACACTATCTCCAGTTCTGCCTTGTACAATATTCCATGTTAAAAACTCCATTGTTCATGCCTTACACAGGCTTCAGACTACCTCTAACACTTACTCCTCCCCTCCTCCTGCATCCTTCCTCCTCACTTTGTCATGTCTGAAATTAATTTGTTCTCCATCTCAAGCAGGGATCATATCTTTATCTGCATTGTGAAGTGCCCAAACAGCATAAAAATTGTATCTTTGGTGATGTCAAATAATAAATAATAACAATAGGGCAGACTGGGAATACTTTGTCTGGGATAATGCATCCATGCTCTCTCTACCATGACCCTAATTCATCTGCATAAATTTCCAACGTGTTTTATATGCATTATGCTAACATTTTGACCACTAACCACAGGGTGAAGAAATATGACATAGGATCTGGTTTTCTGTAGCCAAAAATAGGTATCTCTAATTAAAAAATAAAGACCAGGAAACTACTCCCCAAAACACATATGTCCCTTTGACTGGATCTACATTCCATCCGAGGCCTGATTGTATCTTACTTGTTACTCCATGAAGGGCTCATGTCTTGCAGCAAGCAGATCTTGAGCAAGTGAACAGCCCTTCCTCTGACACTTTTGCATTAAGATCTTCACAGATGGGTAAATTTTCAGTTATTTTCAAATTAAAACTCTGTATCTTGCCTCTATGTTATGAGCAGCATTTTGGGGTTTGATGCCTCTATTGAGCACTAAAATAAGAGACCAGGCCTTTGCACCAGGCAGCAGGAGCTGTGCAAGGACATTTTGCAACGTTTGGATCTCAAGTTAATGTTTCAGTGAATCACATCACCCCAGCTGCAGAGCAGATGCTGCAGGTGGTACCCACAGTACCTGTCAAAGTTTCCAAACACAACCAAGGTTTCCTCCCTATCTCTTTGCCCTATATCTTCTGACTTTTTAAACCACATGCTTTCAGGCATGCACAGGGCAAATTCTTTGCCCAGAAGACTGAATAAAAAATACCCATGTAATTATATTACTTCTCTGCCATTGGATTCAATCTCACAAATGCAAAAAGAACATCTGAGAAGAGTCTGCCTGGCCTCTTCATCTCCATAGCAGGAGTACAAAAAGCAGGTTCAGAGTCAGATTTACACAGTCTCAGCCCAGCCTTGTCTGCAGTTACAAGTTTTGCTACTGAAGAATGCCAGCAGAATTCTCTAAGCAGCAGAACAAAGAGGGAGAGAGACCTGAGCCAGTTCTGAAACTATTACATTACTTCAATTGAAGGAGTACTTGGGAAGACAATCACATGTGGGATGCATGAGCATTCCTATTTCTTCTAGTTAAGTACTCCTGCTTTTCCCTCATGTTGTCACTGAATGCATTTCTACTCCTTTATAGCCAGCCAAGCTATAAAATTCAGCATGAGCTTGAAGTATACTACATGCTAATTTTGTATTGCCCTAATAATGCTCAGATTTACTGGGATCTATTCTCTCACTGATGCATATTTGTAAGTACTATTAACGTTAATGGGAGTTACCAACTAATTAGAAAGGAGAACAAAATCTAGGCTATAGGATGCAAATTAGAGTAGTGGCTGTGTCACTTATCTTCCCACTGAGGAATTAGAGTAGCGCAATATCAAGGACAGTGACACTAAATTCTGTTGATTATTTGCCTTACATTTTACACCCTTGAACCCACAACAAAACAAAACACTCGAAGGGAAACATCCAGCCAGGTTATTAAAGTGTATTGCATAATCACAAAAATCTTTAAGTTGGTTCTCAAACTGAGAGAAAGACTTGAAAAGTCCTAATCTAAACACACTCGGCACAGAACTGTTGCAAGGTGTAGCCAACAATTAATATTTTTAAGAAGCTGGTCAAGAGAGAGTAGCTCAGTGAGTCTGTGTATTAAAAGGGCATTGTTAGCACACTGCTTGGCTTTTATGAGGTGAAACAATCCAAACCTACTTCAGTGCATGGAGTGGTTTGGAGAGGTTTTATTTTCATCCTTAAAGTCCAGGGTGGCTTTGGCATAATAAAGGTCATATCTCCTAATCATGGTAATGTTCACACACAGCAATATGAGCTCATTGCAGAGAGCTCCAGCACTCAGAAATCCCCGGTTAGAAGGTGTCACCGATTAAACTATCGCATTTCAAAGGCTTCCATACAGTAAATAGGAAAGAAAAGAAGAAAAGGAACCGTGGCCTTTTGTTATTCAAAAAGCTACGGAGAGCGATAATTAACCCATTTTTGTTGAGAAATCATTTGGACAAAAGTCAAGGGATTGCCACCCTGTCAATTGTTAAGTCTAGATAAGGACATTATATTCCACTGTACAAAGAGTGACTGAAGATAGTGAATAGAAAGTAGGCCACTACTATGACTTTCCCTAGTCCATCGAAAAAGAGGTCTATTTTTTTCCACAAAAGAGGTAATATAGTAAAAAATTCTCTTCCTACATTAAAAACATAACTACAGTGCTTGGTTTTTTTGCATTTTGTTAAATATTCAAAGGTACCATGCAATTAGCATGTCATTAATGAATAATTAATTACTGCTAAAACAGCCTTCAGATTTTTTTGCAACTAAATTATTTAAAGAGCAAATATAACAATGGAATGCAACTCCCCCCCCTTTCCTTAACTCTGTATTTTCATCAGTGCATCCGTTTGGAGATGAATTGGGGATTATTAACTAAGAGAAAAATTATATTTTGGAACATGAAAAGATTCTACTTTCTCTTCCTGTTTCTCTGCCCTCCCCCCCTCAAAGGAACCTGAAGACAAAAAATGATGTTGTCCTTACTAGGATTGCTCGGAATCTACAAGTTTAAATATCCAAGATGTGCTTCAAAACACGAGATTTGTACATTTCCTGGGGAAAAAGAAAATCAAACAAACAAACACCCAAAAAAATGTTGAAAACTAATCCTGCCAGCACTTTGCAGCAGTGAACCCCAAGTCTGAGAAGTGCAGCGTATTTTTGTTGATCATTTGTCACCGGCTCTAATGACAGTTACTTTATTATTAAAATCTACCCCACTATACAGCCAAGAGCTAAAGAGAAAGTAATTTGTTGCCACTTGCAGATATACATCAGTAGTAAGACGTTAGTTTATATTTATAAGCTGCACATCTGTGAATCAGTTGGCCTACCCATCTGTTAGCTGCACCAGTAAACAGGGAGTCTGTGCGCCGCGGATCCCTGCATCCATCACAAATTCCTTCTTTAATTGTATGTTTATGCAACAAACCTCCACTTAAGTGTATTTGAGAATGTTTTGAACAGTGATAATTAGTTTTTATGACTCAATGCTACTCTTCCTGACACTGATTCAACACTATTATTTTAATAGAGACAGCACTTTTCTCTGACAGTGTCAAAGCAGGTTTTCTCCATGGAGCAGAATTTGTCCCTACAAAGATACTCTGGAAAAACAAATCTTTTCCCAGTGTTCCCAAGCTACCATTACAGCATGCAAATGTGATTCTTCATCTTTTCATAAAGTTTTCTTTTAGAAGTTGGTCCCTGAAATAAAATACATTAAAAGCTATCAGCCCACCACAAAAAGTTGCAAAAGAGCTTGGATTGCACTGGTCTGGGTAACAGGGCTTGAATTGTAATGTTGGACACACAATTATTAAGACACACCTCGTGAGCCAAGGAGACCACTCACCTGTTTAAACTTAAAATCCCTGCTTACATGTATTGACTCCAAGGGCTGTTTCATTTCCAAGCAGATTTATGCTTGGGTACTTCACCTAATTTCTGTAAACAAAACACTGATGGAGAAAAAAAGAAAAAAAGAGCCATAAAGTTATACCTCTTACTGTATCTCATTTTACTCAGGAAATACTGCATGCACCTTTTTGCATAATAGGGGATTTTCACAGTGGTTTTTTTGTAATGGCTTTACAGTGAAGTTGTGTACAATATGATGTTCAACTTCATAAAGCATTTAGTTACAGCATTGAGTTTGTTTGAGGAACTGAAAGCACACTTATCTATGTATCATTGTGCTGATGCAAATGGCAAAATTTTCCACATGATTAAACATCATTTTCTCAGGGTATTCTGTGTCCAACTGCCTGCTACTCAGTAAATGTTTAGATCAATGCACAGTTGATTCCAAGCCTTGCAAGCCTAAAATCCTCTCATATCTAAATAAAGACATAGGTTTATTCAAGGCCAGAAAAAAAAAAAAAAAAAAAAAGAAAGGACTCAAGCAGGATCTGGAAGGAATCAGCTGGGTTTTAAAAATGCTAATTAAAAAAAAAAACACACATACACTTGTGATAAAACTTTAAACAATGGTTTACATTTATGTGTATCTTTATTTACTCCTTACCAGGAAAGGGTTTCTCTTAGGGACTCTTGGAGCAGAAAGTGGCACCAGTGAATGGTGGAGCCCAGCAGAAAGTGCCATTGACTGACAGCAGTGACGCCCACTGGCACCGCCGGCCCCAGGAGCTGCCAGGAGCTCCCCTGGAGTTGGTCTTCAGCCACCAAGCTGCTCACAAGTCCAGCATCTGTTCTTTGCTTAACATGACTGGGAGCCGTATGGACACAGTCCTCCTCTCTCATTCCTGGGGGCAGATGCCAGCGTGGTCTTATGTCACTTCCAAGAGAAAAAGCCCTGACCTACACAGTGGCCATCAGACAAACCAGGATCTTAAGGAACAGCAGGCTTGGCAAACCATGATAACAATTTTTAGAGCATGTGGCAGCCCAAAGAGAAATTTCCCTCAGTAAGTATTGTTGTGATTTTGTGTGATTATAGATATGCAGAAAAGCCAGGTCAAAATAAACTTACTGAGGATATGCAAAAGTGAAGAGTGCAAAAAGAAGCGATCATTCTGTTCTCATCCCTTAAATCCTCTGCTCCCAAATCCACCAGACCCATGCACCACCAGTTAGGCTTGGCAGGGAACTGCAGCTCAGTGCTAAAAGTCACACAGTCCCAGCTTCTCTATGAAACTGATGACAAGGGCATCAAATTGATGCTTCTGCCAGAACTGGCCAGAGTACAAAATCTCATTCCTGAGCAGATGTCAGGTAGGGCGAACATTCAATCTCCAGAAGGCTTGGACAAAAATGTAGGACAGCAGCACAGAGGTGAAAGAGGTTTGGTGAAAAGAACAGATCCCAAGCCTCCAGCCAAAATATTTCAAAGCAACTTCTGCCGAGAAGACACAATCAACAATTCCAGTGAGAAAGAATGTCGGCTTCAGCACACACAAAAAACCTTCCACTAACATCTCCCAAATGGAAAAGATATTATAAACAACATTCACCTCACTCTCCTCCCTCCCTGTCACAGAAATGACCATGATTCTTTACTACATACCTTCAAAAACAGTCCTTTGCAGATGAAAAGAAATAAAATCTAACCTTAAGAAGTACATTCAGAGACCCCCTTTATGCCACTGCTCTGTGTTATGGAAAAATGAAGGTAAAAATCTGTTGAAAAACATTTCCCTGCTGTATTGTGATTGACATCTGACAGTGCTCAGTGGTGTCCTAACTTGGATGAATTTAAATGACAAGCTTTCCTTTATAAGTAACAGAGCTCCTTTTACAATAGAACAGCACGATTACTTCATGGAAAGGAAAAAAAGGAAGAATCAAAGTTTTTCTTCAAATCCCTGGGGGCACCCCTGACCTGTCACCAGGCTACGACCTTCCCTCGTTAATCTATGCAAATCGGATGACTCTAATTTGTGGCGCCGATTGCTTTGCCACACCTTTAAATTCAGAGATCAGCTACGGGATGATGGCTACATCACACAGAGTTCAGATCACCTTCATGTTGCCAACATTTTTAATGCCACGACAGATGACTTCCCCACCATTCTGGGACAAGGCAGTCCACGCAGCTCTCCAGACTACTTTTTGATTAACATCGAGACAAAAGGCAGTGGTGTTTTGCCTCCTCGTTTGTGATTAGCAGCATTGCTGCTGTAAGCATTCCTAAGCTAGAACCCCTGGGAAGAGTATCAGATCCCAGGTCAAGGCACAGACTGCCAATATCACGGCTTCCCTAACAGTCACCCAATCGCTTTTATGGACATGAAAAAAGAAAAAAAAAAAAAAAAAAAGGAGGGGAAAAAAAAAGGTATTCACTGTAATAAGCACCGGTTCCAACTGAGAGATATTATGTCAAACTCTAAGGCTTGTTTCAAAACTTTCCCCATTCACGTAACTTAATACACTTTGTAAGCCAAAGAGGGCAATATCACAGAAGATGCTCTATGTTCACCTTCCACGTCACACAAAGGCCATGGAAGCTATTTTGTCTGGGTTCAGTGCAGTATGGGGGTTAAACTTTTTGCTTTAAATTGGGTCCTCGACAAGGATACACTATTTTTTATTTAACCCTAGCCTAACTTATTTTATCCCTAGCTTTGTCCCTTTTCTGCAGTGAAACTTTTGTCTTCGTGGTGCTGAAAAAGTGGAGATTCTCATTTATACTGGAAAATGTGTTATTTCTGTTATCCTCATACACATCTTTCCATCCAGAAAGTTGTGAACCCCATTCTCCTGAAAACCCAAAAGCGCATGGGAGTATAATTAATAGTAAAACATTCCAAGAATTTAATCCGTGCCCTATGTGATCAACCTAACAACACACCCTGAGCAATGATCTTATTTGCTCATGCCTTGCAACTCTGACAATGCTCAAACCTGTTAACCAGCTTTTCAAACAAACTCTGAAGGCTGCCAGTTGTGACAGATTTGGACCAGTGTTGATGGTAACATGGGAGTTAGTTAAAGTGATTTGATAAGCTTGTAGCAGCTTGAGGGGCGGCGTCATTCCAAATAAGTAAACAACATTGTCAACAACATAGCCCATCAATAAATGCAGCCTCTATCTCACACAGTCATTATTAAAATAAAAAATATATAATAATATAGAAAATCAGAAAGGAAGGCAGGCAGACAAGGGAAAAATAAAAGTTTCTTTGTCTGTAGCCACAAATCAATGACATATAGCATCAGGGTTCACTGAAACACTGACAAATGTGTCAGCAACACTTGTTTTTAGCATTACTGTATTCTTTACAACTATTAGGAAGCAAGTACAAGGTTATTATAGACACAGAGGCTAAACATACAGTGACATGCTTCACAAGCTCACTCATGCTTTGTATCAGAGCTTTCACTTTCTATAGAAGTGGATTATCCCATTTTCTCATGCTGATCCAAGTGATCTCATTACTTACAGAAGAATCCTGGCATACAAGGATTGTTCTGCCAACGATCACTTACAGCATCCCAGCAGACCCTATTTTTAAAGAAAAACTATCATATTTTTCTTTAATGGCTCTTCTATTGAAGAGGAAAAAAAATAAAAACTGAAAACAGCTTCCACAGGGATTTCAGCCTTGGTCACTGGGGAGACCAAATGCAATTATGGATCCAATACTTTTTAACAGCTCCCACTCTGATGGCCAATAAGCAGTTTGGTGTTCCCCCCTCTCAATCCCCTAAGTAAATTTATATATATATATATCTCCACTGGCAGGCTGCCAGAGACTTTGGAGGCTGTGCACCACAAACATGCTCAGTGACTCCTGGCCATCTGGTGAGCTGGCTGGATCCCTGCTCCAGGATCTGTATCTTCAGGCAGAACCAGCCCCTGGAGGATCTGGGTACAGGCAAGGAGCATTTTAGGGGATAGGCTGCCTGTGCTGATTGACAAGTGGCCCATTCCTCTGCTCCATCCTCAAGAGCTTTTATCAGAAAGTGGATCCCAAAGGTCCTCCAGCATCTCATAATATACAGAAGCCCTTTCCATAAGGTGGGACTCGCCACAGCAGACCTCAAGGAGAGACCTGTAAATTGGCTGGGGAAAGTGCTTTAAAATAAACAACAGCTTTCAAAACAAACCCTAAAAGCATCTAGGCCCCTATCCAACAAAACACTTAAATGCTCATGTGGCTCTAGAGAGGGAAGGCAGCTCACCAAATATGCACAGATGCTTGATAGCCAGAATCACTTTGCACAGCTCTGCCACGGGCTCATCTGTAACCTCGGACAAGGGATTTGAGCCCTGCCCTGCCAGGTTTCATTCCCTCCAGCTGTAAAACTGGGAAAGTCACCCTAAGTTTCATCCTTGAGAACACTGTTTTATATATATTGGATGTTTATCCAGTGCCAGATATTGAGATGACAAATTACACAGAGGTGCTTGTACATTTAACCACATACATCTAGATCTTCCACCCAACCCACAGAGTAGACCCTTTGAATTTCATTGAAATTTCCCCTCTAAGCAAAGGTTTTCTAGATCTTTAACTCTTGAAGTACATTGAGTATCATGGCTAAAATTGGCAAGGGCAAAAAAAAATTTCTACCATGTTTTCACTAATGGGAAATACAAAAATTCTGTCAATGTTTCAGATGTTACGATGTGGTCAGATCTAAGTTCAGAGGAATTAGTTCCTTAACTTCAATTCAAGGGCCTTTTCACTAAGGAAACAAACCATATTGGTTTGCCTCCCTTTTTTCAGATGCATATGAAGTCGTTATCTATTCATGACCATTCTCACAGAATGATCCTGTGAGATTTTAAGAAATAACAACTTGGAAAAAATTTCCAAAGGACTGGCTGCAGTGTTGATTAATATCCAGAGAGAAAAATCTAATGGGTAGGGAACTGCACAGTGATTTAGGAGATATGGGATGTAGAAAAGATTCCCCAGCTTAAATTCTCCCAGACTTCTTTGGAGAATTATTTTCATCTCTCCTGTAAAATCTCAAGAAAACAGCACATCATTACTTCAGAGAGGACATAATCCATTAAAATATCTCAGGTAGACTTGAAAAAACAGGGATTTCATCCATGATACTCTTTTTTTTTTCCTGATTTGCAGCCTATCCAAACTGCTTTGATGCCTAAATCTCTGCCCAGACTGGTATTAAAATCCCCTTGGCAGTGCAACTCCAGGATAAAGACATCTGCTAATTCAGAAAGAGCATGAAGGCTGCTGTGAGAGATTGCTGACCCTGAACAGGGTGATGCATTGGCCTAGGATGGGTCAGGAATAGCAGAGCTCCACAGTTGGCTTTCCCAGTCCAGCTGAAGCTGCCTCCCAACAGCAACCATGTATAGAAAGAAGCACTCAGGAAAAGCCATCACGCAACTGAGCAATTCTGCCTAACTGTTGCCAAGTACTACTTGAAAAGAGGCAAAATTTACCATCACAGACCAGAGCAACAATGCCTGTTTCCTGTAATTAAATTATTAGCCTCACTTCCAAGCTGACTAGAGGCAAAGCATTGCCATGGCCCTAGCAATTCCAGAGGGGCTCCATGTGGAGACCACCATGCTCATTGCCCTCGGACAGAGCAGGGGAAGGGCTGCATTTCACTGGAAGCCACAGTTTGAAACCATCTAACTGCAACTGCATCAGGTGCTGCTGCAACCTGCACATTGGAGAGGGTTTCAGTTCAAGCAGTGGTGATTAATTGACCTGAAGCTGTGTTCTTGCCCCTCCCATGGCATCCCAGCACATCTTTCCTCTGGAACAACAAGGGGTTAAGATTTGCCACGAACACACCACCTACATTTTTAAGGCTATAAAAATGGGATGCTTACACTTTTCCTAACCCCTCACCAATGACCAGACCCATATGTAAATTTCACACAGTAGTATTTAGTAGCATAATTAATCCCTACTTTATGTTATGAGTAATATTTCCTATTCCCGACCCTGCAACGTCCTTTAAGAAGATCCATGTTCCAATTAGACTAGCCCATCGGCACTCTTTTAATGAGCAGATTAATCATTCAGATGGGTACAATGGTGTCATCACAGGTTTTAAATATGATAATCTACATCCTAATGGTGCTGCAAAAGCCTTGGCTCACAGCAAAAAAAGGTAGGCAAAAACTGGTGCTACTATTTTTTTGTTCTCTTTCATTTTCCATATGACTCAAGACAGGAGAATTCTTGGGCAATGCAGAAAGTGCAGCAAGAGGCAGCTGGGGGAGAGGGGCTGCAGAGCAGTGTGATAATTCAGGTGCAATAATTGTTTTGCAAGGGTAGAGAGGTCTTCTGGTCCCTGAAAAACCTCCTGTCATGATGAGAAGAAGTTTCAGGTCTGCCTTGTCAGCCTAACAGATCAGCTCTGCCCTTAGAGCCTTTTCTCAACACATATTTAAAACACATCTAAAATGTGAGACTGTCATTCAGAAATTCATTTAATTTTAATAATAATAGAGGTCTTTTCAGATCATGCCAACCTCACCATTTTCAAAAGGCAGACTGGATATTTTTAAAGCCAAATAGAACCTATTGTATTTATAGGAAAAAAAGAATAAAGACAAAAAATACTTTCAAACTGCATTATATTGGCTCAGTTCCATGCAAGCTGGTGTAGATACTCCAGCTCAAACAGAGTGAAAAAGTTCCTAATATTATCTTCAAACTAGAAGTGCCAGGGTTATAACCCAGGACCATCCTCCATCTCTACTCTCAGTACAACACTTAAAAAATATGAGCTGCACCACCCCTTAATTGTGGCTTTCTACTTAGCAACAGGTAGAAGTTTCATCTGCTTTTCCATCTCTCGAGCTTGTGTTAGTGAGACAAACCCTGCAGAACAGCAGCTCCTTTGCAGACCTACAGCATTGATTTACACTGAGATTGATTTTGATGCAGCCAAAAAAGAACCAGCAACACATAATTCAGGCCAAGGCTGTATTTTAAACCCAGCAAGAAAAGGAGAGTGGTGGATACTTATCTGTGAAAAAGTTAACTGGCAACCACGATCCATTTCTGAGCCCTGTCCTCTGGTAAACAGTCCCCATGAAGTCATGACCAAAGTCTGAGTAATTCTTTCATCACTGTCTGAGGATGAACTGAGTAAGGGATATAAAATTTGGACTTACCCCTAATGTGCCCACACATAGTCTATGGCAGAAGGCAACTAAATTCTGCCTCAAGATGTCTGAACTTCATTAAAACATGTTTCTGCTACAAAGAAATCTTTATTTCCTATCATTAAAGCAAAATCTCTTCCTCAGGAACCAAAATCTACCCTCCAAAGTCACTGTCAACAGTGTGATTGTATTTTTCAAACCACATTTTTCAGCTAATTGCTGTCCAAAGCCTCCTTGTTTTACTCAGATATGTAACTGTAGGAATCAGTCATGCTACTCACTCAATTAAATTGTATCCTTCTTGGCCCTTCATCCTTTAGGATCTGATCCAGCTCTCCTTGACTACAGAGACGACTGGATCAGAGCCATTTTGCATAAAGCCAGCAGAGGATTTGGTATTTCAGTCAGGTGCTCAGGTGTACTGCCTGAACTCAGTCTGAAATTGCCTGCTCAAGATAGGCTGATGCAGAGAACTCTTTGCATACAGAAGGAAGCACTGAAATTATAAAGAGCTGTCTTGTGACCAGGTACTTGCTGGGCTAGGAGACATTATTCTTACTAATGCACCTTTGCTAATGTCCACATCACAAGGATTTTTTTTTTTTACCATAACACTAATGTTAGTTGTCCATTATGGTATGAGGAGTCATAATGGCCAAGGAATCCCTACAGTGAAGGAGCAAAAAGAACATTCAGAAATAAACTCCTACACTGGCCATGAGAATATTGCTGTGGCAAAATGTTTTTATTATTATTTATTTTTAAGTGCATTAATTTCTGCTCATTTTGCAGATTTGGGAAATCATTCACAAGGCAGCACTTCAGAAGCACTTAGGAAGAGCAGCCTCAACCCTCAGATGGTCCCTGTGACATTCCTCTTACAGATATTCCTCTCACAATATTCCCCTATGCTCACCCTGGCTGGCTTTTCTGCAGCAAATGCATTCTCTGCATCTGACACGAGGATCTGATTGTGGCTGTCACTCTCTGCTGAGGCTTTAACTGTGCAACTCTAGAAACCACATCAAATTGCAGTTTTACCTGATTTTATTCCAATTTGCATAATAGGTCACTGTTAGCACACTGTGCTGAAGGAGAAACAGCTCAACCGAAATCTACCTTGAATGTTTCCATTAAAATGTGCTCCATTTTTCCCCTCTGCTCTCACTCCTGTCAGCCCACTAGTGAATTAAAGAAATACATATGTAAACAACTATAAAAATGCAAAAAAATAATTATAAAATTAGTTCTAGATGCATAATCCAGTGTGATTCATGTTATGTTCCCACCGTGATCCCAGTTCCAGAAGAGTTAATCAACCATAGCAACCTTCTAATCAGAGCAGTGAACTAATGATCCTATTTCTGAGTAATACCAGTCAGATAAGGCTCTCAAAAGGTAGTTAACATCACTTTGGTGGAAAGGCATGACAAGTGCAAGTTCTAGCAGTGAGTAATGCATCATTCATGCCCCCTCTCGTTCTGACATTTTAACGTTATCTTGTTTTACTGTGTCGGCCTAACACTGCCACTGCTGGCAAATTAAACTGTGAACTTACAAAGTGGGTGGCAATAAATACAAATTATGAGAGTTCAAAAGATGTCCCTGGAGGTGTACTGCCAGACATGGAATGTCTCTGGCTTTTCTGTCACATAGCAATAGACAAGACAAAGTGTAGCATGAGCTGAAAAAAAGAATTAACTACATCATGGTGAAAAATGATAGGAAAATGAAAAGAAAAAGAGGGAAAAAAAAAAAGAAAGCCAAATAAAAGGGAGATGTAAAGGCAGGGCTGGAATGAACAAAAGAGCATACCTATGGAATACAAAACATAACTGAATTTCACCTTGCAGAAGAAAGAGCTATGTAAATTAGGGATCAACAAATGCCTCTTTGAAACATCGACCAATTATAAAATGTTGTCAATGTTATTACAAAAGTAAACATCTCCTCCCAAAGAAACTGCCACACAAAACCAGCAGCAGCATGATGTTGCAGCATTTGTATCTCTAGCAGAAATTGAGACTATTTCACTTACCCACACTAACAAAGATTACACATTTTACATTGACTTAAATACGTGGGGCAAAATCCTGCTCTCATTGTCAGGAAGAAAAAAAAAATTGAGAGAAACTGCCTGAGTTGACAACAAGGAAATCAGAAAAAGGCTCCTTGCACAGCTTCATCCCCAGCCTTTTCCATTTTTTGTAGGGAGATAAGAGGGGCAGTGGGGCTCCCCTCAGGCACCCCAACTTTCAGGGGGCTGGTAACCTTCTCAGCCCCCCTAAGCCAGGGCCCAACACACACTGCAGCAGTTGCATTGCAGATTTACCACAGACAAAACACAGAAAGTTAACATTTCTTCCTTCCCACAGCAAGATAAAACTTTCCATGCTATTAATGGGGTCAGAAAAAAAACTGATTTTTAATATACCCAAGCCATGAAGCTTATTCAACTTGGTCTAACACCACTAATGAATCTTATAAAACATTTTATCTCCCCCGCCCATGTTCACAAACCACTCACATGAGGCTTGAAAATCACAATAATATCTTCCCAAAGTGCAGATATCACTCACACCATATGCAGCACAACTCTTTATTTTTCCCTATAAACTATTGGTTTCATTGAAACTCATTAGCATCACCTGTGTTAATTACACTAGCAAACCAATCAACAGCTCCTTCTTAATTAGGTTTTCTTTATTAAAGCCGGAAATTACCAAGGAGACAAAAGTCAACTGGGGAAATTATGTGAAAAGGAGTGTTTATGCCAAATTACCATACAAAATACAATAAGGAAAGGAAACTCAGTTTGTTTACAGGAATAACAAACAATATTAATTTTCAAGGTCACTGGCACAATTATTAATTACCTGCCTTACATTTTATTGTGATAGTTTAGTCTGCTGAGACAGGAGTAGCTCATAAAAACCCTTTGGAGTGTGGCTGCTCTGCATTTCAGCCGCCGCAGTCGCTGCCGATGACGCGGGCAGTGTTTTAGGAAGTTACTTTCATGAGCATTTCCCAGATGGAAACTCTGTCAGGTACATAAAAAGCTTTGTGGTTTGACTGCTGCCTCCCTCAGAGAGGTCCCGTGGGAAGGGAGAATGCAGCCAGTGAAATCCAGGTTGCCCATTCCCAGTGGAAGGCGTTTTGGGGCGCAAGAACACACCATGGGAAGTGCTGCTGCTTCTGATCTTAGACCTCACAGAAATGCCATTCCCCACCCTTTACACCCCCTGATACCATTTAAAATTACTCCCACAGCTCCAGGGAACAGAGCTGGCAGAGGCTGAAACAAACCCCACTCAGCATAACTGGTTTTATGATGTTCAGTGGGGGACACAGTCAAATTGACCCTTCTGCAGAGGAAATCTGCTGGCATACCCAGCTCCTTCCCCTCCATCGCCTGAAAAACGCTACCAGGCTTTGTTTGTGGGTCCCAAGCCAGGCTCAACAGCCTCCTGCTCAGTCTGGTTGGCATTGGGTTGATGCCAAGATGAGGTCAGGGTGCTGGGCCACAGAGCAAATGCTGTGGCTGTTACTGTAGGAAGTTTGCCAGATGCTTTCTCTGCCCGTGCCCACCTACCACGAGAGTCCCCTTTGAGTGTTCCTTACCACACTGTGCCTCCTTTTCAATTTCCTATGTGCCCACAGAAACACAGGCTCACACATTCCTGCAGCTTCTCTGCAGCTCCACAGCTCTACCAGGAGTCCCAAAGAATCCTTAGATAGAACCACCAATGCTGTTGTTTCCAGATTAACCACCTGGCAACACAGACTGAATTTTCAGCTGGGTATATTAAAAACCAGGTTTTTCTGACCCCATTCTTGACCCTGATCAAATCTGTCAAAGGAACCTACTGAAATAAATAAGACATTCATGAACTGTAGATTATCTGCTATTAATTTACCTGGAAATCCACCTCAACAATTGATTATTTCAAAGTTAACTCACTGTGCTGCACAACAGCTCAGTTTAGCTTTCAAAAAATGAACTGACTGTGCCAGCCTTGCACCGGTTGATGTATCTACAGCTTTACAGAACTTCTTTTTAGAAACTCCCTTCTAATTCTATACAAACTCAGAGCCTGCATCCTGCTCCTCCTCCTCTTGTTTCCTAAATGGCTGTGAACAGGTCCTTGTAAAGCTGACAGAAGTTAGTTTAAATAACTTGCAGAAATGAAGCTCCAACATTATGTCAGATGCTTTTTCTGTTGTTTTGAAGTTATTTCTACATTGATTGAAAAACTATATCTAATTTTTAATTAAATTTTTCTATTCTCTTCTAATATTTTGGTGCCTGCATCCTTAGTTAATCACTCACCATCTCTTTTCAGTCTTGCTAATGCTTGCATTTGGAAAGAATAATATTCTGTAGTTTTACAAATACGTGCCATCCTTGAAAAAAAACTAGTAAAAAAAACTAGTTCTCTTCTCAGAACAACTCTCTTAACCCAGTTATTTGCTATACCATCAACATTTCAGTCTGCAATAAGTCCATTTATTAACTTTCAAATGCACATACCTTCTTAGCTTTATTGCACAGATCTATTACATAATGGGCAATCATCTCATTTCACAGACAGTTGCTTGTAAACTAAGGTAATGTGGTTTTCCCATGAGTTATTCTTGTACAGATTACGGAGTTTCTCTGTATTTTTTGTGTGTTGATCTTATACTTTGCAGTCCTCATTATGGCACCAGGGGAAATGCAGCAGTCACCAGTGCCAGGACACCTGCAGCATCTGCTCTCTGTGTGGAAAGCATCTGCCACACTGGGGCCTCAATGCTCATCTGGGCTCCCAAGTGTGACCATAGTATCAATATCTCACTTTCTCCAACTTCTTTGCAAATTTCACTTCATTCCAGCAAAATTTGGAAGCATTACCACCTCTTCCCTCCAGCTCTGCAAGGACTTGCTCCAAACTGACAGTTCCTTTGATCCTTTCCTTTCGTTTCCTCACTGAAATAGATAATGAAGATGTGACACAGATTCAAGAGGGCTGGTGAGACACTGGGTTACCCCCTAACCTCAGCCAGCTGATGGAGGAAAGAAAATGGTTACACAAAGATCTCCAGAAAACCAGGGTGCCCACACAGGGGAATGGGGAGGACTGGGAGGGAAGTGGCTGCCCTGAAGGTGTCTGTATAATTGAGGACATCTCACAGAGTCCTTGGCAGGAGTTTCCTCCTCTCCCCATTGCCTGGGAGCATTTCCCCTCAGCTCATCCCAGTCCATCCCCTGACACACTGACTCTAATGAAAGCAACACCTAGAATCTACATTCAAATCACATTTTCTGGTTCAGTCAAAAGATATATCCATCCCTGCTTTGATCTTCACAACAGGCTGCTGGAGAAGAGGCACCCTCCAGTCATTCCCTGAATCTTCCTGGATTTCAGAGTACGAGAAGAACATGGTCTGCATACACCAAGGAACTGCTGGGAAAGCCCCCCAGGTGAACATCCAAACTCTGGAAAAAGTTATGGGGGCTCTCCACACTCTGTCCTATGAGGGAATAATTTGTCAATGCAGCAAAGTCCCTACTCATCCTCTTCCATTCAAATAATGCCAAAAATAATCTGGAGATGTTGCTTATGACTCTGTACCAAGCCCTTGCAAGGTTGGTAATGACATGGGATGTGACAGGGCTGTCTCAAAAAAAGAGTGGATGGTTTTAGAAAAGCATATTGCACACTAAAGGTGGAGCTTCCAATCTATGTATCATTTAAGCCAGACTATCATATTCTGCTTTAAAAAGAGACAGGCATGGGAAAATGTTCGTTTCTTTTATAATAGGAGGGGAAAATAGCCCAGGAAAAAAAATCCCCTATGCTAGAAATGCATCACAGTTGCAACAATTCAAGAATGAGTATTTAAAAGACAATTTTTTTAAGAAGTATATGATTTCTCTGATAAACCATAATGGCTCTTTAGAATCCATCATGGTCTACTATAAAAAAATCATATTTAAAACACTTCTAAAATATGTGTTATAAAGTTTTTTTTTAATGAAAATTATTTACCCAGAAGACCATAATGGTTCTGAAATGTACTTTGTAAATCCGTATTCAGGGACTTTTTTTGTTAAAAAGGAATTTTTTTTTTTTTTTGGCCCAAGAGATCTTGAACAGCTTCTATGGAACTATCAGGATTTATTGTTTTAATAGGGCTGAAATTAAGTTTGGAACGTGCACATACAACAGCAATGTTTTTCAGACAAAAATGAGAAAGAAGAAAAAGAAAAAAAAGGGCAGTAGAAGGAGGAAAGGAAATGGAAAAGGGAGACAGGGAAAGGAAGATGCCCACACAACTAAGATGCTGAGGCACAGAAGAGCCACGGTCATTGTAGCAGATGCAGTGAGGGGGGGTGTCTAGAATTTCCAGGAAATTGGGGGAGAAATTATTTCTCAGCTCAAGGGAAAGCACTGCTCCCACAGACTGCAGCACTGCAACATGCCAGCTCTGGAGGAAATGAAGTGAAAGAAAGGAAACATTGATTTGGGTGAGCAGGAGCTGCAGAGCTGACAGCAACACCAGGTAAATTCTGTAAAGGCTTCTACAGCAGCACCCCTGGGTTCAACAGCAGGGGCTGTTTACAGACTCTGCTCCTGAGTGCCCATCAGGCAGAGCCAGCCCACACACTGGCCCTGACTGCAGAGAAACCAGGTAAGAGGAGACCTGGCGACAGCCAGAGTGAAGCAACGTAGCCAACATTCCACTTGTGCCTGAGCAAAACCATCAGGAGCCACCTCAGAGCCACACCAGGCAGGTGGAGAGCCAAGGCAGAGGGAAGGGTCTGGCTCCCACTCTCCAGAAACATCCTCCAGCTGCTAAAGGACAATTTTAACAACACCACTTCCATGGTGCCTCAGAGTGCAGGGCCAGAGACATGAACCAATCCATCTACCAGGGCAATCCCCCTGGAGGAAATTAGGAAGGGGATAAAGACCCTCAGTGAATAATCAGTGGCTGCACAAAACAACCCACAGCAAATAGCAAGTTCTACATGTGTGCACAAACACCTGCACACACACACACATCACCATTTCCAGGAGCCACAGTCAATGCTGCCAGACAACTCTGAGGCATTACTTTTGATTTTTGTTATCCCAGCACTTTAATTCTCACTTGAGAAGAGAATACTGTACCTGGAATGATACTCTGGGATCAGGAGCCAACTATTTTGGTACAGGTGTATCAGACTCTACTTGAAATAGTCCTCATTCAATGCAGCCTTTCAGTGGTAAAACCAGCTTTGCTCTGTTGGAAAAGTCAGAAATCAAAACTCCCAGGAGCTGCTGGCTTGCACCATGCAAAACTCCACTGCTCAGCCACACCAAGGTAATCCTTGAGCAGCCATGGCAAGTGCCCACAATTGTCTGTGACTAGAACAGAGACTCAGCCTCTGAACCAACTCTAGGGTAATTCTAAAATGTTAGCAGCCATCCTTGCTTGTTTTTCCTTAATAATTGGAAATAAGTACCAACTAGAAGCCAGCAAACAGGGTTTGTCCCAAGTCATACATCATCAAATCACAATGTCTGCTGATACTGCAGAGGGCATTAATTTAACTAAACAAATGCTGAATGCAACACATTTAAATCACTTTATGTCTAAAAGAGATTTAGAGAGAAAGGACAGTTCTTGAACTTTTTAATGCAATATATGATACCTACTGAGTTAGACATCCATAACTCACTCTATCAAGAATTTCTGTGTCTCATCCTCTTTTCATGTTCGTGCCACAGGTCAGAAGGAAGCCTGCACTGGTAAAAGGACCCTGCTGGAGTCAGTGAAAATGTGTGTTCACAGGAGGAGCCCAGCTTGTCCTCCCAGGAGTGCCTCCTGGTTACAGCCTGGATGTAGCAATGAAGGGGTGATTTTCCCTGGTGGGTGTCAAGCAGCAGCTCAGACTGCATCACCTCTGTTCTCTTTGGACTGCAATTCCCTGCATCTACAGGTCAAGATATCTGGTGTCAGTGGGTGAAGCTGGGAGATCTCTGCACCTGGAGGCCCTCACTCCTCAGGGAATGGGGGATACAAGTCTTTGGAGAGACTTCTTTGGCCACTCACATCGATCTGCCTTAAACTCACAAAGGATAACTTTTGTCACCAGTCTTCCCCATAACATTTCAAGAGCTTAAAATACACTTTGAGGAAGGTTTCAAACCGTTTTTTCCCCTCAAATCTGTCTACGCTTATTCACCGTGGATTCCAGAGGGATGACCTGGATTTCCTTGCACATTCTAAAATCAAATTATATCAGACCCAATTAGGTCATCTGCTAGCTGCACCTGCAGCTCAGGACTGCAAAATCCCTCCCCCTCTGTATCTCCCTACAGCTCACACAGGGCAGGGAAGTCTACTGTGTTAGAAAAACTACTATAAAACCATATAACACAGCCCAAAAATACAATTATAATTGCAATGCCAAAAGCAAGCCAGTCAATATCTTCAAGATTCTAATAGTTTCAAGCACTATTACCTTAACGGTCTCACATCACAGTACTGATTAAAGAAACATTTTGTCTTTTTATCTGTATTCAATGGAGAGCGTAATCACTGGAGTGTAGAGAGCTAAAATATTTATTAGGAAGTACACAGCTCAGGTCAGGCAGCGACAGGCAACGTTCAAGCAGTGAGCTGCAGCCCAGCTTGGAGTCTAAATCACAGATCCCATCATCTCCTTGGGGTCATCTGCTGCACACAGGACAAGCTTTGGAGAGAGTTCTGCTCCTGCTCTGCCCCTCTAAAAAGCATTCACAGGAAGATCCCACTCAGGAGCTTCAATGGGCAGCAGCACTCAAGGAACAGGTATTTGTATCTGGCTAAGCCAACAAGACCTACACGTGGAGATGGGATACAAATCAGCTTCAAGTATGGAAAATACATATTTGGGGGCTTTTTCAAAAGTAAATGAGCAAATTTGCCCTCATTGACAGTAGCACTGTTCTTCATCTAGAATTAAGGGTAAAAAAATAAATAAAAGAGGCTATGCCCCCATTCTTGTCCTGATAAATTTGTTTTCTCTTTTTGCCTAATTGCTTAACAATAAATCCACACACACTCTCTTATCCATAGCCTACTGCAATACTCCTCAGGGCACATGATCTGCAATCAGAAAGGCTGAAAGATGGCCAACATAATCTTAAATATCCCAGTGTATTACCAAATCAGTATTTCAAATTTAGTGGACATACTCAGATATGTTTTCCTCTCCGCAAGAGGCATCATGTAAGTGGCAAACAAGATACAGAAGATCGATTATTTAGCATAATTGCACAATCTAATTGTATGGATTTTAAATGGAACAGGAGGAGAAAGATTAAAATCATACAGCACAGCAGTATACTTTCACAGACTGCATGAAATAGATTTTCCCCAATTAGTGGAACAATGGAAATATTTACTGTCTATCCAGTGAAGATATTCTGAAACAAGAGTCAAACAATACCCAGATATGCACAGGGCAGGAGCAAATAATTTCATCACTGATGGGGAAAAAAACCCAAACAACCCAAAGCATTGAAAACTCACACATTCTACTCAAAAAGCCACATTCCTGTGGTGCTGCTTCACTTCAGAGCCAGCTTTGGACACCTCATGAACAGCCTCTGCTGACTGCCCAAAGGAAGCACCGCACCCACATGAGCGGGTGAGTTTTAGACCCATCTGTGAGCACCTTTCACCAAAACCTGGACCACTCCAGCACATCCTGCAGATCAGCCAGGGGAGTGGAGGGAGCTCCCCTGTCTCAAAAATTAAGCGCAAGCGCTAACCTTGTCATATTCCCCAGGCAGACAAAGGCGGCGCGGCTCCGCTCAGCCGTTCCATGGGTTAACTGGCATTTCTAATACTTTTC
>WBNO01030916.1:48252-125511 GCA_013400575.1 Peucedramus taeniatus
CAAGCGTGTTCCAGGGATTCTGCCATCCCTCAGTGGCCTCTGCCATCCCCTCCTGGTGGCTCCAGACTCTCCTGATGCCCTCTGCCCTCCTCTTCTGGCCTCAAAGGTCCTGCCAGCCTCCCAGGGCAGAGCTTCTGCTGCCTCGCTGGCCCGAGCAGCCTGTGTGAAAAACTCCATATTTTTTCACCAAACCCGTATGTTCCTTGACAGGTTGTTAACAAAACAGCCCCACACAGGCTGCCTGCAAAGGACCTGAAGTGAAGTGTGAACCCAAATAAGTAACAGTGGGAAGGAGGAGGGGAAGATGGAGGGGAAGAGGCTGGGCTGCATTTGGGGGTATTTTCCACAGGGAAGAAGGTGTGAGGTTGGGGAGATGGGGATCCTCAGGGGCATCTGAACCCCTTGGGAGATTTAAAGAAAGGAGCATTGAAGACAATCCTTTATGTTTCACACAAAGGGGCAGGGAGCCGAGGAGCCCCCACACTGGGCACTGAGGAGGGGTCTCGGTGCTGGGGACATAGGGAGATGGAAGATGCTCCCATTCCCCAGCTTTGAGGATGAGCTTGGAGCCTTTTTGTGTTTTAGCCACAGAAATTAATGCTTGGCATTGCCCTCTCAAAACCTTTCTGAAGCCATTTACCTTCCTGCTTTCAGTTTTATTATTTCTTAAAACCAAACTAAGAGAGATGAAAAACTGGGAGAGGAGAGGGAGGAGATGCTGCTATTTTCTTTTTAATAAATGCACAAAAATAAGCTCCCAAACAAGCCCAAAACACCAAGACATCCTCACTGCCAGCCCAGCTGGCCCCTCTCTCTGTGTCCAGCCACACTGATGGCCACGACTGTGGCTCACTAGAGCTGACCACAGGCCCTCAACACCTCGGAGCGAGCCCACAGGATCTTACAGAAGCCTTGCTTGGGATTAAAACAACAAAGAAACTCAAACACAACCACTCTCATTAGCAGATTGCCAGCAACCCTGCTCGTCTTGCAACGATGCATTAGATCACAGGATAAAAATCTGAGGCCTGATCTTAACAGCCATTTCTCAGACAAAATTCCCATAAACTTCAATGGAAATTTTGTCCGTCTCAGGACTGACCGGGCTTTTTCATTGCAACTTTTCATATGCTGAAAGTAATAAGAGGAAACTTTTCTCTTTTGACAAGACCTCATCAGGTAAAACCTAATAAAGCTAAAAAGGAAATTAGAAAAATGAAAGGTTATTCCCAGAGCAGTCTGATCCCGCCCCAGCCAGAGCCAATGTTGGAGACGCCTCCATCCTGAAGGAGCCAGATTCCCACTGGCACATCCCCCCAGGATCCCCCACCCAAACCAGCAGCACATCCCAGGCACAAGGGTGGGACAAACCAAGGGGCACCTCAGGAGTGCCCCACCAGACTGAGCAGGACAAGAAAACACAGCCTCAAATCCTGCCCAGGGAAAGAGAAGCCCCTTCCACTGCCTCAGTGCAAACTCACTGTGCTCCCAGTCAAAGCAGCACTTTTAAAGTGATTGCTATAAATGTTATTAAAGTGAAACAAGCCACTTTTTAAATGTATGCTAATTCCACTTTATTAGTGATGCCAAAGTCCTCATTTACATTTTTCATAAAAATTACGCAGATTTTTTTGCTGCTTTAGGGATAAGACTAATAAACAAATACATAAATTAGTATATTTTAATTAAATGTTATCCCACCAAGTAATATTGTATCCCATTGTCTAAAACAAACAGAAAAAAAATCTATAAAGCACCTCTAACTTGAAAATTTGTGTTGTATTAAAATATTAGAACTCATTAAAAACTAATTTGAAAATCACTTTACCTAACAATCATAAAAATTTTGAATTCCATATTCCAATATGTGTTATTTGTTTTGGTACAGGAGATTACCACTGCAGCACACATTACTGTTAGAATACAGGTGTGTTAGAGGCATCACAATGCCCCCAGATTCCCTCAGAAAATAACAAAGTCAAGTACTAACTGCAAATGTATCACTATTTCCACATTAATACTGCATTATTTCTGTTTTGTAATCTCACAGAATGCACACAGCCTATACAAGCACATTTTTTACCTTGCTTTTAGGTCCACCTGAGCATGTAAAAAATATGTATGTATTTTGGGATGGGCTATGGCATGACATTGGCACTTTAGAATGTCGTTCAGAGTGCAATAAAAAAGGGGCAGGTTAAGGCATTCTGGAGCAGGAAGGGAAAGTCCAACAGGCAGAAAACAATCACATCTTAATTCAATATTTTAAAGCAGTCTGCAGAAATAGCTTGAGTATTAAAAAAAAAAAAAAAAAACAAAAAAAAAAAAAACAAATGTGCATTAGAACATATTCACCTCATTAGAAGGTTTTCCATAACCCTGTTTTACCTCAGATGGGACAAATAGACCTTGGCTCTGCATTTTCATTACTCTCCATCCTCCACTGTAATTTTTTCTAAATGTGAGATTATTGCTTTCCAAGGCAGGAATTTAAATGAAACAAGCACTCTATTTGGCATTTTCACTGAAAAAGCTTTGTCTCCCACTTGGTTATGTTTCCTGGAAATGGAAAGATTTTTTTTAAGTGAAAAGAAAAGGAAGCAAAAGGAAACACAAGGAGTTTCTGTGTATATAAATGCACTTTCTGAAAAGGTACAATCACTTACTGGCCTTCCTGAGAGTGTAATTGACTGCATATTCCTATTAAGACTACCTTGCACTCTAACCTCAGCTGCTCCAAGGCCATCCCATCAGGTATCTGATTCCAATATCAGTGAGAGATTCCAAATGCATGGATGGAGAGTAACGGGATGAAGCTGAAGTAATTAAGCAGCAAGTTTGAAGATTACCCATCTCCAATGCCTTTGAAGGTAATGACCAAGTTCCTGCAACATGGAGCAGCACCTGCCATCCAGGAAAATGGATCACAGCACTTGGGTGGGAGGACTGAGACTCCCACCAAGGTGAACCCCATTGGGTGATCCAAAGGAATTGTGTACAGAGAACCTCAGATCATGCAAATATGGAGTTTTTCTCCATTAAACTTAGGGGGTTCTTATCTGCCCCCGAAGAGGGATTTCCTGCAGCTTAAACTACCTGAATCCTTCTCATTTGACCAGATGTCAAATATTTTCATGAGGGAATTTTAGTTTCTGGAGGTACAACCAACAAATTAAAACCTCCAGTGTCCAGTTCTCTGCCGAATAGTAACCAAAAAAAAAAAAAAAAAAAAAAAAGCTTTCTCCTTGGCACTTGCCCAGGCACTTTAAAGGCTTTAAAAATATTTTCAAAGCATTGTTTTTAACCTGGTAAGGCTCATAAGCCCCTGTAAGATTAGCCTTAATGTGGAGAAATGACTCATCTGCAATGACATCAGAGAGAGCCCGATGTCCCCTCTCCCTTTACACCCACCCTTATCACCCCCCTTGCCTTGCCCCAAGTCTTCTCCATAAATATTTAAACAAGGAGCAAAGTGATGCATTACAGATATCATATTCAAACCTGCCTAAGTGACTCACTTCAATCCAAGATCCATGAAAGCATTTAGATACCTAAACTTCAGTTTGGATGCTTGAATTTCCTTTCAAAGCAATGGAAAAGCAGGTTCCTACAGAGCAGAAAAATCCTCATATTTTTGTGACTCTGGCATTAGGTTGCTCACAAAGAGAGTGTTCAGCATCCTATCCATCATCTCTGGAGCTGGGAACAGATGGACAGGGGAGGTGTAGCTGCCTGGTTAAAGCAGGGCTGGGAGAAGCTCAGCCCCAAACATCTGATGCTACTAAAAGCCTGCTCCTGTGCTAGTGACTCCTGAATTTCCTCTCCCTAAATGCAGTGCAGCTGGATCAGCAGCCACACAGCTGTCTGGCATCAAAACCACCCCCCACAGCTCCTCAGGGTGGAAATCCTGGATCAACTCAACACTGCTCCACACATTTTTATGTGGAGGAACTCCAAAGGGATGCACTGCTTCTCACAGCAGTGCTTCCAAGGTGGCCAAGTCCCCCCAAAGCCCTGTGAAACTTCCAGTAAGAACGAGGATTGACAGATTCTTGCCGGTAATTAGGAGTTATCCCCCATTTTGTGCACAGATTTCACACTGGCAATCCCCCTTTCCTCTGCCTCTGTGCACGTGGCATGGCTTTGGTCACAGACAAGGCAAGAAGAAAGAAAGGGCTCTGGCCCTGCCATTGCCACCAATGTGTCACAAACTTCCTGAACACAGAGCAAATGCTCGAAGCCAGATATGCCAGCTAGATATCTGATCAAACCAACCACAGTCACACCCACAGCTCTGCTTGAAGGTAGAAGATTCCCAAATATTCTTATATATTGTGCTACAGCACCACTGACCCCTTGGTTAAGGGGTGGGACCTTGACCTTGTATATGAAAGATTCCACCTCAGTCTTTCCTGGTACTCCACAAGCAAACCAAAACACAAACTTTATATTCACCAAAAACCTCATCATTTTATAATAAAGTCAAGTCATAAAATCTCCTGAGCATCTATCAATGACAACAGCACTAAGCAGGCCACCTGTGTGGGAGCTTCAGCAAAATCTCTCATTGTTTCTCTCACCCTCCCTAGACTTCAGTGGATTAATTTGTGTGCTGGCTGCTTGCTGGGACACAGTGCTCATCTGTGCTTGTCATCAGTCCCAAACACCAAATCTCACTGCCAAGGGTTTACATTGAACCTAGAAAATCACATGACTAAACCAGCCCCTTCACCCCAGAATCATTATGTTAACCTGGGATTTTTTAAGGAAAAAATAAGTAGCTTTAGGCTTTCTGGACTACCCATCCCAACTGCAGGCTGCCTCAGCAGAGTCCAGTGTCCTGACATCCTTCTGACTCAAAAACCAAGATACCAGACCCAGAGAAAAACATAAACAGGCAGCTACTCCAGCAAAGGGAGCGTTTCTCTTGCCATCAGCATGGTGCTGATTTTGTAATCAGTCTGGGAGGTTTATTTTTAACTGCTGTACCAAGGCTTTACAGAGACACAATTGTTCTTTTGAAACCTTGCTAATAGGGCTGATCAGTAATACCAGCACTACACTGAGAGCAGGAAAGCACAGCATAATCAAAACTATGAGCAAGATATTCTTTCTATAAAAGGCATTTTTAATAAAACATGCAATGGCTCCAGAAACTGCTCATCATATTCTGATGAAGAGAACTGGTGCAGCAGTGAGAGCTCAAAGCCTCCCCATCTCCTCTGGGCCCCCATGTGCTGTTCTTGCCCTTTGAGAGAGCTCAGCTGGCAACGTGAGGATGGGGATTTTTCCAAGCCACTTTCATGTTGACCACACACTTCATAACACTCAGGGCCTATTCCAAGGAATAAAATGGGTAGAGATGCTTCTTCAATGCCTCTTAGGTTGATAGGATAAAATACAGATGCATTTAAGTATTCTGTGCAGATTGCCATGATTTAAAAATTCAGTACCATTACCAGAAATCCAACTGTGGATCTCCAAAATCTGCACACATCCCCTGAAAAATTCACATAAGCAGTTATTGATACATGCATACAAAAGGGATAGCCAAAAAGTGAATACAGATTTTTAGGGGACGTGATCATTTGAGAAGAGTCTATAATTTCTATTTCTGAGAAGTTTGTGGCTGAGGACCTACTTAAAAATTAAGATTGTTGTTCCTGTTGTTCCTTAAAATACATAGAAAAAGCTAATTGTGCAAGAGAGGGTTCTCTGCTGTGAGCAAATTTAATAGCATGGACTAGTTGGTCAAAAGACATCTGAGAAGTCCTTTTGTCCAGTCTGTGGGCTTTTTGGGGTGAGAATGACCTAAATAAACCACACTTCCAAATTATCTGTAGGGAGTAAGAAATAAGCTAAAGGAGCCCATTGTCATTCTGACCAAGCTCCAAAGGTGTTTGTCAGTGACAGGGTGCTCCTCTTCTCAAGCCCAAAAATTTGCACTTGTAAATTACTACATGTGATTTTGCCCCATGAAGTTTCTAAATGTTCTAAATCTTGATCGCAGTCTTTCTAATAATGTAAGAAATGTGTGCATATATGGCTCAGCTCCTATTCCTGTACCACTTTAACAACTTTAACCATTTTTTCTTGTTACCATTGTCTAGCATTACCTCAACAGAATAGTCTTTGCTGCTACTTCAACAAGATTTTAAAAGGCATTAAAAATATTTTTTAAAGTTTAGAAAGTATTAAACCACTTTGTAGCAACACTGCACAATCCAAATCCTTTGCCAGATTTGGTATATATTTCTAGGTACTTGTCTGACCCTCCCTGCTGAGCCAGGCAAGCACTTCACAGTGATTAGTGGATTTTAACCTCACAACAATGAGGTGGAGGCACAAAACAGTTTAAATGACTTGCCCACATCCATGCCAGGAGCCTGTGGCAGAGCAGTGAGTCACAGCAGGACAGATACATTCACTGTGCTGTCACCCAGCCATAAAAGTAATGTTTCTTGTCACAGAATTAAGATTTTTCTTTCAATTTATACTAGGAGGGGTCAAGAAAGAAATGTTATTATTTAACACAATTGTAAAAGGGCACAGTCAGTGACCCCAAATGTTGGGGTTTTTTTCTTAACTCAGTAGATTTAAAATCTGTATTTATATATAGAAGAAGTCATAACAGATATAATCCATTTTAAAAACACCCTGTATTTGCCACTGCTGTCTTTCAAGAGGGGGAAGAGGAGAAACAGACAGAATTGTTTTGTTGTCAAGAAAAATACATCTAGCATAAAATGTTAAGGTTGCCAAGAGATGACAGTACTTGGCAGCATCCTAAAATGTTTGTCATTTTAAAAGTATTTATGCTAAGGCAGAAAACAAACTATCCAACATTTTAGTCACTTTAAGTTATTAAAACGAGTCATTAGAATTTTGGTTTAAAATCCTCTTAGATAAAATTTTCCCTTACCTAACTAGCCAGTTTTCTTTTTTCACAGAAGAAAAAAAAAAATCCTGCATGGAGGTTTTTTACTTTAAAGCCTGAGTTCTAGCTCTAAGTGCTCTTGCGTGATGTAGGTAAAAGAAAATGTGAGAGACTTTGAATATCGTTTTCATTTTCATTGGAAACATTTTTGATTACTACACTGCTGAACAGAAACAACTGGGGAAAAAAGTTAGGAACATTTTAAATACCCGCCAAAAACGCAAGGAACTCTCCTTACAAAAAGAAATAAGTGCATTTAGTTGCCTAAGGTTATATTTTAGAATTATTTAGGCAAAATTTCCTCATAGTCACTTGCCTTACTTCCATTTATTGTGCTGTGTTCAAGAGTATTTACAAATGCACATTTCTCATGAAGTTGGAAGTAAATTTGGATCTATTTTTTCATGTTACAAAGACATTGATGTGTTTTTTCTGACATGCCTCATGAACTCAGTCAATCACAAGTCTTTCTTAATGGAAACCACATGTCTGCCCAGAACTGTGTAATTACAATGCTAGTTTTCTTGGCACTGCCAGGAAAAGGGGCATTGTCAAACCAATTAGAGTTTATTTATTTACATACCATTTCTGGATGAGAATGTTCTTTCTTTTATGCTGATGCCGAGAAAATATATATTTCATCGAGTAGCTGTAATTTTTGCTGGATACTGTTACATTTCGCAGCAATTACATCTCTAGTTTTCAGTTACTTTCCACGTAAGGAAACTTTCCTTACAATGAAACAGCTGGGAACAGCACCACGAATTTTATCAGCCCAGTTTTCATTTGTTTCAGATGATGAAGGAGATGTGAGGGCGGCTGTTTCCCTCGGCTCCAAAGTGTTTCCACCCACTTCCACCCCACTATGAGCTTTTCCTTGTACAAGACATCTTGTTTGTACATCCATCCTCCTGGAATATCACCTCTTTTACACCTCTGTAAACTGGTACCTGCAGCTGGCCCTGCTCAAGCAGCACAGAGTGGCTCAGGAGAGAGAAGGAGCAAGGTCCTGAAGGAGATGTGCAGGGCTGCTCTGAGGCAGATCCCTCTGGACAGCAGTAAAAAGAGAGTTATGTGGCTCAGGAAAGCCAAACACCACACAGATTTGCACTGGGCTGAATCATGTGTGCTGCTGCTGGGAGGTCACGGGCGGCCAGAGGAGGCTGTGTGGTGGGAAATGCATTCCAGGGACACCCAGAAACAGCCAGAGCTCTGCCACGGAGCACCCTGCACACCACAACCTTCACAAACACCACTCCCTGCCTCAGACTCTCTCCATGGGCCACTGGAGGCTGCTATGAGAAATGAGAGCCTCTCTGATGGGGTTTGTCCCCAGGAATGCAACTGCAGGAGGTGAAGGCTGCCAAAGGGTTCCTAGTGATAGCAATAAAACCAGGAGAGAAGGTCAAGTTTAAGCTACAAGTTTAATGGACATCCTCCCCTTGGTGCTGCTCCCATCTGAGATGGTTCAGACTGACACCTCCCACACTCCCTGCTCTGCACTGCCCAAGCACCCAACCATCCCAAATGTCCCCAGCCTTGAGCCCCACCCCGGAGAGCTGTGACACCACCACACTCCTGGGGTGGCACATCAGGGATGTGCCCAGGACACTGCAGCAGAGGAGGGGGGTTAGACCAGTCCCTCAAGACCCAGACAAGGTTGTGCCAGGCTGTTTTTTGGGGCTCACCCACTGGAACCTGTGTTGGGAGGCTCTTCCTAACACACAACCAGCCCTTTCTGCTACACTCAAATCTGCTGTGTTCCATAATCCTAAACAGCAACCCAGGATGATCCTCTCCTGTGGCAGAGGAGATCAGAGTGTGCACCTGAGACCTACAGGATTTAGTTAGAGAGAGAGGAGGGGCTACAACCCTCCCATCTGAACCATGCCAATCCTGCTGGGATTCTCTCTGGTCAAGGGAGGCACCTCCTACCCTGAGGTTCTGCTATGTCCTCCCACTGAAAAAGCAAAGGAAGGGAAACAGCTGTAAAAATCTCCTATTTAAAGCTCCTGAAGCTTCAGAGCCTACTGTGAAATCCCTTGTATGGGATTCTTTCTTTTTTTTTTCTTTTAATTTGTTTTTAATTGCTGCTCCAACCTTTCATGACTTCCTTGTCTTTGGAAAGTTCCAAAGCATTAAAAGGAAACATTTAAGTTCTAACGCCCTCCGACATTATTTTTCAGTTTAATCATTTTTCCCCATTTTCCTCCTCTTTCTCTGTGCTGAGTGAGGGTGGGAAAGAGACAATTAAGGGAAACTCAAAACTCTCAGATGTTTCAAATATGAAAAAAGTTTAATAAAAGTTTTCCCACACATCGGCACAGAAGTGCCACATCGGCAGAGAAGTAGGAAAACCTGTTTTCTAAATTCTCAAAGCAGAAATGACCAAGACATTCCTGGGGTTTGTGTTCACCATTCCCTCCCCCATTTTTTGAGGCCAAAGTCCCTGCTTTATCTTGCTTTCATACTTGTGTGCATCTCTGAGAGTCAGAGCCCTGCCCTGATGATCTTACAGTTTATAGCGACCAGACAAATGTGGGGTGAGGGCTGAAATGGTGGCTCAGGAGGGGAAATGACTTGCCTGAGGTCGTGCACTGGGGCAGTGACTCAAGTGGTTTCCAACAACACATTTGTTCCTGAAAAGGCTTTGAAGAAACCATTCACTGCCCTGCACTGCTGCTGCTGTGTGGAATAACACGGTCCTGACAGCACAGAGGAATTACAGGGTGCTGTGTCAGGCCAAGAGTTTCAGCAAAAGCTGGTCTTGGTTCAGCTGGGAAGGGAGGAGAGGGGGAATGGATACAGGTGTTTTAAACTACAGATCCTGAATAAAAGAGAGATACTCTTCAAATAAGCATTTCGGTGGGTATGTCAGGGGTGATGGATGCTACCCACATCTTCCAAAAGAAGTGAGGATGAAGAAGAATTGACAGGTTGGACAAAAGAATTGAAGGTTGGACAAAATACTCTTTTCCTGCTATGCCAGAACTTTTATTTCCACTGAGCTCCAGGTCCTGTGACATGTAGCCATGCAGCTTTGGGCATTCACAGCCCTCCATCCTCCAGCAGTTGGGTGGCTCTTCACCCTTCTCACATAGCCAAGCAGGGCACGAAACTGAGTGGTACCAGCAGCCCTGTTGAGCACATGACTGGCCAACAGGAGAGGGAACCTGGCAGCTTCTCCTTGCTGCAAGCAAATGGCCCAGAAAGAAAAGAAAGACAAGAGAAAGGTACTGACAGGGAGGGTTTGCTGCTTTCACAGAGCAGGGGACTCCAAGGTGAGGCTGGATTATAACCCATGTTATGTTTTTATCTCTGCTCTATTCACAAGGTGCTGCAGCCCTTGGCTGAGCTGTCTCTTGTCCACTGCAGCAAGGTTCATCATCACTTCACCAGGAAAAACTCTGCCACCTTGCAAAGCAAACCCATGAAAATGACGCAGTGGTGACTGGATTTCAATGCTAATTTCAAATTATAAAGCACAGGAGCCACTTTCTACACACAATTTCTGATTCTGCTTTCTATTCCTGTCGAGCTGCAGCCAGAGTTTTGCCAGTGAAAAGTGCTATAAACAGCCCTGGCCTCGCTGAAAAAAGCAATATGCCGTCAGTCTGACATCTACCTCGCTTTTCCGCTCATTGTCAGCACTTTGATTGATGGTGTTGTTCATTAATGTGGGACGATTGTCAGCTTTTCCTGAATAAATATAAAAAGAAACAAAGAAATCCCCACCCTTTTCAAGCCAGAGTGAATTATTTCCTATTTTCCTTTGCTGCATTCAGGCATGTAACAGTACACTGCCCTCAAAACATACCGGAGCTTTAACCACAAAGTAGGAAATTGGACTTTGGATTGAGGAACCCAAACTTTACTTAAGTAGTAGGTACAGTAATTAAATTTTACTATTATTTATTTTCCAAAAGAAAAAAAACCAACGGTATGCCCTAAAGGCTGCTGCTTTAATACAGTACTTCAATTTTGCACAAAAAGCTAAAAGAAATCTATTTGGTGAAGACTAAAATGACATGTGAAAAGCAGAGGCAATCACAAGCACGGCAAAAGATAGGCAGAGATTCAATTTAGTACAAGGCTGCATCTTAATTCACACTGGGGAGAAGGGGGGAAAGAGATGTGAAAATTCACATACATTGAATATTTAAAAGATGGGTAAGTTTTGTTGGGCCCTCAGTACCCACAAAACACTCCTCACAATGCCTGCTCAGCAATCTTTGAGGCTTGGACCACCTCGTTGTCTTTGCTGCATCCCCACACACCAACAATCAAAAGAAAAGGAGATGCCATAAAACTCATCCTAAACTCTTTAACATTTTCCACTTTCACTGGTAATTTTACTCCTGTGAGTCCTCCTTGTGCAGGCACCCTTGGCTTTCTGCTTGATGGAGTCTTCCTAATCAGGTCATTGCTCTTATCATCAGCAAAAGGGTCATTGCTCAACATCTTTTTCAAACTGTACATTGCATCAGTGTGGACAAAACACAACAACAACAACAACATCATCAATGATTACAAAATCCTAACTGGGTGTGGGGGCAAAAAACAAGGAGATGAATTCAATGGGTGACCAATGATTAATTCAGCAAATTATGCTTCAGCATGGATTTGCTTTAGAAGCAACATGCTAACAATAATAATATTCTCCACAAGTGCTACATTTGTAGAGTTGAATGGCAAATTATTTTGAATACCTCTGTAAAGAACAGGAAACTGAGAACTGTGGAAAAATTGGCATTACGCCACCAATTGAAGATTCAATCTGACTGTAATAGAAGGTGATTATTGGGGACTAGCAGGCAGATGATGGATGATTTCCTCCTAAAATGACAGCTCTGCTGTGTATCAGCAATCCTCATACAGCACAAATGTACAGGTCGGCTTTTGTGGCTTTTTAATTCTTACCATTGTGGGAAATGGATTTCAAACCTGTGGCGAGCTATTTCAGGCTGGCAGGGCACATATGGATTGCTCCTCTCTTTCTCTTTTCCCCCTTTCCTTTTTTTTTTCCTTTCCCTTTTTGCAAACCTAAGGAAAGATGCTCACTGAAGTTCCCTGGCCATTTACCTCAGGCAGCCAGGGAACAAAGAGCAGAACCATGCAGTCCTTGCTCCAGCAAGCTCCCTGCTCCAGTGGTGGGAGCCCACCTGGGAGGGCAGAGCAGGGGGACCAGAGCCTCCAGCAGCTTCCACCACTGCCCCCATCCTGGGGTACCCTGAAAATTAAAATACCCTTCAATTATCTAATGCCTTGTTTATCTTCTGCCCTTACCTGCTTCAGGGAAAAACACACACCCAAATTATCATTGAGCTAGAATCCAATACCCTGCAGTGTTTGTTTCAAAAATACTCATTTAGGGTTTCCTAGAGAGTGTGGGCAGCCCAACAGCACAACCAAGGTATGGCTGCAACACCAACACACCTTCCATGCTTCCCTGCAGGAAAAAGGCAGCCCAGAAACTCCTACAAGGTTAGAACAAAAATTATTTTAAGTTCCTTGCATGAAGCTATAAGCTCTGTAGAACCATTTGTTTTAAAAGACAAGCTGATCAATAACCCCATCTTTTATTGCCGCGCCCCTCCGCGTACTCCGTTAATGATCACACAGCACTTTCAGTGCATCATGAGATCATGGAGAGCAGTTATAGGAAAGGCTGTCTTGGAGGAGGAAAAAGTGCCATCCAACAAAACCCAGGCCTTCCACTCCATGTCAGGGTGGGCTGGTGTCTGACGACGTCCTGGCTCCCTGGTCCTCACTGTAAATTAGGAGGGACACATGTTCTGGTATCTGTCAAGACCCAGTCCTGACACTCTGCCAGTCCTGCACAAAAGGACGAGGTAATCCACAAGAGCAGTATATTTATCAATCAAATCCTCTAAGTGTCCCTCACTGATAACACACCAGCCCTTTCTCCAATTTAACAACAAAGAGGGATCCAGCTCGGTGAGACGTCACAGGCTTGTTCCACCCATGGAAACAGCCCTGTCAATATTGCAGAATTCACTTGCCATTCTCTGTCTGCAGCCAGTCAGATGCTGGACTGTGTTCATTCACTGGCTTTTAAAAATGGGGGGTTTCTACACCAAAGACCAAGAAAGAAAAGCAGCTACATACAGGTAGCTAATACTGAGCCTTTTTTCTAGTAATTAAAAAATAATCACATTTTGGCCTTTATTTATGTCTCAGCAATGGGTAGGTAATTAATTGCTAATTTTATATTTCTGTGCAATCTGCATCATTTTTTTTCATTATAAATGCAATTATGGGGTGATGGAATTAAATAAGTTGGTCAAAGATGCTGTGCAACAACTGTGAATTAAAAATTATGCTTTTTTGGTTCTCTTGTATCACAGGTTGCAGTCATCAACTTCTGCAGAAAAACAAAGAATATTTTCTGCTGCTGTTTGGAACACTGCCTTCTTGCACAAAATGATATCCCAATAGAGTAGTAGCTGGTGTTTATAGTAAAGTAGAGCAAACCATTATCAGTATGCAATGTCAATTTAAATTTTACTGGAACAGAAACCTTTTGACCCCTTCCAAACTTGATCCATTACTAGGTTTATACATGAAAGCTTAGGAGAGAATTAAATTAGAAGGAACATGGCAAGAGAACTGTATTTGCATCTATTGCACTTAAGACTGGAGATTAGTTGACCTTTGGAAAAGGGGATTAAAGCAGTTTCACCATCAAGAGAAGACAATCTGTGTTCTTAAGGCAATCAGATTGGGAAGGGTAACAACCTCTGAAAGATGAATTGAACTGAGGAAGAATCCATGCTAATTTCCATGGTTTACACTTACAAATGAATTTTGCAGTGATTTCTGCAAAAGGAATTGTGCAGTATTTGAATTATTCCACGAGTCCTTCAGTGCTGGCATGTAAATGTGGAAACTGTGTCCATTTTTACAATCTAATTTTACAATAGATTAACCTCAGAAAGGGTATCAGTAGATAGTAAAGATGCTGTGTTGGTGCATACACCTGGAACAGCAAAATGCAGTCACAAGGAAGTTTTCTTCTTTTTCCACAGAGAAAAATGTCAAGAACAATAATCACCAAATCCCAGCATCATAGAAGTTCCTGCTCCAAGATAATCCAAAACCAGGGAACAAATAACCCCAGTCTGGAAGAGGGCCTAATATGGAGCATAAAATGGGGCTTTGTCACACAGGTAGCAAGCATATCTTGAAAAATATATGAAGCTGTACACATTTGCTGACATTGTGGTCCTCAGTGAGTGATGGAGCAGAACTAAAAAATGAAAAGAAAAAGGTGAAATGATGTTCTCTATTAAGCATCATTACCACTGTGGTTATACAGAGGGAAAGTCTGTTCTTTCCTCAGGTCAGGAAAATACCTGTTAGCTTTATTATCTGTGTCATGAGATTTCACAGGAGAGCTCATCAATTAAAGCATAATCACATTCTCATTGAAAATTAATGATGAAAAAAAATTATCCAAGTTGGGCTCTTCCTTACTTTTTAATAGCCAGGAAAAAGGAGCAGCAAATACAGATTTCTCACAGCCTTTGTGTATCTCTTCAAAGTTACAGCTCTTCACACCCCAGTGCCATGGAGAAACCATGCAACAGCATTGATGCTGTTTTTATCAAGTGTATTTTGGTTTTGGGGTGTAACAGGCTCTGAAATTATTAGGTGTCAATAAAGTTTCCAGGTAATCATAAAACCCAAGCAAAGAGGCCACTAAACACAATCCCATCAATGCCACAAAGTGATGTTGGACTCATCATCACAGAAACCAACAGTGAGCAGGGGTGTGTTCCACAAGACACACACAGATCTCTCTGGAATCCTTCCAAAATAAAATATCCCTATTTTCAGACAGAGACACACTAACACAACCAAAGATGCCTAGGAAGCCATTTCCCAGCACAAACCTGTTTGTCAGCAGGCTCTTAAGAAATGTGACAGAACTTTTCATGCTGAGTATTTATAATTTAAAGGGGTATTTTGCATTATCCTAAAAACAGATTCCACAGTTCCATGCTTATAGTTACAACACCTCAGAAATAACATCAGCAATCTGGATGAAAATACAATTTGCAATTTTGCATCATGGAAAACATGCATTCTGTCTGTGAAATTTGGGTAGCTTTGTCCAAGGAAGAGAGCAAAATGTATTAGGGCTATCCATCTTCTGCACATCTCAAAGCAAGATATGGGTCAGAAAAGCATTTGTTAAATGTGTTTTTCCCCCTGAATGACCAAATGGCCATTGCATGGGTACCCAAGGGAGTACCTAGAGGAAAAAAAAATCAGAAGGAGCATAAAAGGAAACATCCGTACCTTTAAGAAGAAAATACACTTCAATGAGGAAAAAAATATCTCCATTGTAGCAATAAACAAAAAGTTTATTTCATTAAGTATGGATGCTGGGGACATCCTAACGTAGAAGGCAACATTTCTGCAATCTGAACACAGCTGGGAATCAAGTACTTAATGTTGGTTTAAACTTTGAACTGTAGCAGTCCTGGTTTGTAAGGGAAAAACTGGCTGAGGCACAAGTCACTGTGCAAAGGGCTGAAGGACAGAGATGGGGACCTGGCCAGGAGACCCAGCTTCTTTGGAAAGCAGCTGGAGTTGTCTCGCTCCAGGAGATCACCCTGGATGGAGGGACAAATGCAAGGACAGGTTTCCAAGTGCTCAGGCATGACAGCTACCTCAAGCCTTCAGCAATTCTCAATACTTTCAGTTCTTCCCCTTTTCAGAAAAACTTGGCATCCAAAATGCTGAGTTTTTCTCAGGAAAACCAGGGGCAATCACCTGAAGCATAGCAGAAAACTAGAGCAGGAATTAGCTGATATCTCCAGAGTGACAAGTCCATCTTGTGTCTCATCTCTTGTCCCCTGACAGCAAATATTCACTCATATACACATTCCACAGTGAGGGCATAAGAATCAGATTTAAAGAAAAAGCAAATTCTGTAATGCACAAACCACTCCAGAACAATCACTTTATCTATTAAAATGGCTCCCATCTTTTAGAATTGAAATTATTCAGTGCCCCTAACTTCACTCTCAAAAAATTTTAATAGAAAACAGTTAAGGGAAAAATGATAGGGAAAGATATTATTTTAGAAACCTAAGAAGTGATGGCTTTCTCAGTCTATTTATTAAATTGTTCTCTGAATGCTCAGAGAATTCACAAAAAGGCACTCAGTCCTATTTTGCAGTACTGGCCCTTACACAAGTTTTACAGCAGCTGCAATCATAGGATGAGTCCAGCTCCAGGCCAAATGAACAAATAAATAAAATAAAGATGCACCCCTAGGCTGTGTCTGACTTTTCCCATATAACTATCTCCAGGATGCCACCTCTAAAGAACCTCAACATTTCTTTTATATTCACCTGCAGAAAGCCCCTTCCTCTCCCTTGCATTAAAGATTCAGCCTGCTCACAGGGACACACACGAGGGGTCACACACACACAGACACTATTTTATCAGTTACTGATTTACAGCTTGGGAGCACAATGGGCTGAGGCTGACACTTCAAAGGACCTGGGCACCTCACCCCTTCAGCCTCCTCAGAAAATCACAGCCATGTCCCCAACAATAACAACACACACACTTGCTCAGGACCCAAACCCAGTTATTACACTTGGAAAACAGGCTGGGGAAACCAATTAAAAACCCAGTTCAGCATCCAGGTAGAGCAGCAGCAGCAGCAAGCCCAGGCTCTGTAGGTAGGTTTGCATGTCAGCTGTTTCCCATGGGAAAAAATTATAAATTTTAAGCACTGCCAACTGCCCCTTGTTTGTGGCTGATGGGTCTCAGCTGAGGGACTGGGAGCTGGTACAGTGACTATTTGCAGTTCTTGCACAGAGATGCTCCAGGAGGGATCTGCAGGGCTGGGGAGCTCTGCTGGTGTTGAACCACCCACACACCTTGTCTGAGCCTGCCCCAGCCCCTCCTGCTGCAGCACAGATTCAGATAAACCAAGGCTGATGAAACAAAACGCTGAGAAGGTCCCTGTCTGAGGATGGGCAGACAGATGGATGCTGAAAACAAAGCTTTTGTGATCCAGATTCCTCACACCAAGAGGAGCGGGCAACAATCAGAGTGGCTAAACATGAGCTAAAGGGGGACAGTAATCCAGCTTGTATTGCAAGAAAGCCATGCCAACTTTCAAATCTGTTTTCCTTCTCTGGCAGCTTATTAATTAAATGCCCTAAATACCAACAAAATCCCTTTTTCCAATATTAATTTGAGACCACCTGGAAGAGAAGAGCCACTGCTCCCACGAGCAAAATCCTCTGTGCCTCTCCCTTTCCCTGGCTCGGGATGTGACCCAGGGCTGGCACCCCTGCACCACCTCCAGCATCCCCAGCCCAGCCCCAGCAGCTGCTGCCGCAGCCCCGCTCCCTCCCCCTGCATCCCTGCAAATCTCTGCCAGAGATCCCCAAGGCTGTGGTTTGAGGCTAAGCACCTTGGAGATCACTTTCACTCCCAATCTGTCAGCCCATCATTCGGGATCAGCTGTGGCCCTCTTGTTAATTGTTCCCAGCTCCCAGCAAGCCGGGATGGGAAACAGGCCACGGCTGATACATGACTCCAGGCTCTGGAATGCTCTTTTACCATCAGCCCTGCAGAGACCGAGTTTGTTGAGTTTAAGTCTCAGTTATTTGCCTAAGCCCAATTTTTGGGGAGAGACAGAGGTTTGACTGTTGTGTTTTAGCCGCAGATGGGTAAAGAGCTGTCAAAAGTTGTGCTTGTTGTTTTAAATATTGGTGTATGGGAGCGTATTGGGCGCGTTTACGTTAATTTCTGATTAAAAAGGGGGAAAAGAGATTTAGTGTTTCTAAAAAGACAAGATGTCTGGATCCACAAGGTAAATTTTCCGTGAAAGAACATTCAGCATCTGAATTTAAACCTTTGCATATTATTTCACTGGACATCTGTTGACCATGAAAATTCAGATAACTAACATTAACATATACAGGCTGTTTATTCCAAAAAATAGATTATTCACACAGAATCAGTAAAGCCCTTAAAGAACTGTTTTTCTGTTTGGTTTTTTTATTCCAGCAACATATAAAAGGGGGAAAAAAAGGAACTTTCATAAGCAAAAAACATGTTTTAATGTATGAAAAATGAGACTTTTGGATTAGAAGTGGAATTCCACACAGCATTCAAGATTGCGTTATCAGTTTTGTGGCACCCTATTAATCTGTTACAATAAAATATGGGGCTTTTTTTAAAGGGACATTGTCTTTCAAGAAAGGAAAAGCAAAAGTTCCAACCTTGATAGTAAAGCTTGTGCTTACTGAAAGTAACAGGAAGATCTGTGTCATCTGGCCATCTAATTGAAGAAAGATGCTGAACACAGTGCAGAACTGAGTATAATAAACATGATTTCTTTTCTAACTGAGTGTGGAAACGTTTTACAGATTATTTTTTTTCCTCCTTTTTGTAGGTGTGTGTGTGCCTGTGCGGACACATTTTTCCATTTTTTTATAAATATTATTTAGTACTTATATAAAGCTGTCAAAAAGCACTAACAAACCAGCAGGATTCAATTAGCCTGAGCTTTTTAGAAAACGGCCTGGGCTCCCTGAACGCTCCAGCTCCATCCCAGCGAATTTTCCCAGCGCATAATTTTCACCCAGTGCTCGAGACAGAACACGGCTTTATAAAAGAAAACCTTAAATATTAATGCGTGTTTTGCTAAGGAAGTGGAAGTCGAATCAACTTCCTGATACCCCGAGTATCTGATTTCTAAAGCGGTCCGGGGCCGATGGTGGCAGCCCCTGCAGATGTGGGGTGAAGCGGAGCAGCGGAAGCCCAGGTTTGCAGCCCACTGCTGGGTCGGACGCAGAGCTCAGTGGACTGCATCCTCTGATAGTATATTTTTGTTAGCTGCCTGCCCGGAAACCCTCCGCTGCTCGATTTGTTTTGTGATCCTGCAAGGGCCTTCCCGGTGCCGATGACAGCCCTGAATTCAAGGGCTTGTTTGCTTTGGTGGGGTTGGGGACCAGCAAATGCCTCGGTGTTTCGTTTATCCTCTGCAGGAGCGGGATGGGGGCCTCGTCCTGGAGGATGGAGTCTATTTTGAGAGGTTCGTGCTGCTGTTGTTCACCACATACCAAAAAACAATGACTTTTTGTTACCGATCCCGCCTTCTTTTATTGCTTTGTTTATTGACATTTGCAGTGTGGGACTTTTTAGGAGCATTTCCTCATATGAGGAGCAAATGTCACAAATACCAAAAAATTTGAGTGAGGGAGAGAGAGAAATCCCAAGAGGATTACTGATTTCATTACCTCCATTTTGGCAAAGAAATTGGAAAGCAAAACTTCTGCATTTTACTTCATTTTATCTCCTTCTACAAATAAGTATTGGGGAGAAACAGGAAAAAAAAAAAAAAAAAAAAGAAAGAAAGAAGAAAGCAACAATGTTTGCTTAATCCATCCTAAAAAAAACCAAAAACATTTTTAGGACTTGGAGAGCAGAAGAGGTGATGTCCATAAAAAGAAAACAACAAAATAAGAACTGTCCATTTGCCCCTTCTCCCAGTTTGGAGCCGAAATGCCGGCCCTGCTACAGGGAACAGCTTGTCTGCTCCAGAGATAATTACCAGTGCAGCAACATCCTGGCAAAGTGGCCCATGTGTCGGGCAGAGGACGGGTGCACACTGTCCTCCTTGACTTTTCACTGAACTGTGCCTTAAATTTCATGTTTTAACTCTTTTTGTGTTTACATTCAGCATTACCACATTTCATGCATGTTGCTCACAGAGGGCCAAGTTCCACTTCTGCAAATATTTTCTCCTACCTCAGTTATACAGAAGTTACTGAACTTTTATTTACATAAATATATAAATTTATTTTTATTTTTTGCTGGTATGGAGGTGCTAAAATGTGTCATTGTCTACCTAAGCATTTCTGATGGCCTTATTGTTATTCCTATGCAGCGACACTTAATTGGGAGCTCATTACAAGGGATCAAATTATTCTCCCCATTTTAACCCACTCCTCAAGCCCCAGGAAGCTGAGGCAGCTGCCTCACCAGATGCTCAGCCACCCATCAGGGTGATCAACACCACACTTTGGGGTGCACATGAACTACCCAGGCACCATCCTCTCTACCAGACGAATGTTGAGTGGCAGCAAAAGCTGCTGAGAGAAAAATATGGGCAAAAATACATGGGGCAAAAATTTTCACAGCTCACACCCAGTTTTGTTCAGCCCTGTGGAACATTCAGCAGAAACCCACTCCCCACTCCTCCATATCATTTAACTTTGCAAGATCTGGTCCTCTGTGTGAGCAGCTCTCTGCCCACCTCACTTCCACAGGCACAGTTCTTTGGTTTGGCAGGAAGGACAGTAATCAGCATAAAAATGTGCTCCATATTCATAGGCCTCACTCCATAAATGCTTAGGACAGAATTCCTCCTTTGGTTTCCAGAACCCCAGAAGAGAAATAGCGGCTGCTCGTTCAATAACACAGGTTGGATTTTGTCAGGTTGCAATCTCCAAGAACGACACGGTTCCAGCCGGTTAAAAGTCAATACATGAAATGACACAGCAGTACATGGCATGACAACAGAATCCAATTTAACACAATGTAACATATCAGGAATGTAATTTTTTCCCTTTTCAGATTGGCTGTCTGCTGGCATTTCGAGTATCAAATAGCCAACAAAAATGTTTTCCGACCTGGGAGCTGTTCCATTAGCATTGTCTGCGGCGCTCCGATAGCTGCTGGCCATGGCATTCCCACTCTGGACTTCGTGGGTAAGCACTCCCTGCTTACTTCACTTTCAATTTCCAAAGCCTTTTCCAAACTTTTGTTCCTTTCATTGCAACACCTAAAGTAAATCTGTTTAGCATTTTATTTATATGGTTTAAATGGACTGGATTCCAACAAACTATTCCTATTCTCAACTAATAAACCTATTTAAACCGTTGTGAGTGCTCTCCAGAACACATGCACCTACGGAAGTCACTGATTTAAAAGATAACACATGAACAGGCCACATTTTTGAGATTTTTATTCAAGTGCCTTCCTAAAACTATTAGCATCCTGCATGTGGAAAAATACGTATTAACACGGAACTACTGATGCGGGAAAACAGGATATTTTTGTTTATCGCTAGAACACTGCAGTAAAATTAGTGAAGTGCAGTAGATAATCCACTGGACCACCAAAGCAAAAAGGCTTTTGCTCAGTTATTAAAACCACAGATCAAATAAGGACAAGAAGAACTGAATTTTCAGAGTGCCTCCGAACGCATATCCATAGTGAATGGGGAAATCTGTACACAGAGACACAGCCTGATCTTTTCAGGCTGTTCCTCAGCTCAGCCCTCACCACCTAACTCAAACAGGGCATTTACTGCAGGAAAAGTTGAGAGAAGGGCACCGTGTACAAGCTGGAAGAATTTGGAGTATTTCCTGGACTACTGCATACAACATGGGAAAGATGCATTGATTGGCACAACACTTCAAACAAGACTGGAGAAAGTAAAGCAGACTGGACTAAACTTGGCTTTTCAGTGTCATTTTGTGCTCTGCCTCATCTGTGGGACCTCATTGGACTCACCTCTGTCAGGGGTGAAGAAGAGAAAAATCTGAGCAATATTCTTAGCCCTGCATAACTACTTAGTGACAAGCTTGCATTCCTTTGACCAAAATCATTATAGTTCTACTGCCCAAAAAAATGCACTTTATTAAAAACTCATTAGGCCCCATTCATTTATATTTACCTAATTCTCCTACAAAAGCATTAATCTTTGCACAATTCCTCCAAGCATTTACCAGACGAATATTTAAAACAAGAGATGTCCTGTGACCATAAATGTCACGTTTATTTGTGTTATATAACTAATTAATATCTCAGACTTCCTGCATGTATCTGGATAACAGTACTGTAAATATAAATGAAAAATAAGTAATAATTTATGAAATCCAATTTGCATTTTCAAATATAAAATGTGCAAAATCCAACTAATTAGCAAGAGTGAAGGCCAAGGTGTTTCTATAGCAACTATAAAAATGGTTTAAAAATGTTTTATATCAGGCTCATTAATGTGTGTATTCCTCCCTTGTTTTGTGGGTATTCCCTCTGACACAGATTCTGCTTTGCTGTTCAGTTCTGATCACTGAGTATCATTTACCACGTCTGGCAGAATTCTAGTACTACTTTATGCTGACACTTTTGTCACAAGCTCAGAAAAATATTTGGTGTGCTGTACAAAAAATTGTAATAATAATTAGAATGGGATCCAATGGCACAGGAAAAATAACCCAACCAACTGCCAAAGAACAGAAAAGAATGAGAAAAAACCCCTGAACTTGTCTTCTTTCTCCCTTCTTCCAATTCACTCTTCTAATTCTGACCTGCATGTTGTAGATGGACAGACAGCAAAGTTTCTGGCAGCCCCCCGGGCTGGTGCCAGAGCTATTCCTGGCTCAGCACACAGCATCTCCCAGCTCAAAGGCCATGCTGAGGAATCCTGATTTTCCCTTCCCAACCAACCCCCTCCCGTGCAACTTTTCTTGCTTAGTAAATTGAAATTGAGACTCTCATTTCCATCTGCAGCACAAGGAGCTCCTGGCAGATTGATTTCTGCATCACAGCCAACCACGATGCCTGAAAGGCGTCGAGATCTTCTGTGTCTCCACGGCCTTGCTCAGCTGGTACCTGCTGGCCTGAGGGGTAGAAAGGTGACAAATGTCCTCCTAAAGCTGGGACAGGGTGCACTGCAGCAAGTCTTCCTTCTTTGCTTTAATTACTGAAAATCATTTGAAACCTAGAAGCCCATCACTTCCACACTGGCTATTTGAATGCAAAATAAACTTATGCTGAAAGGCAAAGTGAGGGGCCACCAAATAATATTTATTTCCAAAGAGGCTCTAATCAAATACTAATTTCCAGCCCCTCTGCCAACTATTACTAATATTTTATAGGAAAGTCCACAACATTAGGTGTAAATTATCACAAACAATTGAGATATTCTTGAAGTACTGTAGTGTTAACAAAAAAAACCTATGCACACTGGCTGCTCACAGTTGGGGCATTAATTCCTAATGCCACGTGTGCAATCCCCATGATAGTTTCATACCATTAAACTGCATTTTTTAAATGACCTTACAGGGCTTTTCAATCATGGATACTGGGAAAGGTCTAGTCCACTCCTGTTACTGCAGCTAGTTATAAAATACAAATACATTGTGTTTTATACAATGAGGGCATTAAAATTAGTGTCTTTAGCTAACTTTCAAGCTAGCCCATCCTGAGGGTGCTCACCAGAGTACTGCTGACTAAAAAGGGCCTTTTCCTCAGCTCTGTCCTCACTGGGTACAGCACGAGGCACATATTGCCATGCTGAAAGGTTCTGATCTGCATTTTATACTTGCAACAAACTTTCTCCTCAAAAACCTGTTAACAGAAATCTCCTCGAAGGCTCTGTTTTGATAGCTCTGGCTGGGGTTGTCACGCTGCTCAATTAAAGGCGGCAGAACCGGCGGCAGAAGAAGCTCCAGCACCCAGCACTCCCCAGCTCCCAGCCCTCCCCGCAGGATGAGCTCTGAGTGACCAGCTGCTTTCCCAAATTTGACACCAGGCATATGGAGGGGAGTCAGGCCCGGGGGTAACGAGCTGGGGCGAGCTCCAGTGAGCAATCAATTAGGAGCAGCAGCTCGGCCGTTCCCACCGCCGCTCCCGAGGACTCCGCGTGCAATGAAACTCGTGGGGAACCAACTCGAGGGAAACTCTTTGAGATATATGATGAGGACTAGCTGTAAAACACTAATTAAAGATAGGCTGCTGAATTAGTGGGAAGCTACAAGGCTCTTTGTTTTACTTCCCCATCCAAAAGCTTTGCTGCTCTCCAGTTAATGAAAAGAGAAGTCGACCAAATGGATTTGAGTTTTTTCCCTTTGCTTCTTTTTATTATTATTATTATTATTATTATTATTTTTACTTAGCTTATTTTATGAGCACAAGTCATTAAAGAAGAAACGCAGCCAGAAAAAAAATCTCCTAGTGAAGGCTCATTACATTTTTCAAGCACAAATAAAGTGTCACTTTTAGAGGAAATCCAGTTACTCTGAAACATTTGTTGCTTTACTTCAGTGCATGTGAAATGAATACAGGGCCCAACACTGCCCTCAGCTTCTGTAATTTCCTAGCAGCTCAATGCTCAGAGACAGCACGATGTAAAAATATGTATATTGTTTAATTTATTGCAGTACATTTCCATTTTTCTCATGAAAACAAACAAACAAAACAAAAAAAAAATTCCAGCAGCTGGTTCCAATACCGCCCACTTTGCTCAAATTTATAGTGAAAACTAGCAGCATCATTAAAAACAAACATGTTGCTCCTCTCCAAGTATCCTATAGAGCAGCTCCCAGAGAGATGTGTAACTTCTGTAAGAGCTCCAGGAGGCACTGGCCAGCTTGGAGCTTAGAGCTCAACCTCCAGCTATGTTTTCCAAGACAGAAATAACTAGAATTTTATTCGTCTAAATACTTTTCTGGAAAAGAATGTTTTGGATAGAAAAGAACAATCTCAACAGAAAATTTTCCATTTGCTGAAATGTTCCAATTTTCTGGTGAAAATTAACAATGAGTTCTGTAATTGGGTTTGGGAAGTCTGTGTGTGCTGAGGGCTGCCCTCCACCACAGCTCCCTGCTCTGCTGTCCTTCCCTTCCCACCCTGAGGAGGGGAGGAATGGAGGATGAGAGGACAGATGGAAGAAGGAGAGAAGGGGAGCAGATAAAAACAAACATATTTTTTGTTTTCACTTCCCTCCTCCAAACTGATAAATGATGAGTGCTGTTTTCCAGCACTCCTTCAGCTGAGCAATTAATCAGATATCTTGGAATGAGGCAGATCCTTGGGCTGCTTTGTGGAGGAAATAAACACAATCTTTTCCTTATTCTTTCCTCTCCCTCCCACTGAACCAGTCTCCCTGGGCAAAAGGAAGGAGATGGTTGTGTGAAGTATTTTGGGATGGGGACAATATTTTCCTACAGCACCAAAACCATCCATCATTCTGCAAGACCCTCACCCCTGGCAGGGAGATGGCCACGGGTGGGGACAATCTGGGCTCTCTGCAGCCTCGTGGTCCCAGCAAACAGCAGATGAGATCCAGCATTGCCTGCTGCTGGCAAACCCAGCAGCCTAAAAGCCATGTCAGGACTCATTAAATCTTTTCCTCATGTTTCTCAACCTGATGTCTGCCTGCTGGTGGTCTGCAAGTGATGGCAAAAGAAAGGGCAGAGGGGTTTCAGAGATTATTTGTGTACTCTTGAAGGCATGCTGATGAGCAAAGAGAATGGGGAAAGGCAAAAGCAAAGACAAACGTTCAAAGTTTATCTTGGTTGGTACTTGGCTATAAATAAAAAATATTTGGCAACAATTCATAGTATGGTCCTTTGGGCTAACATTTTTCCCTCATAAGACAGGTGGAGCTACAACTAAAAAGGTTGAGGTAAAATACTGAGAAAGAAAAAAATCTGCTTTCAAGCTCTCTTTTTGGTTATAAACAAAAAAGCCAAATCCATGAACCTCACCAATAGAAGGCATAACCTGCTGACTGCATTTGCAATAAAATGCTGGATCACCCCAAGAGCAGCTTGTGAGACCTGCCAGCCATTTTAATAAAATCAAAATGCCCACTGAGATCACAGCTAAGCACTTTTTGCAGTCCAGTAGCTCTCACCTGCAAATGCTGCTTCAGCCTTAACTTTAGACAAGGCAATAGTGATCTCCTTGGAATAAGTGAGCTCACAGAAACTGTGCCTGAAGATGAAGGACAGTGTGCATGAAAGGAGTTACAAAACTGATATATAAAGCAGGTTATATATATAAAGCAGGTAGAATACTCCTAACATAGAAAAAAGTTTTAAAACTCCTTCCTTAATGATGTCCTAGCAGACTAAAATTAAGACAAATGCCAGAAACTCCTAGAAATAATAACATGTCATAAGAGCTTCAAGTTCTATCTTTTCCTATTTTTTTACAGATGTGAGTTACTTTGGAATTCAGGTACAAGACAGCACCTAAGCTCAAATCAGCTCAGAGGACAATGTCAAAACATGGCTCATATCTAACTTCAGGTGCTTTGCTCCTGGTTCTGGGATTCTCTTATTTAATTACTTACTCCATGTATGCATTTATTCACTCATTTGCATCCCTCCACTTATATTTAGAACATTTAGCAGACTCAACTACATAATTTTTTTCCAAGTATCTGTGGGAAATAGGGGATTCAGTCCTGCCCTGCAGCATCCTGCACTGCCTGGAGTTAGTCATAGCACCAGCACAAAAGAAACCACATTGTATTATCCTGCTTCCAATTTCTCCAACTGCTTTGCTCCCAAGTTATGACTTTAGTTTCCCCCTTGATATGTCATCCTTTATTTATTAGGGCATATTTATCCGTGGGGTTTTTTCCTTTTTATTGTTGGCCTGCTTTTACTTCTTCTTTAACCTTATTAACCCTTGCAAGTATTTGACAGCTTAACACCCTCCATTACTCTGTAACATTTGCTATAAGAACTGACATGGAACTAATAGCAGCCTTTTTATATCCAATCTACGAGGTCACATGAAACTGCCCTTGTCTGAACCCTGCAAGATTTCCTATAGGTGGTTCTCCTTTTCTCTGGATTTTCTACTTAATATGTCTCTACAGGTCTGTCTGAATGTAAAAAAATGGAATCAGATTCCTGCTAACTTTAGTTACTGACAATGTACACCTTAGAATAGGAGTAAGTTTTCCCTTTAATGAAAGCTCCCAGTAATGTGATTTGAAACAACTTTGTGATATTCTTTTCAAGCATTATGTATCACTTTTTAATGGCATACCCACAGACCATCCATTTCAAGAGATCTTTGATTTTCCCAGCAAAGGGCCAGAATGCCATGGTCACATCCATCCCCTGAACCTCAGCTCTGTGTGTAAGTAGGACATTAAAGCCATAGCGTGATAAGGTTGAGGTGTCTGGCTCAGTTGTTCAGCATGGCTTGATTAAATGTAATTAATTTAGGTCTCTGACTTCAGGGGACACCCATCACGCTGCACTGTACAGAACCAAGCTGTTGTTTATCCTCCTGCCCGGGTCTGCTGCAGCCTTTACCCAGCCTGTGGAGTTTAACTCTGCACTAAAATCCATTGTGAGATTCTTCAGACACAAAAGGCTCTAGTAAAAACAGCCCTGCAAAACACCTGAAGTGCTGCAGAGCTCAACAGCAGCTGAGGGAGGGAAAAGAAATCACCAGGATAGGACTGCTCAGAAGAGATGCAATGACAACAACAGTTACTTCTACAGTTTTTTCCTAATGGGACACACACAGCAGGAAAAAATGTGTATTTTCCATGCATTTGTCCTTTGCAAGAATTAGAAATTAACTTTTGCTAAATTGAAAAGTAAAGTACAATGAGATCTGTAAAGCTGAGCAAAGGTATACATGGAGGACAAATTGAAATTTGGGAGAATAGGTTTTAACAGCCTTTCTTGCAGATGTAATACCTGCTTAGATTAGCCTATGATTATCTATTTTGAAATTAAAAAAGTCTTCCTTCTGTGCAAATCCATCATCCTTATTATTGCTATGCTAAATGCAGCAAAGACCCTGGGAGCCAAATTTTTCACTTAAAACTTCTTTGGGGAACGTTTTTTAGTTCAGAAGTCCACTGTTTCCCCCACCCAATTTCAGTTTAATAGCATCTTGAGTGATAAAGTGGGAAGAGACAGACATCTGGTAGAGCTAACTAGTCATTTGCTGGTTCTGTGAAAGTTTGTGCTTCCCCATCAGTGTCACACATGAGAAATACAGATGGTCCCAAGTTGAAAAAAAAAAAAAAGTGTTGAAACATATACAAATGTTATGAGGACTTCAAGTGTAAAATGTTAACCAGCTGTGAATGTGACATCTCTAGTTTTACTAACTCTGCTGAGATACATCATTACTGCACATGAAATCCATATATTTTCTGTACTGATGGCAATTCCCTGTTTTTCATTTGCTTCTAGTTTGGGGCCAGAACCATCCAGATGAGAATATTAAAAAGATAGGAATCCAAAAAGAGAAAGAAGAGTGGACTCTGTTCCTAAGAGCTGCTTGTAATTGCCCCAAAAATTTCCTGTGTTGTAAGCTGACTATTTACTGGGGGGAGGGCAGAAGTCACAAACATCTAGAGTTAAAAATAATATATAAATGTTAAAACAAAATCAAAAGGTTACTAATTCACACAAAGTCCTAGAGATTTAAAGTCATCCATTCTATATACAGTTCAGCAATGCCTGGAATGCAATAAGACATTTAAACCACAACACAGCAGTGATCTTGCCCTGTTGCTGGCAGTATCAGTTGTTTCCCACACAAGGGCCTAAATCTGACCCTTTTATGAAACTTTTACATTTGCAAAAATAGAACAGTTGGGAAATCTTGGGCACTTCTAGTTAAATTGCAAACAAAATAACCCTCTCTGTGCTGCTGCTTAAGGTACAGATAATCATCCCATATCATGACAATTACTTTCTCCCCCCATGTGAGTTGCCAGAGCCTTTCAAATGTTATGTCCAGTGCAACCCAAAAGGAGAATAGAATACACATTTCAGGATGCATTAAAGCATAGGAGAGGGAGGAGAGACAGGGAAGGAGGTGGATTCCCCTCCCCTTTTCCTTGGGTTAAGGCTGTGAATGGCCTTGTCTGCCTTTGGCACCTCACCCAGCACCGAGACTGACACGAGCCAAAGGAATCCCCTGTGGATCCCCCAGGATGCTCGACCCTGTTGGGGCAGAGCAGTTTTGGGGAGCTGCACACCCAGCATGTGTGTGGTGCCTCTCCTCCCTGGCCTCATCTCATCAAGGGACTCCTGGGAGGTGGGAAATGGAAAGGATCTGTCTGTAGGAAGGCAGGAGTGCCCCTCGCAGCCCTGCCACCCCCTGCCCCACTCAGCTCTGCTGGAAGAAGATGCTCCCTCCCCAGGAGTGGCTCTCAAGGAGAGGGGAGACAGCTGGGGATGGTTTTTTTGGGATGTTTGGTTTTGCTAGGAGTGGAGCAGCACTGGAAGATAGATTCCCTGCACCCCTTCCTAAAATGTAACTGGGAGCAGGGACCAGCCTTGTTCATCCTTGACTGCCAGGAGGCTTTTCTGTTCTATTTTTGCTTTTCTTTTTTTTCTTCTCCAGAGAAAGCAGGCAAAATCAAAAAGAAGCCCTAGTTTTAATAAAAACTGACAAAATATTGTACATCTTAGTAGAGTTTTACACCCAGCTTAGATGAGGATGGGTGACTGAAGAGCACAGGACCAGGACATCACCACTTTGGAAACAGTGATGAGCATGAGGATCAGAGAGTTCCTAGAGTGAACAAAACTGGGGGCTTCAGTTGAAATGTAAACCTCCTTTCTTCAGAGTACAGGCCTGCTGGTTTAGGATCCTCTTACTAATAGATTGTTTGCCTGTTATTATGGACTTTATTATGACATGAGCTTGTTTAAAATGTTATTTGTATAAGGAGCTTTCCCAATGTGAATGTTCAGCTAGCATATTTCTTTCAACACCTGCAGCAGAATTACCCTGAGATGCCATCATGATTTTTTTCAAGTTGTTTTCCTACTGATTTGTGCATCCCAGCTATGAAGTTTTTACCTGAACGAAGGAATCGTAGCACATGATGTCAATTTGTCTTTTCTGATCAGAGACAGAAAAATTAATTTGGTAACCCTTCTATCACTAAGGGCAATATCAAAATGACATCACTTACCAGCAGAAAAACACATTAAGGCATCCCTTTGAGGAATAAACTCCTTTAATACAAACTGGGGGTAAAGCAGTCACATAAAAGAAATCCAACAGAATTTTTATGCCTCAGGTTTAGCCAAGGGACTTGTGCAGGCATTTAGACACCTGAAGATAGGGATGAATGCCTGTCAGGATACTCCCACCTCTAGCAGCCACTTTGAAAGCCCCACCAGTGCTTCCAGCTGCTGCATCTCTCTCCAAACTTCACCCACGGGCTGAGCTCCTGCAAAGTGTTCCTGAGCAAGGATTACTGGAGCTTCACTGAACTGAACAGCCCAACAGGACTTGGTGGCTGCTGCTGAGCCCTCATGGACACCCAGCCCACAGAATCTCCCTGACACTGAGCTCGAGCCTCTCCTGCCCACCAGGCAGACAAATTGACTTCTTGGCAGTTCATTGCATGCAGCACTTTAGCAAGAAGGATATAAATTGAAACCCACATGGAGGCAAAATTATCTCTCCCCAGTGGCTGTGCCTTGCTCCAGGTGGGAATCTGAGCCTGGGTACCCCCACATCCCAAGGCACTGCCCTTCCCCAGCACTGGGGACCCCAGGCACCGTCCAGGACACACTGTCAGGTGCCCAAATGAGGAGGCTGAAGCACTGAAATCCTCTGGCTGTCACGCCATGCTCAGGGCTCAGGAAGTTGGCCACCTGGGTAAATGTTAGAGGATCTTGTACATATTATATCCCCATTATTTTCTGACAGACTTTTCCTTCCATTATGTGATACAGGAAAAGAGGTTCAGCATTATAACACCACCAGCACGGGTTTGGAGCTCCTGCTAACTGTGAGCCCAGATCCTGGATACAGACACACACTGCTATCAACAAACACAAGGTAGCACCGAGACCACATTAGGTTTTTCCTTTACATTTCATTAAAAAAAAAAAATAAAAGGGTTAAAAAAAAAAAAGCTTCACATAGTTTCCTCCTCTTGACCTAACACAAATTCCATCAAACTTCAAAAACAATACTTTGGGATGCTGGAGGATGCAGGCCGGAAACTGAGGAAAGACTTTACACAAAGTTAGGAAATCTTTTTTGGAGGGAGTACTTCAAGCTACTGAACAATTTTATCTAGATGACTAGATCTTATGGTAAATGAGTATATAATTAAATTTAAGAGCTATGCTATTGTGTTGGAGGTATATCAGCTCATCAACAAAAGAAGGACTGTTTAGCTATGCTAAAAGCGATATGTAAATACCATCCTCTGATAAATAATTGATTATTACCTTAATGTTTGACAAAGCCATAAAATGCCCTGCAGATTATGTCCAAAACATTTGAAGGTGATATGAAATCATTTTTATTGTAATGACAGTGAGCTGTCCATGGTTGACTGGTTTAAATTTTATCTTTCCTTGTTAGGAAAGGTTTCTGTTTTCTTTGAGAATTTAATTATCAGAGGGTGTTTAATATGATAGGAAGATTTACGGCCTTCAGGAGCTATCCAAAAATAGTGCTATAAAAATGGACTTAGATCCCATCACAAGCAATAAAGCTGCTATGCAGACTTGATGCTTGCAGTGAAAACTTTGCGTATGAATATATTTCACCATCACACATAAAAGTTCACTTTGGAGGATTTTGAATTTTGACCCTGAAATGTGACCCGAGCAACGGGGTGAGGGGAAAAAAATCCTTCACAAAAAAACTCCAAGCTCTGCTAGTACAGATGCATTCATGTTTATTTTGGAAAATGTTCTTCACTATCCATAAATATTTGTTTTAACTCGTTGCCATTAGGATGCAGCAGGGACTAAGTTTTCCAGGAGGAGATAAAAAGAACAACAAAGATACACTCCTATTGTGTAATAATCAGTCCACATTTCAATGAATAAGTAATATCTCTCACAAGCCAAAGTTGGATAGTGGATTTATTTAACCTCTGAGGGTCAGGTAATAAATACTAAGTGAATTATTCAGACCAATGGGTAATCAATACAATTCAGTGATATATTTTTTGTGTTTCATAAAAGGTTGTACACTAAAGGCAGTGAGCAATTATGGAAATTGGGCCCGAGCGGCACTCAATTCTTCTCTTACTTGAAACCCCAGCACCACTACCTTGACAGCAAATCGATTAGTGTGCTAGTGAAGCAGCTCAGCAACCTCTGACCTCTTCCAGCTCTGTCCAACAGCCTGGAGAGTATTTTATATTTATTTTATTGAATTAACCCCCTCTTGCCGGCACAGTTTTGCACATACAGTAACGTGGTGGGAGAAGAACGACCAGGGGTCTTTCATTTAAATACCTCCTGTAGGCCCAAAGAAGGCAAAGCTAACAGACCCCTTTGTTCTAGCTTTAAAACACCAATTTTTGCCCCAGCACAGGGTTTTCAAGTCCATCCCAAAACTAACATAATTAACAGGATGCAAAGAATGTCCTAAGTGTACTCAGGACAGTGAATCACTCCTATTTATACCTGCCCTGGCACACGGCTGCCAACTTTATACAATGCTCAAGTCACCGTCTTGCACCAAAAATAAAAGCTCCTCAATAAAAGTGAGTTAATATTGCTATAGGTATAATATCCTGTTTTACACAGTGCAAGGGAGAACACTAGAGATTAACAGCATTTTCCACCAGGAAATTAAAACTAACATAAAGCCACATAAAGCCCTTTTTTTTCTGGACATTTAACTCTATAGGCACCACTCCTGTATCCTGAGCCTGACAAAGCCCTGCCTGATCCCAGTGGGAGTGTGCAAAGATTCAAGGTAATGAAGGAGAAGATAATTTTAGGTGTAAGGCCTGTGGGCTCTTCCTTGGCACCACTCAAAGGATTCAGCACAGATACTTTTGGTGGTGCTGTGGCTCAGGAGCCCTCAGCCAGCTGTGGCCACCAAGGTGTCAGCTGTCTGTCACCACCTGCACAGATCCCCAGGGTAATGTAAGCCATGCAAAGGAAAGCATCTTCCTTGCTCAACAAGCATTTGCTTAATACCCCAACTCACATTCCCTTTACACACATCATCAACAGGCTTTGAAAACGATGCACCATCTCCTTTTCCAAAAGACAGGCAGGACACACAAAAAGTGCTGCAACATCTGCCACCTTACCCAGCCACAAGCACAGGGATAAAAACATGATTTTCTGTGCCTTTAACTGGAGAGCTGAGTACTGCAGTCCCATGGAGGGCCCCACGTGGGGTATCCTACCCAAAGTACAAATCTCTTTACTTTTCAACACCAGCAGAGGTGTAAGCAGCAGTTGCACCTATTTGAATATTCTCTATATCACATATAACCACTTCCCCTGGTTCTAAACAATTTATTCCAAATTTCCATTGGCAGAGTTGAGAGAAGATTCAGACTCCAAAATCCTTAAATTCGATTCCTTTACTGTTCCAATACTAAAAAGGATTAAAGAGCAGGTAAATACTCAAAGACTTGCAAGCATTGCACCCCATCTGGTTATGAGTGTGTGCTAAAAAATATAATAGGAAGTCACATGCAAATAACATAAGGAGAGATTTCTCAGGAAGAAATCAATCCCCTCAGAAAAAGTGAAGACATGATGCTGTTTCCATTGAGGCTAATGGGAACCAGATTAGATTTCCACTGTAGCTGATCTGCTCCACACCAAACAATGATAATCAAAGCAAAAATGGCATTTAGTAGGAGTCCAGAAGCTCATGTGCTCTGTCTACAGGTCATATTCTGTCACTTCAAGGCTGAATAAAGCCTGCATGCATAGCAGGATACATTACTTTTAATAACAATATTCACAGAAAAAGGGACCACTCAAAGTTCACCACATCTGACCATAGGCAGATACACAGCACAGGCTCGAGCAGGATATTTTATAAAACCCTTTTATGCTTTCGTATAACACTGCATTGAGTTCTGAATTATTCTTTTTGTCCCTTTTGCTCTCAGAATCCATACAAAAGTGATTACTTCAGTCATTTTTCAATATTACTTTCATTCCTGGAAAATGCATTTTCAAAAGTTATTTATTTTTCACAGCATGTCATGTTGTTACATTATACTAGTTAAAATAAAACCACTGTAGGCTTCAGCATGCATTTATGTTTCTCTTCCAATGGTATGATGTAGGATTTGCAGTTTTTATGCTGAATGTATTCTACATATTACATTATCAATCCTTTATCTTAGGTTTGGTGTAGATTTAAAAAACAAGCTGTTAAATCAAGTTGCTAAAGTAATTGAGCTATAAAACTGCCTTCTTATTTATAATCACCATTTCCCTCCGAAAAGGAGTTTTTAAAGATCAGCTGTGATTTCTGTTATGCAATTTTTAAAAACAACTTTATGCTGCTGATTCCACTTAAAACCTAATTAAAATAGTGGAGAAAAAGTATATTTTCTCCATAGAGGCAGTGAACTGGCTTCATCAGCACATTGCAGGCTGGAACTGCCCCTCAGTCCTGGGACCAGGGTGAGAATCTTCTTAGCCCAAGGGCCAAACTGGGGCACAGCCTGGGTCTCTCCTCACTTCCTATCCCTTCCCCAAAATTCACCTTAGGAACCCTTTTCCAAGGGTTTAACTCTTTTTTTGTTACTTAATACCTAACTCTGGGTAATGCTGGAATGCAGAACATTATTTCTGAGCAGAAAGAGGCTGAAACAGGAGTTATTTAAAGAGGAATCCTTTGCTTGCCCAGCTGGTGGCCAGCAGTGACCATCCTGCCATTACTCAGTGGCCACTTCTTTGCAACAATTCAGTTTAACATCAGGAGAGTGGCTGTGTTCATCCAGCTATTAGCCAAAAAACCCTAAAAATCTCTGTCTCCATAGGGAGCTTCCTCAAACACAACAGTGTGGATGCCAAAGCAGAGACTTTCCAGGGATGGGGACACAGCAGGAGCTTGGTGATTCCTTGTCCCCCTATGGGGTCACTGCCCACCACACAGCTGGGACACACTACCACAGTGAGAAAAGCTTGGATCCTGCTGCCCATAGCCACAAAACCAGTGGAAATCCCATGTTCCCAGCACTGTGATTCCTTCAGAGTGGGCAAAAAGGGAAAACCACAGCTGGAAGTGCAGGGAAATACCAGAGCTGGGTCATCCAGCCCAAAGGGGGGTGACAGAGGGATGAGACTCGGCATTATCGGAGCAGCAGGAGTGACAGGGGTGGGTTTGAGGCAGCTGAGGGTCACACATCCCTCTGTCCTGGCACATCTTACAGGCTGCAATCCTGCTCCAAGCTCCTGTCCCTCCTCCAGCCAAAATCTCTGCATGAGCTGCCCATCCCTCTGTCACCCCACGCACACAAAGGATGCCCCACACCATCGATGGAACCCATCTGTGCTGTAAAGTCTCATCCTCCCCAAAAGCCACCTTATCAGGCACCACAGCATCTGGATGCCTTTAGAAAAACTGCTCTGCTTGCAGTGCAGCTGAATTAGGGGCAGGGAAAAAAAGTAAAGAGGTTAAATATTTAATAAAGAGTTCCACAAAACCTCCAAGAGCAGCTCTGAAATGCCTCCCCACTCCACACCCACGGAGGTGGCCGGGAAATGGCTGAGGGCCAGATGACAGGGGACTTTTTTTCTGAAATAGCACTGGCAGAGGCCTATCAGGAAATCTTTCAGAATTGCTTTAATCTTTCATTTTAGTTTGGTCTCTGGCCACACAAGTGCGTCCAGCCCTCAGAGACCCTGGAGGTCACTATCTGTGAGTTTTTAAAAACAGGAAAGCCATTACAGAAAAATCAGAAGAGCAAGGGAAAAAAGTCCTCGCTGTAAATATGTACATTTTTAATACAACAGAATGGTAGTTGCATTTTTTGTTCTGCTATTGCTTTTAACTAAAAAGGAAGGGAACCTGGAATGTTATAAACACCTCATAGTTTTTAGCTCTCTGCCAAAGAATTTATCCATTAAACACAACATAAACTATAAATCTGAATTTCAGCTCCTGCTCACAGCATATGAATCTATTCTACCCTTTGATATACATGTGAAGTTCTCATTGACACTAATGGGAGTTACACATGCTTATTATAGGATAACTAGACCTCTTGGTGTGAATATATACTTTAGACAGACAGCTCTGCTTAAGTTTATAAGAAAAAAAAAGGGAAAAGAGATACCAGTGGGGGAAGAAAAATCTGTTAGGAGTGTTGTGCAAACAAAAGTACAATTCTGTGCATTTTTGATCAGCAGGAGGCTTGGAACAAAAAGTCACATGTAGGTGTTCAACTGCATTCATGTACCTCATCCTTCCTGCACACAGGGACACGTGTGTGGAAGATGAACATCAGCACGTGTGTACTCGTGAGGGAGAGTCTTTGCTCTTTGCCCAAATTTTGGTGCCATTCCCAGCCTCAGCTCGTGCAAACCAGCTCAGTTCCAGCATTCCCCCTGAAGTGCCCAATTTACACCGTCTGAGTGGGTGACACGGGGTCTGTGGGAGTGCTGGAAGTCCTGGGTCTCTCCTACAGGCTCTGTGTGAAGTCTCTGCTGCTCTGAATGCTAATGGGTGTGGGAGCACAGAGCACTGGCATCGGGGAGTTATTTCTTTTATGGGAACATTTCCTTAGATGTGTATTTCATTTTTTAGCTTTCCGGCTAGAGGTGTTCCCAGGGACAGCAAATAGAGAGGGAGAGTCATGTTAAATTCATAAACATAATCTGTAGAAAGCAAGTGAACGTATAAGGATGTGGTGGGTTGAGCCTGGGTGCCCACCAAAGCTGCTCTATCCCTCCCCTTCTCAGCTGGATTTGGGGAGAAAATATAATGAAAGGCTCACGGGTCAAGATGAGGACAGGGGGAGATCACTCAGCAATTACTGTCACAGGCAAAACAAGACTCAATTTGGAGAAATTAGCTTAATTTATTGCCACTCAAGAAAGAGTAGGGTAATTAGAAGTAAAACCAAATCTTGAAACACCCTAAAACACCTTCCTCACTTCTTCCTAGGCTCAGCTTCACTTCCATTTTTCTCTACTTCCAACAACACAAGAGGACAGAGAATGGGGGCTGAAGTCCCTGCATCACACATCCTCCCTGCTGCTCCTTCCTCCTCGGGGGAGGATCCCTCACACTCCTCCCCTGCTCCAGTGTGGGGTCCTTCCCATGGCAAACAGTCCTCCAGGAGCATCCCTGGTGTGAGTCCTTTCCATGGGCTGCTCCCATGGGGTTCTCTGCAAACTGTTCCAGCGTGGATCCCTTCCCATGGGGTGCAGTCCTTCAGGACAGGCTGCTCCAGTGTGTCCCCTCTGTGGGGTCACAGATTCTGCCAGGAACCTGCTCCAGTGTGGGCTCCTCTCTCCATGGATCCACAGATCCTGCCAGGAACCTGCTCCAGCACGGGCTTCCCTCGGGGTCACAGCATCCTTGGGCACCCCCTGCCCCACCATGGACCTGCAGGTCCAGCACCTGGAGCACCTCCACCCCTCTTTGTTCACCACCCTGGGCACCTGCAGGGCTGTTCCTCTCACACATTCTCACTCCTCTCCAGGCTGCAATAGCACAGGGTGTTTTTTTCACCTTCCTTTCTTATCCCAGAGGTGCCACCACCATCTCTGCTGGGCTCAGCCTTGGCCAGTGGTGGGTCCATCCCAGAGCCTCTGGCCTTGGCTCTGTCAGAGACAGGGGAAGCTCCTGGCAGCTTCTCACAAAAGCCACCCTGAAACCCCCCTGCTACCAACCCACGCAAACCCAGTACAAAGGATAACATATGAGTGACTATATACCACATCTGCATTTTTATAGCCCAAATGGATCTCTGTGTGTCTCTGTACAGCTCTGTCTGTATACATGGGTGTCAAAATATTGGCACTTAGAGTAAAATTTATAAATTGTCCAACCAGCCCAGATTATCTTCAGCAAGTTTGTTTTTTTTTTTTAATCAAGAGCTTTTACTGGAAATATTAGTAAAGGGTCAATTCCCTTCCATGCACCAAGTGACACTTTTGAATAACTGTGTTATGCACAGCGCCTTAAGAAGACTTATAGGACTGTCACAATATTTAACTACTCATTTTTGCTTGCATGATTGTGGTTGATATGACCACAGAATACTGATCTATCCAAAAGAGAAAAATTATAGAGTGGAACAGTGGGATTTATGAATGAGATATCTTTGGCTGCAAAGCAGTCCCATTTATAGCACTCAGCCACCACAAAACTGCTGTGTAATTGGAAGAGAAATTTTTCCCATGTACTGAAGCTGTAGTTGAACTGCCAAACAATGAGAGACAGCCTTGTCTGAATTAGAGGAGTCACATACCTGATTTTTCTCCCACTCATTTAGAAACAGACCTTATTTCCCATCCCCGCTCCTCTTGTGCTGAGACTGGGGGTAGGAAAGCTGTGCTCTGCGAGTGCCTGAGCCAAAAGCTGATTCCATTTAAGCATCATATCAGAATAAATGTGTGGACAAACCAGCAGGACTAGTCAGAGCTTCCAATTTTAACTTCCTGAGTATCTGCATGTGAAAACTGTTATTTTCCCAAGGAGGCACATGGGCTTTTGTTACGATTATTTATTTGTATTGCAACAGGCCAAGGAAACCACAGAGAGAGCCCTGTAATGTGAGAGGACACAGAGCCACAGCACTGCCCCAGGACACTGGGGAGGTGGACAGAGGCTCCCAGAATGGATTGATACCCCCAGGAAAGATGGATGTTTGCCCACCCACGGGCTCCATGAGAAGGCACCAGGCAAGTCCCTGCCATGCTCACACAGGTTCTGGGGCTTTACAACTCTTGTGACTGCAAAGCCAACAGGTTAAACCCTCCATGGCAGAGCCCACAGCACTGCACAGATGGACAGACAGACACACCAAGGTGCCCCTCATGTGCAGACCCACAGGGCAGCCCCAGGATGCCAGGCAGGGCAGGTGCCCTTACAGGACCAGCTGCTAAAAGCAGCAGCTTCAGGCCAGGGATGAAGAGACCATGAAACAAGGGAATTCCTTAGAAAAACAGAAACATCAAGTCCTCTCCTCTAAAGGCAATGCCACAGGAAAAATCCTCCTGAGAGCATTGGATTGGGCACTTCCCATGGGGACAGCAAAGTGCCACCCCCTTTGGAGCCAGCAGGACAAGCTGCTTTGCCATCACTCCACTGTGTGAGCCCTTCCTCCTTCCCATCCTCTCCATCTTCCCTTGGGTGACCTCTACCCTGGAGGAACACAGAACTGTGCCTGGCCAAGCTGTCCCCTCCCTGCCCAGGGCCACTGCAAGTTCCACAACAGCCACACAACAGCACAGGACATCAGTTTCACACAGATTTTTGCAAAAGGAAAGGTCTCAGACAATCTTTTCCATGAAAAGTCCCTCTGACCACATCTCTGACCACAGGCACTGCTGAGGACACTCTGCATGACCCTCGGATCGCAGCCTGACAAAACTCAAAACTGGGTACCCCAGAAATCCAAGAACCTTGATGCTGCTCTGGTAATTCAGGACAACAGTCCCCACCAGTGATGAATAGGAAGGTTCAGAACAGCTCTTCCAAATGCCAGTGTGTTGGGACAATTTACATTTTCTCTTTTCACATCATCCACAGTGAAAATCAAAATACCAAAGTACAGATGTAACACAACTTTAACAGGTTTCATAGCTTGCCAAGAGTTCTCTAATCCATTTCAAATTCCCTTTAACAACAGGATTTCTTCTATGTTTGCATTTGAACTGTGGGTGATTAAACAACAAGCAACAGAAAATTAATATGTTAAATTCAAAGCCCCAGAAAAATAGATAATCTCATTGTCCAGTGAGAATCCCAGGAATCCTTGAGTTTCCAGGAACAAAAGCTACAACTCACTCAGGCTTAGGTCTTAGCAGAATTAACATTGCTCAATAGCAAGTACTGATTGTGGGGTTTTTTACTAACCTACAATACAGAACTTGGATAATACTTAAACAAATAAATAAACCTTATTTATATTTAAAGAAGGGGGAAAAAATGGAGAGAGGTCAGATGTGCCACAGAAAGCAATGAATGCTATGGATTCAGAACCACATCTGAAAACCTCTTCCAGGTCCCCAGAGACAACCACAGGACGCTGCTCCCAGCCAGGCAAATTGGAAATGTGAACAATGACTCTGGATTTTCTGTTAAAATTCATTTGGTTTATTACTTGGTTGTGTTTTTCCAAAGGACACTTTGCACATAGAAACCCCTGCAGGCTCAGAGTGCCAAAACCTCTCCCTCTCCTGTTTAGCAGCACATATTGACACCATAACAGAGTTTCAAGGACCTGGCTGAGATCCTCCTGACAGAATGAAAGGATTTTCCTCGGGGCAATGACACCATGACCAGACCTCACTGATGGCAGCACAGTTCATGGGCAATGTGGGGAGACAAGGACCTGAAGGAGTTCAGATGCTGGCAGAAGTGATGCCAAGTATTTACTTGGAAAAAAAGCCAACAAACCAAATATGGCTTTTAAAGTGCTCCTGGAATCTCTGCCTCTAGAGACCCCCTTCCTTGGAGCAAGGGCAGTTTTCCCTCACTCCAGAGGGATGGGGTGGGGAAAAGCAGACAGGAGGCCACCAATCCCCCTGCCCACAGCAATGGGCTCAAGATGCATTCTTGCTGTTGGCTTAAAGAAGCTGGAGACAGGGATTTGCCCCTGACAGGAGCAGGGAATCCCATATTCCCTGGGCAGGAGGAGGCAGTGGCACCTCATACATGTTAGGGGCAGAGGTTTCTCTCACATGTGCACTGCTGAAAGAGAAATACAGAAAGACAAGGCTTGATCAGCCTGAGGACAATTAATGTGATCACTGGAGCAGCCTCGTTTCTCCCATTGGAGCTCACCCATGGCAGGGAGGCACAGAACTGGCAGCCACAGCAACAACCTCCCTATAATCACATACCTGTCCCTTGAATGCCCTGTTGCTGTCCCTGTGAGAAAGGACTCAGTAAAACACTGCAAATTAGTGATATAAGAAGCAAAATACTTTCTGCACTGCATGGTTTAAACAAAAAATAGGCTCAGATGGGGAGACATGAAGTAACAATATAAAGGCAGAATGAAACATTTTGATCTGCTGAATGCCTTTATAAATATTTGAGTATCATTTATTTATGTTTTCCTTCTTTTCATTGTAAAGCAAGATTTTCTGACAAAAGCCCTCATTCGGAGAGCACTGTGCTTTATTATTTAACTTCCTAAAAGCAACATCAAAGGCTTGAGTTTAAAGCTTTAAAACAAATGAACTATTTGCAATATTTTAAAGATTTAGAGATGAGAAGAGCAGGAGTTCTCCACAGCTCAGATCTAAAGGCCTCTGTGGTCTGTGCTGGGCAAAGAAGACACAACAGCACTGCCAAACACCAGGGAACAAAATCCCCGACATCCTTTTGCAAGCACCAGCTGTAGCATGTGCCCAGGGCTGCCAAGATGCTTCAAGTTCAGTCATTCCCCCTCTCACCATTGCATCTCACCTGCAGTCACCCTCTCTCCTCTTCCAGCCATCCCACCAGTGCTGTCAGGACCCCAGACTGGGTGCTGGGTGTCACCTGAACCACAGGCAGAGGTCCCCAGCAGGGACAGTCTGCATCACTGGCACTGTTCAGACACGGATCCATTCCTGTCCTGGCTGTGCCATGATGCTCTCTGAGTGATCCTGCCAGAAGAAAATTGCCCTGTGCTGTGTCTGGCACCTGTACCTGTCATGGGAACATGTGGCTGTTCCTGGCACTCACACAGAGGATAATATGACAAATTTCTCCAGTGTTGTAAGGTGTCGAGACTAAGTCTGGAAGCTCTGCTGAAAGGAGCTCCCAGTGATGGATCAGGTCTTTAAAACAAGGCACAAAAAGTGCCCCCAGCCTGCAGCCACCTCTGGAAACCTTTCTCCACACACCCAGGGCATGAACACCTGCACCCATCCTGCCTCAGTGCATCCTCCAGTGAACGAGCTTTGCTCTGCAATCCCGACTGCAACACAAACAAAGCCCCTCAAGGCTTCTCCACGTGGAGACAAACACAACTGAGCCCCAAGAGCCCCCAGTCCCACTGGAGCCAGTGGCTGAGGGACTGAGCAAGCAGCAGGTCTGGTGTTCATTTCCTAACCCATCCCCTGCTTTCCTCTCTCTGATGCTTAAATCCCTGATGTGCTCAGACACCACATCTCCCCCATCTTTTGTCTCCAGAGCCAGGGCAGGCTGATTTGTGCTGCACAAATCCTGTTCAGACCCCAGCACCACGCAGCAACACTCACAGCACTCCTCAGCTCTCACAGCTAATAAATGGTCAAGAATCAGAATTTGCCTTTTGGTAACACTAATCACCACAGCTGCAGTGAGTGCAAATCTGCAGAGCTCCACCAGCTTCACTTTTATATACAATAAAAATATAAAACCTTCATTAGGTGTTATGCAGTTTGTAAGAAAATCCCTAAATTAATTTATTCAGGGGGAAAAAAATTTAAGAGAACATTAACTTTCAAACCTATGCCAAGACCATTTCCTTATTGGTTTGCTCTGAGACAACTTAGTTTAGGTCATACAAACTTTAAATCCCTCAAACACGTTATGAAAATCTTAAATTCCACCTAAACTGGCTGAAATTATGCAGGCACCTTTAAAAAAAAAAAAGCAGTTTGTGTTTTAAAGCAGAATGGACTCAGCCATCCATTAAATATGACAAGGTCTGCATTTTATTTAGACATTGCCATTAATAATGAAATGATGTATGATTTCCATTCCTGCAGTTCTTCCTTCCCTCCACAATCAATTATGCATTTAAGAAAATATTTACTTGTTATAAAACTCTTCTAATTAAGCATTACTGGTATGAGTTTGAACAAATCAGGAGATGATCTCTAAGATGCATGACAGCCAACAATACTGTGCTTCAAAGAGGCATTTATTCCTGTCTGGTAGAGAGAAAAAATCCTCAAAGTTGAAGGGATGCAAGGCTCAGGGCAATACTGCAGATCCCACCATCTTTCTGACCTCGAGAGGTAAATCCTACTTGGGAGAAGGTCCTTAGGGCTACTCATGCTCCTAAAGCAAACAGAATGTGACCCAAGAAAACCCTCATGGGAAACTAACTACCTGTGAATGTTGAGAAGGTGAGGAAAGACCTTCCCGAAGATTCAGACATTTAGAGGCTGTTCCTGGGCAAAGAACAGGATCCTAAAAATAAATTTAAGAGCGGTGGCAGTGCCCAAACTCTCTTGAGACTGCAAAGATTGTTGCTGCCCTGGCGAGCACAAGCTGGAGCTGGGGCCTGCCCTTGATCCCCACTCTGACATTCACAAACACATCTTGAATTCCCCCTTGCAAATGCAATTCCCTGGCTCCTGAGCAGCTGGCACCAAGGGCTCCTACTGCAGGTAGGGAAAACCCAGCTGAACTGCACAGGTCACCCAGCTGTGCCCCAAAATCCAGGAACAAGGAGCAAACCCACGGCATTTACAGCTCCTCTCTGCTCCTCAGGGCTCACTGGAGGTGCTGGAAAGCAGAGCACAAACCCCAGCAGGCTCAGGAAAACCTGTGCAGCCATGCCAGGGGAGCAGCACCCTTCCCAGCCCTACAGAGGCTGAACGCTGCCTCTCGGAGGTGGCACTGGAAGTAGGAAGAGAAATGGAGAGAAAGTGGCTGGAGGCCAGAAAGCAGCAGCCAAGGAGAGAGCAATTAGGATGCAGGAGCTGCCAGAGATATGGCATCACCAGAGATTTACTGTGCGTGCACACCTCCCTCCCTGCTCCCAATGTACTCGCTCTTTCTTTCTGTCCATATACATACAGTAAATCTTCGGTGACTCCTTATCTCCCAGCCTGCTTCTAGATCCTAATTGCTATCTATCTCTGTCTGCCTGCCACTTCCAGGTCTCCCAGCCTCTTCTTTTACAGCTCCCAGCCCCCCCAGCAGCCTCCCTGCTTTTCCCACCCCCTCCTCTTCCTCTGCCTGCAGGCAGGAGGGTTCTACATTGCTTGGGACAAGCAACCAAAATTTCCCTTTCTCAACTGAACACTGCACCCCAAAACATCCAGAAGAATGCTCAGCTCATGGCACGAGGCTGCAGGGCATGGGAGCCATGGGAGCACAGCATGGGAGGAAAACTTGCTTCAGAGGAGCCCAGCTCTGCTCCTGCCCCAGCAGCCTCTTCTTCCCTGCACCACCCAACCTCCTTCCCTGGGCATCAGCTGGCAGCACCATCCCAAGCTGGCAGCACCATCCCAGGCTGGCAGCACCATTCCAGGCTGGCAGCACCTTCCCAGAGCCAGGGCACTCAGAGGGTGCCTTCTGCACGGCGCTCGCTCGGTTTCATTTTTATTTACTACTATTCTTTACTACTATTTATTTATTCACTCCTATTTTTATTCCACTTTGAACATGCCCAGCTGTGTCATCTTGGTTTTGCTGAAAATGTAAACAAAAAGGAAAAAAAAAAAAGAAAAAGCTGCATTCAAATGCAGCCTTTCATTGCATGAATACGTTTCCCATCCAACGCAGCTCCCGTGCTCCCACCCTGGAATTAGAACTTTAAAAAAGGCAATGTCGTCACTGTACAGCACATCTATTCCCCCTCCAATGTTTTCTTCATTCATGCTATTAATTCTTTTTGAAAAACCAAAAATATCAAGACTTTTAATAGCTCTGTTTGCTCCTTGCAAAGCAGGAGAGAACAAATAAATATAAATAAAACTAATTTATATTCCATATGGCAACAAACCTGAGTGCCTCCGCTTTTTCCTAGCAAAATGTCATGCCTGCTTTTAGTCTTTGACACAGAATTGGTCACCAATTTTTTTGTTTTGAGCACTGAGTTCAGTTTTTGTCTTGCGAAATGTAACTTTACTCTAGTGATCTCTAAGCCTGAGGCTTTTTGGTTTGGCTTGACAGTAATTATATGGATGTTGAGAAAGGGAAGAACGTTCCTTACACTTCATAATTCTACCATGCTTCTGTGCTCAGAACAGAGAAGGAATATTTTCTCCTTCACAGAGATGACGATCCAAAAGGAAGATACAGAACATACTGTGCAGAAGAAAACATCCCTGAAGAATCCTGCAAACCACAATGCCAAGGCTGCATTTGTAATTCTGCCTTTGGCTCCTAGCAAGGGAGCAATTAGAGAGGGAGAAGGAAGAGAAAGAGAGAAAAGTGAAAGATAGAAGAAAGTAAAAGAAAAAAAAAATTAAATAAAGAAGTGAAAGGGAAAAGTGGAAGAGAAGGAAAAAAATAAAGGAAAAGGCAAGGAGAATAAGAGAAGGGAAGAAGGAGAAAGGAAAAGGGAATAGGGAAAAGGGAAAGGAATTGGAGAAGGGAAAGGAAAAAGGGAAAGGAGGAATGGAATTGGAGAAGGGAAAGGAAAAAGGGAAAGGAAAATAAGCGAGAGAGGAAAATGAGAAGACGAGAGAGAAAGCAAGAGAGTGAAGAGAAAATAGAAGAGATTAAAAAAGGGGGAAGAAGCAAGGAACAAGAAGAGACAAGAGAGAAAGAAAATAGAAAAGTGTAATATAACTGAAAAAAAAGGGAAAAGAGAGGGACAAAAGGAAGGCGGGGGGAAGAGAAGCAGAAAGAAAAAGGAGAGAGGAAGAAAGCAGAGGGGCAGGAAGGGGGTCCCNGACAATGGCAGCTCTGAGAGCGGGCGGGGGGAGCCGGCCCCGGAGCCGCCCGCTGCCCGCGCTGCACAGCCGGGATGCAGAGCCGAGCGCGCTCCTAAATTAGCTTTACCATAAATCTTTTAGGCTCTTAAATAAATAAGTAAATAACACTGCTCCCTTTTGCCCTCTTTTCTTTTTTTCTTTTTTTTTTTTTTTTTTTTTTTAGCATGTAACTCTTCATCAGCCTCAAGCCCTTGGATTTCCCTGACAGCGGTAACAGGAGACCCGTTGAGTCTGAATTTTAAGGGTTTTGCTTGGGTTGGTTTTTTTTTTGGTTGTTTGTTTTTTGTTTTTCCCTCTCGGCAGCAACTTGCTACTTTCAAACTTTGCACAAGACTTTGGGTTGGTTTGCTTCCCTGCTTTCAAATGACATTATGATTTTAATCAAAAGGGACTGGTTTCTGGAGAAGGCCAGAGCAAACTGGGACGGGGAGGCAGCTCGGCTGGGCGGTTTACAGCAGTTCAGAAGAAGGTTTTGTAAACAAACACGGCTCAGAGGTAGAAAAGCAAATACAGTGGGTGAAATTTGGCCTCCTCCAAAGGCGATGGCACGGCTCAATGGGGCCAGTATTTTCACATCCACATGCAACTTTTCCTCCAGCAAACACAAAACCAACGGAGACGCAGGTAATGGAGAAAACAGCTCCAAAATGGCATTATTATTATTGTTACTGTTGAAACAACTTGATGCTGTCAGGCAACTAAAACACAAGTAATGACTGAGTACAGGGAGCAAACACCCTGACAGGTTTTCTGGCTAACAGAGACCTCCTGCCACTGCAGTCTGCCCCAAGCACAGGGCAGCATTGTGGCCCCCGAGCTGGCCCAGAAGAGTCACAGCCCCCCTTGGCACTGATCAGGGCTCCTGCACAGCAAAATCTCAGAGAAACCACAGACACGAAGGTTTAGCTTTCTGTTATCCAGATATTTCACTTGTAAAGCCTGGGGAAAAGAGTGTAAAGGAGAACTAGAGAAGGTTGCAGGATTGGGCCAATTGGGGCAAATAGGAGAGAATTCCCCTAGAATCAGTGTCAGGGCTCCTCTGGCCACTTCCACAGGCTGTGATTCCAGTGAGGAGCCCAGGCTGGGCTGAGTATGGCTCTGTCCCAGCACACACAGGCTGAGCTCTGAGCCTCTGCACCTGCAGCTCTGCCACGCTCAGGCACACCTGAGTGACAGGAAGAGAAGCTCTTCCCAGGAGGAAGAGATGCACATTCTTATTAAAAATCAGAAATTAAAGTCCCTCTGCTTGGCTTGAACCTCTGCCATTTATTTCCCACCCCACCTAACTGTGCTCAAACACAGCACCCCTCTGATGCTGCTGGGAAGGGGCCAAACCCTGAACCCCAACAAAGCTCACCCCGTGAACATCCTCACCAAGGCCAGAAAGGGCTCCCAGAGCAAACCCAGGCCTGAATGTGGACCAGGGTGAAGAGAAAAATGAGTCAAGAACTGCCAAAATTGTGGGTCAGATGCTGCCAATGCTTCCAGGGCCAGCCCAGGGAGCTCCAGCAGAGTTCCATCACACTGCTCCTCAAGTCTCTGCTAAGGGCTGAGCAAGGTGAGCTCTGAACTGAGGTCTGGGCTCCACTGGCAGAGGCTTTTGGAACCTCTCAAAGCCAGGGAAGAACCCTCCAGACAGGGAGAGCTGCTGTGTGACAGTTTTTGACATTGGAGCCATACCCCATCTACCTTTGTCCCTTCCTTCCTCCAGAAACGGGAGCATCAGATTTAAAAAAAAAAAATCAAAGGGAAAACATTAATAAATAATAATCAAGATCATCTGCAGTTTTAATGATAAGCTATTTAATGAATTATAAAGTACCTATAACTCAAAGTATGAGACTGTACATTGTCAAAACTGGCATTAAAGTGTATGGAGATAATTAGGCAATAATGACCTCCACAGAGGGCTTTTCCTGGGAATTAATGACCAGTCGGGAGGAGCTGATGGCTCAAGGCACAAGCAAGGGCCATTAACCCCAGCTGGTCATTAATACTCAGGAAATGCCCAGCTCTGAGGCCGTTATTGTGAGTACATGACAAAATAAAGGGGGAGCTATTATGAATATCTGAATTTGTGGGCTGATGGGAAAGGTGAGGATTGCAGGTACTCGGGTCCATCCCACAGCCCTGCTACTCCTGCAACTGGGAATGCTCAGGAGGACACAAACATTGGACTCCTGACACCAGGTCTGGGGGCTCTGCCAGCACAAACAGCCTGTGAGGCATCTTTGCCACCAGAAAGAGAGAAAAAAAAAAAAAAAAAAAAAAAAGAGGTTTTGTTTCAACTCAATTTTTAAATATTAAATCCTTGTGCTATTAGCAGCTCCAGAGCCCAGGTCTCAGGCTCATCTATCTAAGTGGCATGTTGTGTAACAGAAGACACACTTTTGGGATCATCACAGCCAAACTCAGCCCCTGGAGCAGCCCTGGGCACTACTGGGAGCAGGACCCCAGAGGCAGAACAGCCTCACTTCATCCCAAACCCACAGGCACCTCTTCCCAAATTCACCATGATTTCAGGGGGAATTGAAGGAGGAGGAGGAGCATCACCTTCTGCCGGGGCAAAACAAAAGCTGATGCACAGCTGATGCTCTGTGCAGGACCTGAATCCGTCCTGCCGCAAACGGGACTGGAGCATCAGCATCAACATGGAGCCAAACACCAAATATCTCCTGTCCCCAGGAGAAGGGAATTTGGGAACACAGTCGGCCATGCCCCGACTCCCCCTCCCCACTGTAAACAGAGAGGAATCAGCTTGGGCTGCTTCTCTGGGTAATGAAGCCCAGCTGCCCCCTGCTCGCAGCCCTGCCTGTGCTGATGTCGCTGTCCCCTCCCGGCAGCCACCGAGGGATGGGGGGTTTGTACCTCTGCAAGCTCGGAATCAACATCTCCATTCTCCCCCGGCTGCAGAGGGAGGGGCGGGGGTGTCCATCCCCCGGCATAGCGCCCACCCCACTGCAATTATCCAGCCTTGTTCTAAATAAACCCGCAGGGAGAGAAGGGACTTGATTTCCCACTAAAGCCCCTCTGGTCATTTATTTGCCCCAGTGCCATATTCCTGCTCTGAACACGCATCAGTGTGCCCGGGGGTGACAACCCCGCAGCATTTTGCCCTGCAGGATCACAGCAGATGCAAATTTTCACCTCCACAAACAAATCCATGATGGTTGTAAATATTTCCAAATTATTCTCTGCAGCGATCAGCACTAATCACGCTGTTTGTGAGAGCACAGCAGCGATGCTTGTTGGCAAAATAAAGGATCTCTAAGTTTCTTACAATCTGGAAAAGAACCCGGAGCAGCTCAGCCACAGCGTTTCTCCTCGACTGTTTACAATCGATCAGAAGGAGAAAAAAAAAAAAATTAAACATCCCACTGGCAATGTGGAGTTCCCAACAATTGTACATTAAAACCCGTTATTGCTCAGCATAGGAAAATCACTACATCAGGAAAATTAGTGCTTGTTAGTACATGTAATATTCAGAATCACGAGGAGAATAAAAGCAGCAATGCAGAAACTGTTATCAGCAGAGGGAAAATTATTCAAGTATGCATTTGAGTAATTCTGCATTTTAATTTAACCCTTTGAAACATTAATCAAACCATGGCTAATTATAGGAATTAAGGAATTAAACGATGGAATCTTCTAAAAGATATTATTTAAAAGGCAGTTTATACAATTACTTGTATAGATGTTTGCTTTAAAGAGGGAAACATTTCTACTGTAATGAAAAGGGTCTTAGAAAATTAAATTAACAAGAGGGGACCAGGCTGATATGAAACTAAATTAGCATCAAATGCAAATTACAGGGTACTTAATGGTAGAAACAGGTGCAGAGCAGGTCCCTAAATGAGATAAATGAATAAAACATCCCTCTGCACAAATGTGGAAGCTGACACAAAGTCAATGATATGAATAATTCAGCAGCCTCAACACTGCTGTTGAGGTCAGCTTTCCTTGACCTTTGAAACAGGAAGTAAAATTCTGTCCAAATTTGAGTGACTGGAAATGCAGCAGTTATTTATTGGGGGGGAAGAATAAAATTAAATTAGAAAGAAAACAAACAGAAAATCCAGATTAAAAAAAAAAAAAAAGAAAAAAAACCAACAAAACCAAAGCCACTAAAAATACTAATCCGTGTGTGGAAATGTATATAACATATATGAGAGATTTTAGGTCACAGTATGATCTAAACATGTTCAGAACTGAATGGTTTCATCTTTCAAAAAATAATTTAGTTGTGCTAAAGGGGATATTAATAGAGTCAAAGTCATTGCATCTCAGGCATTAAAGAAATCAAATCATTTATAAGTAGCTGCTCAAAGCTCAGTCATGTTCTTTGCAATAAACTTTTTTATAAGAAACAGAAAGATTTCTTTTCTTGACTTTTTTTACCTAAGCTACCAATTTAGGCACTATCACATTTCAAACATTGAGAAGTCACAATTTAAACTATAAACCAACCTAAGAACAGTGTGTAGAGAAACACAATGTGCAGAAGTGTGAGACAACTCTGAAAGTAGAAAATATACATGTAAATGGAGTTTATTCTAATATCTTAAAATGTAAATAAACCCTAGAAACAAATCCTTGTATTCCAAAGAATGAATACTTCTCTCTTAAAGAGGCAGAAATATGAAGCAGCTGCCTTAAAGCCAGTGGAATATCTCCAAATTTACATCCTTAGAACTAAATGAAGACTCCCGTGCCTTTCCCTGTGACAAAATACTCAGCTAAAAGCGTAGCCCATGTAATTTCTGACTACATGTATGGTTCTAATTTTATATTGAATTTGGCACTAAAACAGATTAATAAGGTATGACAAATAAGTAATTTCTCCAAACTGGAAGAAAGGAAGAACATCACCCCTGCAGCTTGTCTTCTAGGGCAAACAAGATGTTAAGACAACATAAGTTATCTCTGCTCTTCCCTTTGTTGCATTAATCTCTCTTTAGCTGCTTACCTGTCACCTGCAGAACTTGTGTCTGATACAGTTATTTGGATTGATTTCTACTAATTAATTTTATTTTCTCTGTTTTAGGCAGGGAAAGCCAGGAATGAGACTGCAAGGATGCACCTCTGCCTCCAGAAACTTTGGTGAGGAGTTCAGGCCAGCCCCGGCAGCAGCCACCCTGGAGATGCATTTTAATGAGATAAACAAAATAAAAACCCAGCCCTGCAATGTCCTAATCCCTTGTGGCCCAGGCAGCAGGGGCAGTTTGGGGGCTGAGCTCGGGCTCTGCTCAGCACTGGGGTTTCTGTGCTCCCTCCAAACGCCAGCTCTAAGAACCCAGCTGGTTCTCATTTCCAAACAACCATTTCTCTATCCCCAAGTGCTAAAGAAAATAATCCCAGCAATCCATGACTACACGCTTTCACAGGGACAGCAGTGAGAATTTGATTGTAGAGATAATTAAAGTCATTCCTGAAACTTGCAAGGAAAAGAAGCTGGGGGAGAGAGGAGGGGGCCAACAGGGAAAATGATGCTCATGTTTAGCTCGTGTTTAAATTGAATGAAGTTTGGAGAAGTGGAGACACTCACATGACTTTTTGGGAATTTGTTTTCCTGAAAATTCTCTCTTCTTCACCCCAACAGTTAAAATTTGCAAAGAAAATGTAATAGACTGTGGAGTAGGAAGATTAGGATGAGGTTTGGAGCCTGGCTGTTCTTAATTTGGCAAGAGTATCCAGAGGGAAATGCTTTCACATTCTGGTAAACTTGAATAAAATTACATACAGCCACTTCGATTAGAAGGGTTTAAAGGGAAATGATACCATAAAAGCAATAAACCCAACTGCTATCTGCTTCAAACACTGAAAACATCTTTTTAAAATTAATGTTTCCTGCAGCCCTGCCATGAGTTAGGTCTGAAATAATTTTAATATTAACAACACTCAGGAGCAGGTCAATCTAGAGCCAATCACACAACTGCATTAGTCTTCTACATCTTTCCAAATGTCCTCTGCATCTTTCCAAAACAGTGGAGTAATTTACACCACTCCAGCTGGTGTAAATCAGCAGGGTGTCCCTGGCATCAGGAAAGATGGGAAGCACTGGCCTCACTGAAAAATAATCACAATGATGATGATTAAAAGAAAAAAAAAAAAAAAGAACCACACCACAACCCAAACAACAAAAATAAAAGCTTGCTCCCAGCAAAGCTAAATTGTACAACCCCCGTGTCACACATCTGCTCTGACCCTCATCATCCTGAAATGGGTGTGAAATCCAGAGATGGAGAGAAAGAGTTTAAAGCACTTGTAATCTCTCCGTCTGCACTATCTGCCTTGAGCAGGAAGGAGGGATCTGCTCAATGAGAGCTATTCAGGGCCTCTCAATTAACCTGATTAGTTCAGCACGCTGCTCTCATGAATGACACCTTATCTTGGAAATGAAGGAAAAAAACTTCCTTCCCTCTGGAGATACAGGCGGCCCCTAAAGCCAGCAGAGCTGTGCCCACGGGCCAGCTCCCCATCACCCCGGGGAGCTGCTTTGGGGTGGCAGGGCCAGGCAGCCCAGGTGGCCCAGGCAGGGAGGGGGTGCCCCTCTTTGAGGCCCATCCAGGCACATGATGGGATTTGGTGGCGGGGGGACCCTCCCGGGGTGGCCGCAGGTACCGCGACCCCCGGGGACGCTGCGGAGCGTCGGAGTCTGGAGCTCGTTTCATAGGTGACAGATTAATGAGCAATAACTGGGTTACCATGGCAAAAAGCATTCCCAAAATTCTCTTTTGTTTCCCCGAGAATAGTCTCCCTATTTTTTTTTCCCCCTCCAAATCATGCCACTCTGCAATAACACAAATATTAATAACAGCGTGTTGTTCTTTCAAGTGAGGATGTCAACAAGGCTGATTGTTACACACAAAGTCCAAGGATTAATCAGGGAAAATAGGTATCTCAATTACAATTATAATGCTGAAAACTCGAATTTATGAATGGCCAGCCAACTTTGAAGACATTTATTAGGGAAATTCCGATGACTTCAAAAGTATTAATGTACTAATGAAACATTAGGGCATGATGTATTAATGCTCTTGTAATTTCTGACAAATTGAGTTACCATTGTCACAGCAGGGCAATCCTTCAGGAAAAAAAAATGAAAGTTTCTCTCTCCTGCCACGTGGTATACGACAGATGACAATTTACGTACACATAATGGGGTTCAGCAAGAAGTTTTCCTCCTACACCACAGTACAGTTTATTCCATTTTTCAGAATGCCAGAGCTATTATGGAGCTCACTGTGCTTTAAAAAAAAAAGCCTAAGGATTCTCTTCCTAAACAGCTCCATAGGGAAGAGACTCTCCCATTGTGAATCCCTCACTCAGCAGCTTCAGAGTCCAGCAGGGCCCAGTAACACCAGGCCATGGTACCAACAGAAAGACCCAGAGATAAGAAAAAAGCTTTACAGAGCTGCTTTTAACACAAACCCCAGCATGACAAATTCTTCCCCAGACCACAGAAAACTCCAGGACACTCATTTGTAACACAGCTGAATTTCCTCATTTTTCTTTAAAAAGGATGTAAATCCTGATTCAAGCTGCAGGTCCTTTCCTTCCCCTGCCTGTAAAACCCCCAGAAAGATATTCCAGGGTGTAGACTCCCCTCTGCAGCCAAATCCCAGCTCGTGCAGGATTGTGCCAGAGATGTGGAGGCACCTGGAGCAGCTGGGAGGAGAAGCGACCATCAGATCTTAATAGCTCTGAGTGTGGCTAATTTTATTCTCCTTTCAGAGCAAAGAACTTTATAATGAATACAGAATACATTTTTCCTCTCCTTGTGTCATCTTTCTACAAAATTTGAACTAGGTAAAGTGGTTTTTAACATCCACTTATCAAAGTGACTTAACATCTGGGAAGTCAGCCAATGGTTATGTAGTGATGCAGATGCCAAAAAATCTGACTGAAGGATTCTATTGAGGGAGTTTACAGAGGAGACCTGACTCAACTGGGTGGAAGTTGATGGTTATCCTGGTCAAGAGAGCCTGAGAGTCTCCCTGCAAAATCATGGATAAAAATTAAGGAAAAGTATTGTGTTTTAAATAGCTTATTTTTAACCCATTGTAGACACTGGCTGTGTCCCAAACCAGCAACTTTTTCCAAAGGCAGATTTTGGAATCAACAGATGAATAGTTTGTCAAAGTCCAAAAGGAGATGGAACAGGAAATTATTTTCTGCCTCTGATAATCATTGAGACAGCACTAAGAGGAAGATAATTTTCTGATTGCTAGGCACTCACATTGGAATATTAAGTCTTTCTAACATTTAGTTATATAAAATTAATCGGTTCCAGGGTCACAATCATGTCACACAAGAATGTCTTCTTCTTTTTTTAATTAATCTTTGAAAAACGTGACCCAAACATTCATCTAATTGAATTATGTGTTTAGCTGAATGTTTGCAACTCTAATTAGAAAGTCAAGGTGAGTGGAACATCAGGAAAACCCAAGAATTAAGGAAGCCAATATGACCCTGGCATTGTAGCATCACCTTTTTTTTTTTTTTGGTAGCACCATTTTTCATTTCTTTTTAGCCCAGCATGGCACTGGAAGAATTAAAGAAAACAATAAAAGAACAACTGAGTGTACAGGGTAGGATTTACTGGCATTTACTTTTAATTCTATAGTCCTTTGCTCTGTGGCTTATCAGCCCTATGTCAGCCCTTTTTCCTCCTTTATATTTCATGAGGGGACCCACATGCTGGTACTGAGAGACAGAGCCCAAGTGTCTATAAGCTTTTTGTCAGGTAAAAAGAGAAGAAAAAGGAAAGGAACAAGAGGAAAAGCAAAGCTAAGAGGCATCTATTAGATGTCACTAGGCTTTTGTATTCATGTCAATGATTCAGGATTAGAGTATTTGAAATAATCTTATTGAGAGAACTCAAAAGCCCCACAGAGGGAAAGCCTGCTCGGTAGCATATGGCAGAGCAGCAGACAATATCTTATTAAGGATGTGTTAGCTAACACCATTACTTTTTATATTACATTACTGAACTCTGGTGCCTCAGCCCGTTAGAGAGATGCCGTAGTTGTGGAATGCCAGATTGGACGTGTTCTTACAAACCCTAAAAGATTTGGCCAGGCCTCCTGGCACGGTGGGGGTGGGGAAGGGGGGTGGCAGTGGGATGCTGCTCCCTCAGCCCTCCCCGGAGCCCTGGGAAGGGGAAATGATGTCCCCAAAGGAAGGGGACAGCTCGCAGTGCCCTCCCACCCTCTCCACCTTACTCCCCCCCTTCAGGTCACCTCCTCTTTGGGAAAAACACAGGGTAGAGGGCAGCTGCTGCTCCAGCCCCAACAAAAAATCCCAAACTATTGCCAGACTCTGCTTCTTGTCAGATGAAGGGAATTTAATTTTGTTATAGTGAATGCTGTTAGTCTAAAAATCTTTCTTTGCCCTTGGACAAAAGCTTGTAATTGGAGAAATAGCTCTTTTTAAAGTTATCTTCATCTGCCTACACCTTTAGAGGCAGCAAGAATCCAAAGACAAAACAGCACTGTTCATAGCATTTCAATGATTGCTCTGAAAGGCTCTATATCTGGGTCACCTTACTACAGTCCAGTATATAACTTCAGTGACTTGATATAAAGCCTTTTCATAACTAATTTCATATCATTCACATATTAACAGCAACAGAAAATTCATATTCACATTTTCTATTTCCAAACACCGTTTTTAAAAAGCGGGTAGAAAATTATTCATTCCACTTTAAAAAGTAAAAAACCTCTAAAATACTGTCCTTAGCAAAAAAGTAAACACCCAGTTGATACAGTAATATATTCTGATCACAAACTACCTATGCAAAGTTGCTAATGTGACACACTGGGAACTTTGTATGGGTTTTCTGTACTTTTCCAGAACTGGTACAGAAAAAATATCACGATGTTACAGGGAAAGAGGAAAATTCATACCAACATTTCCCACTACTACTACAGAGATTTGCTGCCTTCCAAGGACAGTGTTAAAACCATTTCTAGAAACTTAGTCACGATTTGCACAGTAACCTACAAGTGTTTCTTACTCTCTTTTAACTTTATTAGTTATATGTTGTATTAAAATTAAATACTTCCAGCAGGCAGAAGTGCCTGTGAATTTAACATAGTTATTTAAATAAGTGTGGCCAATTACTTATAAGAATACATTTTGGTGGCTGGAACATGAAAACATTTATGAAAACTCACATGAAGAAAACTACTCACACACTTCAGCTCCTGCAGAATAAAGCTTGGGTTGTGTTTTTATCCAGTAAACACTGGGATAGAGCTGAGATACATTTTTCATGTTCAGAGGAATTTTAGCTAATCTGCATTAAAACTGAGGATGATCTTTGCAAATACATTTCCCCATTGCTCTTATTCATGTATGCATTCCCACTGCGACAGCAAATATGGAAATAAATCAGGTGTTAAGATGGAAGAGGAAATTTATCCACTCCAGAAACTATGTGTGTATATATATGCATATGAGAAAAAGACAGGGGTTTTTTTTTCCCCCCTCAAAACATCCCCACTCTTGAGAGAGAAGAGCTGGCACTGAGCTGCATGGAGCCAGGGAGCCCACTGTGCCCAGCACATCCTCCCTGCTGCAGGACATGCTTTGAAGAAGGAGTTCATATTAAGAAATCGATAGGTATGAAGAGCACATTTGAAGTTTTGTGACAAGAAACAAAGGGATGGATCCCCCTGCCAGGCCCTGGGCTCCTACTGGGGCCAGAGCACTCAGAGCTTTCCTCGTGCTGCAGGAGGTCACTGCACCAACATTTTTAAAGCACCTCCAACCTCAAATACCCAAATCCTTCCACCAGAACAGAGCAGCAGAATAATCCATGAGGTCTCAGTTAGATTCCTTTGCACAAGAAAATCCACAGGGTCTTCAGGATGGACTTTGAGGACTAAAACAAATCAATTCAGTCTCCTAAAAATGTTAACCCTTGCTGAGCAGATTTTCAGGAAGAGCCCAAGGGACTTACTGACATGGACACGCTGACCTTGGGGCAGCAGGGCCAGCACATCCCATGTGTGCACTCAGGTCTCAGCTGGCCAAGCCCATGGCTGTGGGTGAGCACTGACAGTCAAATGCCAAAAGCAGCAATCTTGCCTTCAGTTCCCCTCAACCCCAGGACATTCAACACAAACTTTTTAGTCTTCCTAGAAAAATCTCAATTTTTACTCTGTATCAGGAGTACCATTTTTCTTCTGGAAGGGGATCATCTACCTGCTTAGAAATTAAAGAGCATTCAGCACAGTGAACCTGCTCTGCTACATCACCAATCATATTAAATAGTAATAATCAAACATAAGATCACAGTTAACTAAAGCCCCAAACACTAGATGTGGATTCAAAAGGCATCACTGAGAGAAGCAAGTAACTATTAGAGTAGTGTGAAATGTTTGCAGTGAAACCCAAAACCACATAAGGCTTGCCTGGTTTGGGATTTAATAACAAACTGAAAACTCAGAACAGGTTTGCTGAGAAACTCACAAACCTTCCGAGTGAAGCTCAGACCAAATTAAGGTTTTGCATAATACTTCTGAGATCACACAAAAATTCTTATACTTGGAGGCAGAAAGAAGAGTAATCAAACAAACAATAAGCAGAAGCTGGTTTGACCCTGACTAAGTTCATTCAGCCCCAAGAGCAAAATAAAGGAATTTATAAGCAGCAGTGATATGTGCCAACCCCAACAGGCTGAAACCAAGAGATTTTTGCAAGAATCCTTGCAAAGTTACCCCCAGCTCTAGTGATTTCATCACCAGAAGGAAGACTGACACCACATGCATGAGGAGCACTCGTAGAAAGGCAAGCATGCAAGCCTGAATCTCAGTGTGAGAAGCATCTACTGATCAGTCTCCCATTTATCTCACAACAGCTCAAAATGCCTTTGGTTGCCTAAGTCATGTGGGAAATGTTCTGGGTGATGCTTCTCAGCTGCATCAATCACAACCAAATCCTGGAGGATGTGTGTTTGGGTCCCTCCCCTCTCAGAAATGTGTGGGCTCACAGGCTCCCGGAGCTCGCATGAAGAGCTCGAGGCCAACTTCTGTCTCTGAACACCCTGCTCAGAGGCCCAGGGGGTTTAGGCAGCACAGCCTGAAAAGAGAGCCTGGGAGACATCTCTGTGCAGTGCTGGGGGCAGCTCTGTCACCCAGCTTCTGCTCCTCTGACTCCTCCCTGATGGATCAATAACTCACATCTGGCTCTGGAGGGGGGACAGGAGGCTTTCCAGCACAAAATTCCAGATAACAGCCAAATATTCACACCCAGGGACATTTTGCACCTAGGATGTCTATCAGGGTGCTCCATGCCTGCCCTCCTGCTCCTTCTGTGGGGAAAACCCACCCAAGGACAGAGCAGTGATGGGACCCCCAGGCTCCTACAGCTCCATCCCTGGTGCCAGCAAGGGGGGAGCAGGGCACTGGCAGACACAGCTTCCGCTGACTCCACACAGACAGGTTTGGTACTGACATGGTCAGGGAGACAAGGATAGAACCAGGGCAGGAACTGGCACTCCTGCCAAGGAGCCACTGCCAGAGCACTTGGCATCTCCTGCCACTTTGCTGTGACACCAGGGCTGTGATGAGCCCACGTCCCTGTAGGCTGGTGGGGATCAGCTGCAGCCCTGACCCCATCCCCTGCAGCAAAGCATCCCTCAGCAGCTCCCTCTCAGCAAAACCCACCTCATCCCCTCTCCTGGAGGGCAGGTTCTGCCTGCATCTCCTTCCCCCTCTCTCCAGACAATGCTACTGCAAAATGCATTATTTGCCACATCTACTTAAGCAGTGTGTTTGTGGGGAGGATGCAGGGAGTGGGATACAGTCCTCCCAGTCACTTTTCCACCTGCCTGGTATTTAGGATGAAAAGATGATCAGGCTTGTAAAATACAATCCACTACCTGATGACTTGTAAAGCAGTAAAACAGAGGTAATGAGTTTTTCATGTCCTTGCAGAGTGAAATTCTACCCACAAACATAAAACTTTTCAGGTTACAGGCTGAAAGATTTCAAACCCATCTGTAGGTGAGTTGGCTAGGTGTGCTGGGACAAGTTACAGAGAGCCCAGATGAGCATCCTGCACATGTTGGAAGCACAGAGGCCTTTCAGACACTGGTATGAGGTCATGCATTAAAATGTACTTTGGTGCCATCTGATATTAAGGTATAGGAAATACCACAACCTCCAACCCATGAGTCTCCACCCCTGCTCTATGGACAAGAGCTGTGATGGCACTGGAAAGGCACAAACCTCCTCATTGCTCCCAAACTGCACCCAAAATGCCACATGAAGACCTTCAGTGTATTACCAGAGCAGGACCAGGAGAAGGCCTGGCCATCCCCTGTCCCCAAAGGTCCCACAGCCCCTCCCAGGGGAGCTCCAGCACAAAGCCCCTTGACTTCTACCTCACCTAAAGATTATCAATCCAAAAGATAGACAGTGGCCAGATTCTCACTACAGGCCCTGCCTCTATTGGTAAATATTAGCAAAGCCAATCCCAGGTCACTGTCATCAGCCTGCTCAAGTACTCTGGGAAGAAGCAAAATTTGGGATGAGCCAGGAACTGCCTGTTTCAGCCCTTTTTCCATGCAATGTTTCAAGCAGGATATATATGATATATATGGTATATATATTTTCTGCCACTATATTTGGGATTGCAGTGGCTATTCCTGTTTTATCAGTCAGTAGGACTCTATTGACTGGATGCAGCCATAAAAGGTAAAGAAGCCCCAGCAGGCACTGGTAACACCATTAAATATCGGTCCTGACAATGGTAAATTGGGTTTAAAAGTTTGGAACAGAGTGCCAAGAGAGGAGCCTTTTTCCTGAACCAAGGAATAACATAAAGCCCCACTTTCTCCCCTATGTGACTTTTGTCATTATCATCTTTTCTGATTCTTACAAAGCAAACCTAATTAGGAAGTTCTCTCATTAGTCTTCCAGAAAAATTAGCACAGCTTATGCTAATTACTCCTGTAAAATTTAATAAACTCGTTGAAATGGGAATAGTCTAATGAGGTTTTATTTATTGAACTAAGATAACTGTAAGGAAAAAGGTTAGGATACCAGGATATCCAGAGTGGTAATAAAACTACAATTTATTCAATTTCTTCACAGGAATTTTATTGCGAACCTTTTAAATTCAAATATGAGTTACAATTTGAAAGTTAAATCAATCTAGAATTTAATTTAATAACAGGAAGTGCTCTGTGTTTTCTTTAAGTGTGATTACAATACAGCCCTGCCTCTGCACTCGTAGGAGGAATTGTGCATTTGTATTGTGACAATAATACCCCTTTTAAAATGAGTTCCTGTTCATCAGATCTTCATCTCAACACATGTAACTGGATTAGCAATAAAATATACAGGCTATGCTAAGAAGATGATACAGACACACACAGGTTTCCAAGAAACTTCCTTGGGATAACTGCTCTGTAATCATAATAAACTAATTTTGTTCTCCAGAGAAAATTTAAATGACTATTTTATATGAATATAAATTTCTTTAGGTCCCTTTCACTGCTGTAGCTGCTGATACTCTAATAGAGCAAAATATAAAACAATTTCATAAAGAATAAAGTCATATCCTGTTTCAAACACAGCTACACACTTTCTTTCTTAAAACCCACATTTTCATTTAAGAGAAATACACAATTTGATTTCACATATATCCAGGGTTTGAAGAATACAACACATATAACTTTGAAGTTGCCAAAGAGCCTTTTCTCCAAGTTCACCAAACCACCACAAAGCCAGAGCCCTCTCTATCCCGAGTCTCTCCAGCCTCATCAAAGAGAATTAATCAATCCCAAATAGTATTCCAGCTTGTCAGAAGAGGATAACATTTCCATGTAAGTACATATGTCAAAAATCCCATGGATAGATTCAATGTTAAACTCTATGTTAGGTCAGAGTCTGTGGATTCTCAAGATTTGATGCAAGAGTTAGATTAAATCCATAGGCAAAGACTTGATCAGAGCATCAGGCATGTGGGAGTGCTTTAGCCCAAATGGTAAATGAGTTCTCTAAGCTCAGTGCAAATAAAAATAACTAAATATGGCTTTGCATATCAATTGACATAATAGTTAAAAACTGTGTGCATGGAGAAGTGACAATGAAGCACAACCAAACACATGGCCTGACTTGTGCAGGCGTTTTAATCACAGAACAATTTTAAAGGACTCGTTTTCAGGTAAAAAAGCTCCGTATAAATCACTTCATCCTTTCCAAACCAAAGGGGACAAGAAAAATGAATAGGATAAATGTCACAAGAAACATCACTAAAGCTACTAACTGTATAAAGCACATACTTGCTTGGCCTAAATTGTTTGAACTAGCCCCAGCCAAGAAAAGGTTTTAAGTACCCTACTGGGACAGATGCGAAGCGGCAACAATAGAAGCCACACTAATGCAATCCAGGTAACACAATCCTGTTTCAAAAACACAGGGAGGGCTAATTACAGTACTGCTGAGTCAAATTTCTTATGCCATTGCAACCCACAGGAACAGGTCAAAATCAAGTGTTATTCAAACCACAGTCATATCAACCTCCTGTATCAAAGTCACAATTTAAAACCAAGTGAGGAACTTAAAAGCTTAACCCATTCACAAGCCAAGTGTGATCAGTGCGGGTGGCGAGGCAGGGTTTGTATTATCAGCTTTGAATTGTGTTTACCTTGCATTTTAAGAAGAAACTTCAAAATTGGTAACTATTCCATCAATTCATGCAAAGACTGAGGAATGGATCACTGCTAGGAAGATAAAGCTGTTTTGGTTTTTTCCTGTACCTATTTTCCTCATTTTGCAGGAAGCATGTAACAGACAGCATCTCTGGATTTCAAAATTTAAAATGATTTTCAACTGGCAGTTTTGCATACTAGATAGTTAAACAAAATATTTCTGTAAACCTGCCATTAGCATCTTAACATCTCACTTGCCAGTACAATGAAAAATTCATGTGAATTTTGTAGCTTTCATGTTGCTCAAAATGCCACTCTAACACCATGTTTATAGTGCTCAGCTCTGCAGCATGCTTATAAAACACAGCTCTGCACAGGTTTCACTGGGGGGCTTTCCCCCACACACACACTTCCTCTGGTGCTACCTGATGCTCAGAGAAGATGAAAATATGCCTAGTTAAAATAGATAGGGATATCTTCTGAGATTTAAACATTCTCAGGATTACTTATTACAGCTAATCAAAACATCTGCTATAAGCATCCAATAAAAGCACTTTCCTACCCAACCCATCCAAGAACTGGGAGCTGGGATGAGCACAAGGCTCTGGACTGCTCTCCAGTGGGGCTCCCAATACATCAAACTCCCCTCACCTTCTTTCATAAAATGGATGCTCTGGCATGGAAGATTCTATGAACTTCATACAGCAAACATAACTCAGACAGCAAGGCAAGGGGAGGCACGTGCTCTGTGCCCTCACCCCTTTGTTTTTCGGGTCCCTCTATTCACAGCTCAGTGCAGGGTGTTGCTCTCCCCAGCCCTGAGAGACCCTTTTGGTGCTTGGTGGCCCTTTAACTCCTCTGGAGTAATGCTGCACAATACCCTGGCTATCCCACACGGCTTTGGACAACACATTTGGACAATAAAAATGTAAAAATGGCTCTTTGGCTACCATTTTGCATAATTGGCAAGCAACAGAAACTACACATGGCTCAGAACAACAGGAATAGATGTATTGTACTGCAATGATTTACTCAGTGATGTCAGATTAGCAATATGGATCTGTTTAAAAACACAATAATTAAGACAGGCAAAAATGAATTAATCAACTGACAATACAGTCAAAATAGTATTCCAACCAAAGAAAATAAGAGGAGGGAAAAAACCTTACGTTGCAGATCTATTTTCTTAACTGTTTTTATGCATAAATAAAAGCCTTAAAATGTAGATGGATTGCATCCAACAGAACTACAGTAGCTAAGTGATAATGATTCAAACATTTTTCAAATAAAAGTTAAATATTTATAAGCACCCAACCACATTTCATAAATCACAAACTATTATTATTTTATTCCTGAAGCTTCCCTGGCATAGCATGTGAATTGAGTCACAGAAAGTCAGAAAGAAAAATCTCCTCTTTATGCACATGAATCAGTTACAAGAGCTGGAGCTCTCCACAGAGCAGGGCGCTCCACTATCCCTACATTTTCCCACATATGGCCCTTCCGAGGCAATCACAACTGCAAAGCACAACTAATTCTGTATCAAAAAAACCAAAATTTCATCCGCATAGCCTCCTAATTCTTCCCCATTAGCAACACAGGGCAGGTGTTTCATTATAATGAGGAGAGGGAGGAAGGAAAAAAAAATGGAAGGAAACAATAGCAGTCCTTACCTGTCAATTATCACTGGATCTGATGGAGTCTCATTTCTGTTGCCACAGCTTTTCTTGTCACAACAGCGGCTACAGAGCAAAAGCGAAAGGATTTAGTGCGACCATTACACTGTAAAATCATCATTACGAACATGTTGGGTTCAAATTGCCGGCTCGAGTTACCCTGCCGGCCCTGCCTGCAAATCAGTCAAATGTACTGGGTCACATATGGGTTAATTACCATGTTTAACTTCTTGCACAGCTGGTTAGCAACGGAAAATATAAAAAGAGAGGGGTTTTGCCCCTTTCACAAATAATAATTCAAGGATCACCCGAAACAGGGAGAGCTGCCTGTTTGTAGCCTTTTTTCTGCGGGGTTTAACAGTTGTCCCGCAGACGCTGGCACACGAAATAAGGCAGATTTTTCCCTGCTGAGCCTGGTTTTTACATTTGCTTAACGCTTGTGTTACACATCCACAAGATATTCCTGCTTCCACACAATTCCCAGCTACTGGCAAACCTCCCCCTAAACTCCGAAAGCACAATTATTCTCCCTCTAAGAAACGCTGGTGTTAATGGGGGAGCTGAAACGCAAGCAGCAGCAGCAGCAGCTTTTTCTGCTCGAGTGCGCCTGTTTCCCCAAGTTTTCTGAGCATGTTAATGATCACTAATGCCACTCTCGGCGGCTGGTGCCCTGCGTCAGGTCAGATACAAAGCAGGCATGTGAAATATAAGCTCTGTCTCCCAAAGCACTGCTCCATGGCTGACCTCGAGGTTGGGATTCTTTTGGAGCGAAGGTGGCTCATTGTTTCCTAAGAGAAGTTAAATTGATGGGTTTTGATGATTCTTTGTCGAGGGTTGTTTTTGGTAAGGAGGTATAAATATATTGCAGGTGAGTTTGTAGGAGAGGTACATGTTCCTGCTCCAGGTGGGAATCCCTCCTGGTGCCTCTGGAGCTGTGGCAGGGAGCTGCCCTGCTCTTCCCACCAGCCCAACTAAACCCACGAGACCAAATCACAGCCACAAAGGTCCACAAAGCCTTTAGATTTCACCCACCCATTCACCCCAGGGAGGAAACCCCCATCTCTCAAGGAAAGATGCTGTTTGTTGATGTCCCTCAACAGAAAATCCCCCACTGAAGTCAAGACTTCAGGAAATTAAAAAAAAAAAATTATCAAAAAGCTCCTGACTTTCCCCAAGTCCTTTTTGGTCCCCAAGGACCTGCTGGACAAAGCCTGGGCAGCTGCAGGGACCCCATCCCATGATGGCACCAAGTGTCAGGCAGTGAGGACCACCCTGGCTGCTCTGCCTGGCCAGACCTGAGCACATCTCAGGTTCAATAAACTTTCTGGTCAGCCTCAACCACACACAACCAAATCTTTGGAAACCGCTAACTTTGCTCCCAGTGGCATCCCGGGGATCTGCATCTCAGCAGCTGTCAGGAGGGACCAATGCTCACTCTCCCTCTCAGATGAACTATTTTCCTTTCCCCAGAAGGTGGAAGAACATCAGGGCAGGAAGAAGCCCTCAGAAGTGCCACGCTATATAAATAGCCTTGTTGGGAGTGTGACAAAGGTTCTCTTGTGTTGCTGAACAATAGAGTGAATAATATACAGTTACCCACCAAGATTAGCAATAAAGCAACTAACCACACTAAAGATAACAAAAAAGGGGCCTTTTACAAAAACAGCCTGTTTAAACATGGCTTTAAAAAAAAAATAATAATTTTGTTTTCAAAGAGAGGAAAATACATAATTCTTTTCACCGCAAAAAGCTTCAAGGCAACTATTCAGGGCTGAAACTTTTCACAGTTAACACATGTGCGGTATCTTCATTTCGGTGGAAGTTACATTGTTTGGGATTGCCAAAAAAAACTGCTTAATTTTACAGCACAATACCACAATTGATCCACCAGAAAATGCCAGAGCCTTGGCACCCTGAAAGTATTAAAATTTAGGAAGGAATAAAATATGCTGTAGGTAAATAGTCATGGGGACGTTCGGGGGCTTTTTTGCCTATAAAAGGACTTGTCATTGGAGTGCAGCTAGAATGTGTGGGGTGAGAAAATTTACCCACAAACAAGGCAATAAAAACTGCTAATCATTTTTAAATGATTAAAATGTAATTAGAAACAGAGTTGGCACAAGTTAAGACAATGCAGTTCTTGTGACTGAAGTGAATCAGGGCTAGTCCTGACATTCTCCCAGCAGACTGGAGGGACAGAAATTGCCACACTTACTCAGGCAAGCAAAGGTTCCCAGGCTCCCAGCACGAGATGGGCAAATACCAGCATCCACACACCACGGGGCTCAGAGGGTGGCACCTTCCTGGGGCATTAACCCAGAGGGAGAGGCAGCCCATGGGCGCCTGGGGACAGGGACACCTCAGTCCCACCTCCTGCCACAAGCGTCAGGCACTGACCAGTGGGGACAACCCAGCTTTGAGAGCAGGAGAAACAATTCACTGCTCCTAAGGTGGCCCTTTAATTAGGGTACCTTCCCAAAAGAGCACCCCAATAGTCCCAAGTGACAGTAGGAGACCTCACTCCTTGACCACAATCTGAGGGTGATGTGGAGGGGCTGCATGGCTGGCACATCCCATCATTGAGTGGCTCTGTGGCATGAAAGGAGGCCCTGAATGATCTAGAGAATGATATTTTAGAATTTAGTTTGCCTTTTGTGTTCTCCCCCCCCTCCCCACAACAGCAGAATTGGAGGCCTCTTCAGTCTAGTCTTTCTATGCAGAGAATTAAAACATCACACAGATCTTGAGTTTCAGACCTGGTTAAAAGTGCTTTTAATTCCATTTCCCTCAAAAGCTTTGGCTTTTAGTGCCTACTTAGCACTTGGAAATAAGTTCCTAAATATTCAGCACCCTTTCTCCTTTCCCTGAAAGAATTTTAAAATTCCCAGGAGCTTCTCCAAACCACTCAGAAACCCTCCAGCTCCCTTGCAACGCTCTGTGCAAGAGCAGGGAGTGCCAGCTCCTTGCAGCCAGGAGGACAAGGACTTGTCTTTGCTGTTCTTCCATGACCCCTCTCCCCAGGTGGGGCAGGAGCCACGGCTCGGACACAATGCCATGTTGGCCTACAGGAAAAGCCTACAAGATTTGATTTATTTATGGGGTTTGCTTGTTTTTAAAACCAGTAGTCCTTGGTAGTAACGCAGCCTCCCAGCATTTCCAGCTCCTGCACCCTGCTGTCGTCGCCATCCTCGTGGCTCATTCCTGAACCCCACACCATCCCTATCCTGCTCCTCCCCAGGCCACCACCACCCCCAGCTTTTATTGCTGCCTTTCTCCTCATCCCAACCCTCTGGGGACCTGCTGCTCTCCTGTCTCCTTGCTCCCCATCATCCTCCTCCTCTTCCCTTCCACATGCCTGAGGATCTCTGCCCGGGCACACAGGACAAGGCCTCCTCACCCCAATGTCTGCACCCCAAACCCTGCCATGCCCGGCCTGGCGCGGTGGCCGGAGCGTCCCCGTGCAGGAGCCCTGCTTTGTGCATCCCAGGGACAATGAACAATGAGGAATTAGGGGCCCGTGGCACGTGGCCAGCGCCAAGGAGACTTTGGCTGCCAGGCCCCAACAAGTCGCCAGCAAGGCTGGGTGGGAGATGTTGCACAAGGTCCCAGTGAGGTGGGATCCCTCCCATCAGTGATGCCATCAGGACAACCCCTGCCCCAAACAGGCTCCTCACCCTGCAGCATGGAGGTGCAGGACCCCCTTGCCAAAACAGCTGTAAGATCTTATTTTATACAGACAAAACCCATATTTTACTCCAACCTCATTCTCAGAAATCACTGAACCATTTTAGCTGAAACTTTCCAAAGAAAGTCAGCCTGAGGCTGACACCCTGCAAAGGATATTTCAGCCAGAACAGTTTAAGTTTGGCAAAGCTGTAAGCCACTGAAGGTTTCATAATGGAAATTGTTGAGGCAATATTAACTATAGATGTCCCTCCCCATGCTGCCTACAATACTAATAAATTCCACTGAGGTTGTGAATTCTCCCCAGCTATTAACATTTTCACCAACAGTGTAGATTTTTATATCTGACAAAACACAATGAAATCCTTTGAAATAAACAGCTACCTGAAGCAAACCTCAGCTTCGCTCTCCTACCACAGCCAGGACTCTCTTACACATTTGAATTCTTTGTCTCCTCTGTGCCGTAGCTGTAGTACACTATAAATACCCAGCTTTGTCACATAAATGCAAAGTTTTATTGTGCAGTTAGCCTTGATAGAAAGCACTGCTGAAAGTTGTTTAGAAATTAAATATCTAAAACAAGCTATTTTAAAATACAGAGCCCTCACTATTTCATGTCTGAAATGAAGAAATTTCATCTTAGGGAGAGCAAGCTGTCTTTCACACCATATGGCTAATGGTAGTGCATAGCAATTAGCTGGGCTGATTAATGGGGAACAGACTCTAATTTTATGCTTATAATTGAGGCTGCATTTGCACCCCTGGTGCAAATTCAGCACATCCCAACTTCCACTTACAACAGGCAAGAAATCAAGAGAAACAGAATGGTGTGGAGAGAGAATTTTTTCCCCTTCTAGACCCCTAAAGAGCATCAGATTTGCAATTTAAAAGCGTGTTAGCAGCACAATAGATGACAGATTTGTGCAATAGGGTCAAGCGGCCTGGTAAACAAACAGCACCCTCTTACACACGTATGGGCAGCAAAGGAAATGGGGAATATCTAATATGAGCTGTAAGAAATTTGAATATGTCTCCCCCACTCCATCAGGAACACAACATTTGCCTACTACACTCAGTTTGGGTTTTTTCTACCCCTCCACCTTATGGCCATGAAACACAAAGCAAGGACTAGCTGTAAATAAATAGGAAGAGAAGAATGAAGCTTCTGAGGCAGTGAATTTTAAGAACAAAGAAAGTGCAAAGTGCTTTAATAAAGGGAATGACTGCACGTCTCTACACGTTCCCAGAACAGAAATTATTTTGTCTCAGTCAAAGTATATTGAATGGCTATAAATCTGTGATGTGGGCATTTGGTCTTCTGGTTAAAACTCAGCCCACTATATAAAGTTTTAATTTCCTTCTTACACTTCATGTTTCGGAAGTATCTGTAAGGAAATCAATTCATTAAAGCAGTTGATTCTGGCTCAGTGAGTTATTCCTATCACCAGACCTTGCTGGTTAAGGATCAGGAGGACACATAACCCAGGACTAAGGGCAGATTCAGACCCTGACACTGCAGGCACATGGACATGTGCTTAATTTTACTCAAGTGCCCAGTCCCACTGTTTTACTGGTCTGTTACAGAAGAAAAGTAAAAGGCACTTGAGTCTTATCAGGTCGGGGGCCTCCTTTAATATTTCCATGAATTGTTCCTAGCTAGGTATCCAGTGTGAAAGTCGAGCTAATTGGGCCAATGAATTTTAGGACAATTACAAGTTGTCAACATAACTGGGATTCCATTTGAAAAGGCAGAAGTGGCCTGGAGTCCTCAGCAAAGCAACGAGGCTCCCAATGGCAGCAGAGGCTCAGGTACCTCTTGGAGCTGCAAACCAATGTCTTTGGTTTCCTGGAAGAAGCAGCCTAGAAAAGCAAGACATGAAAACTAAAATCTCCCAAAATCCTGCTGCAAGGAAGAATTTGAGGTGGGGGCTGTGTAGGGTTTCACCCAAGCTGGCAGAGCAAGGAGAGCAACTCCTCTGCCTTCATCACAGGGTGCTACCCCCCAGCAGGGTTTTAGCAGGAGGAGCTGTCAGTGGAGGACAAAACATGAAGATCCCAAGAATTTAAGGAAAAAAAAAAAAAAGAAAAAAATCAACCAACAGAGAAGTTTCCATCTGAGTATTTTGTCAAAGACTCTCCCCTGCCAGGAAACCCTCATCCAAGTTTATTCTTTTAGAAGTGGGTACTAGTTTTTACCCTCAAGTTACTCCTTTTTAGTAAATGTGTTTTGTAAAAGTTACAACGCATGCAATGGCATTTTTACAGTCTTAAAACAACTGATTGTAACAATGAGCTTATGCAAGAACGCCTCGTCTTCCACCAGGGAATTATTTTCTGCCATCGAATAACATGTAACAAATGATTTTTTCAGACATGCAAAAAACACCCACTAACTTTAATGAGACTGAGAGGTCAAGCTCTCTGAGGTGGAGAAGGGGTCTGTGGTAAAAAGGAAGTAGAGGAGGCTTCACCTACTTCAGCCAGCCAGAACAGAGAAGGAAGCAGCTGCAGAAGTTTGGGGGAGAAGATATTTGACTGAATTAAAGTCACCAACCCCAGGCAGGGCAAGAGAGCACTGGGCAGACCTAAATCTGCATGGGGAAGTTTAAAGAAAATCAAGAGAACAACATCTTTTGCACAGAGAAGTTTCAGCTGCTCCACTCCAGCCGAGTGGGGACCCCGTGTGAGCAGCAACCAGGACAAAAGAACCTCCTGACCTCACTCCTTAATGTACATCCAGAAAAAAAAAAATACTATTTTGTCATTTTGCTGAGGAGTTTTTGTTGGGAATTGGGGGCAGAGACGTTTATTGCTACAAGACTATAATAGACTGTTAATTTCAGTGAGGAGACCTTTTGTGGGCTACAGTGTCTAAATGAAAACCAGCAGCATTCTGTTAAGAATAACTCTTTATAAATAATTGAAAACTAGTGTGACAACTGAGACCTTGCTGCTAATTACACACACCGAACTGTGTTATTTTGGGGTTGTTTAATGCAAGAAAGATAAATTTAAGTCCGAAAATAGCTGTAGGTTCAACCTAGATTTTGGGAGACAGATTCATCTTCTCATCACTAATTAACTGGAAGAGGGGTATTTCTTACCTGCACATTATCTCATGCGTGAGCAGAACTCGGCACATTTCTGGGTTCTTGTCTTGGCCTTCATATACTATTGCCTAGAAATAAAACACATTTTTAGTTGTTCATAAAGTTGAGTTTGGAGAAAATCAAAACACGTCACGGTAAGCAAAGGCTCAGCGAGTTACAAACCACAGCTCAGGCTAAAGAGAGCTGGCATCTCCACCAAACCTGCTCCAAGACCTGCAGTTGTAAAACAACACAAGCTGAGTACAGCTAAATTCCCTCCTCTCTGTTGCACATCTCTCCAGCGGTGTGTAGGATGGGTTTTTTTAGTAGTCAAGACAACCACAATTTTCTTTTCAATTCAGAATAAAATATAAACCTAATAGCATTAAAAGGAAGGGGGGGAAAAAAAGAAANAAAATTTTGGTACTAAAAAAAAAAAAAAAAAAAAAAAAAAAAAAAAAAAAAAAAAAAAAAAAGACAGAAAAGAGAGAGCTCATGCATTTTTAATTACAAAAGCTGCACAGCCCAGGCATTTTCCTGGTTGCTCCTGAGAAAGCGCCTGGGCCTGATTCTTCCCTTGAACCTCCTGATCCAGCTCTTTCCAGAGAGCACCTCCGGAGTTACAGGGATATAAATAAGTGAGGAGAAGGCCCTACCAGAGCAGAGGAGACCAAAACAAACAGAGGATCAACCAGCTTGAGAAATTTGACTCTGAGACAGAACAGGGAGAATCCTTTAAGCTAAAACTGTGGAAAGGCAGTGTGTTCACATTTCAAGAGATGCCTACGTTTGCTCCAGCAGCGAGGGATCGGCGTTACCCACGAGCTGGGTTAGTGCTCACCGCCCCTGTGGGACAGGATTTCCATCTCAGCCCCACAGAGTCATGTTTTCCAGCCACCCCTGCTCCCAGGCACCAGTCCCCCAGCAGCAAAACAAGAGGGGAGTTTCCCTTGCAACAGCATATTTTGCTGGCACTGAGGGTTCTAAATCTCTTAGGGTGGCACTCCAGAGCTGGGATCGGAGCCCCAGCCTCGCAGGGATGACCACCCCTACATCTGAGCATCAGCACTACCCTTGAGCTTGGTGTGACCTTTTCAGCCTCTCAAACACAGTTTAAACCAAACTGGGGAAAAAAACTCAGCAGGTAAAATGACATCTGAGATGAGTCCCCCTAGAGCTAATGATAAAATAGAGACTGAAATTTAAGAAGGGTGCTCTGTGGATGAAACACATTTTAAGGAATGAGATCAATTTGAAATGGAAGCGTGGAAAATACTGACAGAAAAGTAAGTTACCTTAATATAGAATGAGCTGCTTTTCCAGTCCTTACAAATGTAACCCACGAAGGGTAAGAGGTGTGGGATTCCAGAAGGGGCACAAATCTCAACACACACAAATCTGAAGAGGCGTGCACTGACCCTTACACAATTTAAATGGCAACATGCAATATTAATATCATGTGTTATAAAATTACTTAATAATTCCATAAATAATATCAGGAATGGGACTGCATTACCTTTGGTAGTTTTAACTTCTTAACTTCAGGTTTGCTACAGGTCCTCCCCTAAAACCTGAGAGCCCCTGGGCTGGGGTTTTATAGCTGATAAAACAGAGGCTGCCACTAATTGCCACTAATGGGCCCAGAGTCTCACCTGGCTTCTGCCCCCTCATTTCCACCAGTGAGGGACAACAGCTGCTGAACCCAGCACTGGGAGAAAGGGGATGCACAGAAAGTCCCCCCAGCACAGACACGAGCAACCCCCTGAACCCAGCTGGGACCCCCACCTCGAGCTACTTCCACATCAGTGCCCAAGAGAGATACAGATGGTTTGCAAAAAGCCTTGGAAAATGGAATTACATGTATTGCAGCAGGAGGTGGGACAAATTCAGAAGAGTCTCATACCCAGCATTAATGGGGAAGATGGGGAGAAGCTTCTTCCAGGCAAAGCCAGGGAACTGAAGTAACTGGCTGACACCTGGTGGGGTCAGTCAGCGGGGACATTGCAAAGACTCCAGAAAACCCCAGATCAGGTTCCACCTGGCAGTGGGACAGGCCAGGCAAGGAGGAAGCTCATGGCACTTCTTGGACTTCACCAACAGTTAAAAAATAATCTCCCTCTGAGAATGCAGAGCAGGAGGGGAAAGAGCAGATCTACTTCTGAGGCCTTTGGTGGGGACAAACAACTCCAGCCTCCCGTCACCTCCAGACAATCCCAACGTGACACGGGAGGAGAGGGCTGCTGGACTCAGCTCGTTCTTCTCATACTTCCAAATATTAAAATAAATTTACCCAGGATGGGTTAGCTTGTTGCCAATGGAGCCAAGGAAGTGCTAGAAACGACAAACCAGAACGCAAAATTTACTTTCTTTTTTCCCTCTGCCCTCTCTCCTCTTCTCCCCTTCCTGCTGCTGTGCTTACTTAACCTCCAGGTAGCTGCTTAAATAACTCAACTAAATAGCAATAATGAACGGGCAGAGTCAACACTGTGGTACATAATCACCTTGTCTGTTGTGTTTAGCATCAGTGATCCCTTCTTTGCGTGCATGACATTCTTCTGCCTCCCTCCACGTTAAGGATTTGCTTCTCACTTTATTTGCATTCAATTATCGAAGTTGCACCCGTGCACATTTTGTTTTCTCCGCGTCAAACGCGGCTCCTCTCGCCTACCCTATTCCTGCAGGGATTCCTACGAAATTCTGGGAAGCGGGAGGACGTGCTGGGCTCATCTCTGAGCAGCTCATCCCCATCTCCCCACTCCTGTGTCCCAATTTACTTGTGTGAAGCACCAACTGCTTGCCCCCATGAATGGCTGCCCGAGAGCCCCACAGATACTCGACCGCCTCGCAAACCGCGCCGCTCTGAAGCATTAATTCTACAATTAGTTTCAAAAAGGAAACAGGAACTGCTAAAGTTTCAGATCGTTAGAGCTGCCAGAAGTATTTTTACAGGAAGGGTCTACTACGTTACTGTTGTGAAAATGTTTAACTCCCGGATTTGAAAAGCCGCTCTTTTTAACAAAAACATCTTGATTTTTTTTTAATAAATTATGCGGTTTTTAAGTTCAGGCTTTGAAACAGGGAGATTGCGTCAGGGTTCCCTGTCGCACTAACGCCGTCGTGATTTTGTCAAATAGGGATCACATTAATGAGAGACAAAGTGAAAGTTACAGTGCATAAACTTAGACCACAGCAGAGCTAAAAATAAGCCTGCAGATACACATCAGAGTGGCACAACAAAACACCGGCAAAGGAAATGCAAAATTATAGACTTTGGGTTTTTTCTTTTTGTTTACTTCACGTCGTTTTAACTCGATGGTAATTCATAAACACTTGAAAATAGCGTTTCTTCTCCTGAACAACTTAAACATTTCCCCACAAAATTTATCTTTCATTTTGCCAGCTGTTACTCACCCAAGTAACCTTCCTGCAAGAAGTCCCAGTGAGTAAAAATCACTCATGCACAAATGGACCTCAAAATCAGGCCCCAAAAAATTTGTGTCAAAAATATGAGACTTCCTCACTTTTTTTTTTTAAATATAGCTGCATAAAAAAATTAAATCAAATTCAATTCACTGCTTAATCTACTTTTTCCCCAATAGACGCAGTAAGATAAAGCAATAAAAATAATTGACAAACAAGCTGGAAAAATACAGAGACTGGTTTTGTTCTTAACCATTCCTGAATAAATCCAGATTTATGCTGGTACAAGTGAGGGCAGAATCGTCTCGTGGTGTCAGTTTGCCAGTCAAGCAATCCTGCTTTCAGAACTGGACGAAAAACAATCTTGAAGGAATGAGATCATGGTCATTATATTACTCAGTTATGTCATGGCCTTGATTTTAAAAGAGTAAGAGAAGGAGAGAAATCACCAACGTGCATCTAAATCCACTTGCTTTCAGATTCCATCTGCCTCACAAAACAAAGTATCTCCCTTACAGAAATAAAAGAGAAGGGAAAACTCATTAAAATTAGGGTCTTTTCCAAAACAGAACTAAAATGATTTGGAATGACGTTTACAGCTGTACACACAGGGAGAAAATAAAATCCTGGCCCCACCGAATTCAATAGGCGCTTTGCAATTGACTTCAGATGGGCCAGAATTTCACCCAGAGAGGATTAGGCTTGTATCCACTATATATCTACAGAGAAAATACTGTGAATTACATTTATTTGGCTTTGAATCCTTAACCCTCAATTACCCGAGGTTTTTACCCCTTCCCCAGGCAAAACCTCGACTGATCCCAGGGAGGTTTATCCCGGACAAGCAGCGCGGAGCTGGTCCCGGGGCGAGGACAGGGAGTTCTTGCTCTGCCTCTCCACACACAATTCAGAAGCATCTAATTATTTTATCCAGTCTCCCTCTGCCTTTGATTCACAGCCTGCTTATCGACGTATTCACACAAATTAAATAAATTTATCTCTCCTAATATGTTCATTTTTAATGGTTTTCAAACATTCACATGGAAACAGCTCTAGCGTAAATATCCCAGAACAAATGGCTGTATATTATACAGGAGGGAGCAGTTGGGCTGCCAGACTGGGAATGCACCAGGCCATCTGGCTCAGGCAGTCTCTCCAAAATCCTCAGCTTTGTTTTCACCCTCAGACTCCAAACAACACATTTTCCACTGTGATGAGTTTACATTTTCCCAAACACAGGTCCTGATCATGCATGCAAATTCCAAACTTCTCCATTCCTCTCTGTACAAGAAAATTAAAATCACCTGCGCTTCTGACATCTCACCAAAGGCACAAGAAAGCTGCTAAAATCTGGTGCAATGTAAACTTTCCCCGTCACAGGGGTTAGGTTTTGTTTTATGTTTGTGTGAAATTTCTCCGAGTCTGCTGAGGCTCCTCTGAACTTATTGATAACATTTTTTTTTCCCATGCGTGTAGCTGCCAGAGAAGGGCCATGCCATTCACAGAATAGAGCTGATCAAATATCTGCAGACATCAGAGAATGACAGACAAGTCAACAGAAAAACCATTTGCATCCAGAGTTATAGCTCTGAAAAAAAAATCCAAATATAAACAGGGTTTAAGTCTGAAGGAAGGATTTTTGACTCATGAGGGCTCTCAGCAATAGACAATAGCCATCGAGCAAAACTTATGATTCTTAAGATGCCTGAGCCATATTAGCATCCGTTATATCTTATGGATGAGAACGGCTGAAGGAAAAATGGGTGGGGAACAAGTATTTCAGATTTATTTCCTCCATCTTTCCTAATAGTGAAATACCTCAACTTTATGAAAATACAGCCGAAGAAATAGAAGGCATCTCTTCTCCATAAACATATTAAAATCCCCTGACTTGCCTAAAAACTCCAGTTTTATTAGGGCAGAGATATTTCATGTTTTGCAGGCAATTTCAAAATGCATCATTGTTAGAGGCAGATCTTCTGCGGGAGGAGCTGCTGCTTCACGGAAAGCAACAGCCATAAAGTTTGGGGTCCTACAGGGTTTTGAGCGCATTAGAAATGTGATCCTGACATAAAATGAGGTGCCAATATAACATAAAAGAAAATTTAATTAAGCCAGTATTGACACCGAATGTTGTTGCCTGAACTGGAAAGAACTTCTCTGCCACAGGAATGATTTGTGTGCAGTATTTACAATTTTTAAGTGACGGGGACACATTTCAGAAACTTAGCAAGACCCCAAAAGCCACATAATTCCAATTTCACCGAGTGCTTCTCCGGGACCACCACCAAAGGCCAAGCATGGTGCCCCATACACACCCCAAAATGGGCCACTCTGAGACCAATCCCAGCTGGGTTTCCCGTTTGGAAGTCCCACAGCCCCGTTTCCCAAGGAGTGCCCGCGCAGCCCGGGCTCCTGCTCGGGGCAGTGCGTGCACAGCTCATCCCACAGCCAAGCTCTGCCCTGGGATGCAGCTCCCAACACAACTCTTGGCTGCCTCAATAGTGCCACTCTCCAGCCCCACTTCCCATCCTGCTCCACAGCTGACAGAGAAACACACACGCACCAGGACACGGAGATCCCTCTGTTCCACCCAGGACACGACGCTCGCTATGAGTTTCTTAGCGGGGCACAGCCACACAAACAAATCCCTGACTTAGGCAGAGCAGGAACATCTCCTCTTTAGTACATACACAGCCCCCAGCATAGCCAAGCCCTGCCTACCTACTGCTATAATACATGCTGCTAATGGGACATTCACATTAAATCTCTGAGCAGCAATCCTATGCACAGAAATCCAGGTCTGATTTGCAGAAGGGCTTTTATTTTATCTTACCTAACTTAATAATCCACAACCGTACAAAACCTCGCAATTTGTAACTGTGACACAAAGAGAATATATTTAAATCTGATGTGTCCGTATTAAAAAATAATAATAAAAAATTAATATTTAAAAAAAAGCCACAGATACTTCCCTGTATGATCTGGGGAACCTAACTCATTCAAGCTTTGCTTCTGTGGGATTTTTAATTTGCCACCAGAAACCTCAGAGTAGCTGTAATTTCAGTCTGGGAATTCACAATTATCGAGTGTGTGAATGTGCGTGTGTGAGGACTGAGCAGATACTTGCCAGCTGAAACGTGTATGCTTCTGCAACAGTTTCATTTAAAAGTAATCATTTCATTATCCAATTTGTTCTGAGCGTCATGCATTAAAATACTACACCTTCAAGTAGACTGACAATATATATTTAACTTTCATTAAAAATTAAAGAATTTTCAGACAGTCTTTGCAATATTTAATTACAGTTTGATGATTTGAAAGTTACTTGAGAATCTTCTATATAATTCACTGTCATAAAATATAAATGATATATTCAACATTTGGGTGAGCTTCTGTCATGTGTTGTACTTCACTTCCTAATAAGCATTCAGTAACCGACGCGATCCCAACTCTGAAATAATTTCACTTTTGAAAAGAAAGAATTAAAAAAGGAGAAGAAGGAGAATTTAGCGTCTGGCCCCCAAAAAAATTCGGAGCGGTACATGCCACAGTTTTGACATGACAATGCCCTATTTTTCATAAGCAATTATAGTCATGCCTAAAGAAACTACAGACATGAAATTAATATGTAAGCAAACACGTTAGCGTCTAAAACAGCCTTTTGCTCCCCGTTTTCTAATCTAAGCTCAGAGAACTTTTCTTCTAAAATCCTCGCTTCTCAACCCCACTGCACTTTTCCCAAAATCTGTAATTTGCGCTAACTTTGTTTTTCTAAGACTTCCTGAAATCAGACAGATTTTTTTTTCTCCTGCTTCTTCATTGTGAATGTGCTTTAAAGCTACACGGTAGGTCTTACAAATAAACTGTATCTCGGGGTTTTCTTTTTCCCCTTTCTCTCCAAAGACCCTCTGATGACTTGATAATAATGAGAGACCAAGAGGTCAAACAGTGCCTTAGGATGAACTCTTCATATGCAAGATGCCTTTGTTAAGAAAATTATTTTGAATCCACTGCTCTCCATGAGTTCAGGGCTCTGTTTTCAACAGGATTATGACCAGAGGCTTCTGCATTTCCGTAACGATAGGAAAGCTATTTAAATATAATATTTATTGATAGTCTCTCTCACACGATCTACACTGAAATACACAAGCTCCAAAAGGACTAAAAAGAGTTTATACATCAGGAAGATTTTGTTACTTTTAACACAAACTAACCAATTTGTGCCTGCAAACCAGGGAATGACAGAAAACGCTTTCCAGGATTTTTTATGAAGAAGGGTATGTTGCTGCTCTTTTAATTCTTACAGGGAATGGGCTCTGCTTGGAAGTGTACAGTATAACAGAGTTCAGATGCACAGTGGATTGTCTAGTAAAATTCACCCAAGTTCCTTTTTTTTTTTTTTTTTTTTTTTTTTTTTTTT
>WBNO01030916.1:133539-191981 GCA_013400575.1 Peucedramus taeniatus
GGGGGAGGAAACCGGGGCGGCCGCGCCGCGTGCCCACAGCGCCACCTGGCGGCCACAGCGGGAACCGCGCCCGACGGCACCGGGAACGGGAACGGGGATCCAGGGGGAGAGAGGGATCCCATGGGGAANAGAGGCCGGCTGAGAGAACTCCTCAGAGAGAGGACGGGAGGATGCGCCCCCCCAAGCCCAGCGCCCCCCATTATTACCCAGGACAGGAGCCCCCCATGGCAACTCCCCGGGGGGCGAGGGGCCAGCAGAGCTGTGAAATTACTGCACGGAGGGGAGGCACAGGGAGGGAAGCCCAGCGGCGCTCCCAGGGCCCGGGGAGGGGATCGGGGCGGGTCCCCCCCGGTGGAACCGAGACCCCGGGGAGGGGTGGGGGGNCCCGGAGGAGGGGGATCCTTGGGGGGCGATCCCGGGGAGGGGGATCATATGGAAGGTCGGTCCCGATGGTGGGATATCCCAGGGGAGCGGGACCCCGGGGGAGTCTCGGGGAAAAGGTGACCTCGGGAGGGCGATCCCCGGCGTGGGAAGGAGGCGAGATCCCGGGGAAGATCGACTATCCCGGAGTGGAACGTGCCGGGGGGACGGCGGTCCATGGGAGCAGTCCCGAGGGGGAGCAATCCCAAGGAGAGCATCCCCGGGGAGAACCGCGGCTCTCTCACCCCCCTCCCCGGTATCCCGGAGAGCCCCGTTCCCGTTCCCAGGTCTGACAGCAAATGCTCTTCTGAGCACGGAGGGTGCAGCCCCCAGGTTATCCAGGGAAGTTGTGGATACTCAATCCCTGGAGTGTTCAAGGCCAGGCTGGATGGGGCCCTGAGCAGGATTTTGGTTCCCTGCCGGACTCAAGCTTGCCATCCATTTAAGTGTAGCCTGTATTTATTTGTTTATACTGGCAGCCACTGGACAGATTAGGGTTATTTTATCACACAGAACCTTGCAATGATTTTTACATTGTGAGTTCAGCAAAGCATTAAACATCTAATAACTGCTAGTGGCTTCAGGGAGAGGGAAGTACTTGTCTCCCATTGAAGAGTGAAGGGAGAAATCCAGAGGCAGGCACTCCCTCCCTCTGAGAGGATGAGTTTAAGCATATTACATGGAATGGATTTAAATACCTACTAAAGTTGTCACACGCTTTGCTGAATCAAGACTGAATATTATCAGAAGTATTTAAGTGGCTCTGGAATCTATATCTCCTTTTAAACACTTTCATAAACTCCGAGGACTTTGCATTTTCGACTTAAAGGATTTTGACTTAAAGGTGCACGAGCTCTTTTGAGGGGTGCCCTCCAAAATCCCAGGCAATTTCCCAGTTGGGGAATTGGATATTCAATACTTGCTGGGTTGCAAGCATGAAGATTTCTGTGTCTAGGACTGGATTGTTCAGGATTTGGCTGCTCTTTTTGTGCTGACCATTTGGAAATCTGTTTCCACCAGCATTCCTGTAAACATCAGAAGGTCCTATGCCTTCCTCAGAAGCAGAACTAAGTTCATCATCTGGCTCAGAATTCTGCCTGGAGCCACAGGCATACATTTGAGCAGTGAGATTTCACCTGAACACAGCATGGGAGTGCTTTGGTTGCAATGAAATTTAAGATACAGAGAGACACTCACGCTTACACTGACCTTCCAGAGCTTTGGACAACTTGAACTTCAAGTCCTGGTTTTGTTGATCCAGATCGGGGGATTTCTTTGTTTTCATCTTTGTCCAGGATCTCTGTCACTCGAGGCAGACCAAAGACACCCACCTGGTTTTTCCTCATGTCCCTTCTCAGGGCCTTTTGTTAAAAATATCCAACCTGTGTGAAAAAGAAAAGTTCTGGTAGAGAGACAACTGGCCAGTGCTGGTTACACAGGAAGGAAGGGAACTCATTGGAAACTCTGGGTTATTTTGTGTTAGAAAGTTTGTACCTGTTTTAAAATCTGCATTTTAGCAGAGGTAAAGCATGTTTAAACATTCTTACACACGGAAATTTTTTTGGAAGCTGCTGTTCACAGAATAACCCTCATGTTGGGGGTGAGACATCGTGGTCCTTGGTGAAGCTCAGCTCCTGCTGACTTTGCCCAGGAAAGGGGCAGGCTCTCTGAGCAGGCATCTGTGTGCACGTGTGTTTGTTCCATATGCACACACATCCTCTATGGATGACACACAAATGCTGCTCCTGCTTCCCCAGCAGCCTCTTATGGCAGGGCTCACATCCCACTGATCTCACTGCAGGGCTTAGGAAATGAAGCATTCAGAAGCCTCCCAAAAACGTGTTACAAACGATGTATGGAGAAACAACTTCCTCCAGCTCTGAAACAGAGTCATTGTCATGGCATGATGGAGGAACTGTTAAACAGACACAGCAGCAGCACCGGAGCTGGATTCAAGCCAGGGTATTTCAAGCAACTTGTAAAAAGTTCACTGATTCTTTAATGACTCCACCTGGCCAGAGCAGGACCTCTGGTTTATGTGCCTTGCAGAAGATATGCTGCAGGAGGAGTGTGTCTGAGCTGATATGAATCAAGCCAGTTCCTCCAGCATCGCGTTGGTCTGGAATAGCTGTTGACCTGATGGAGTGTTAATGGGAACATTTATTTGTTTCTTTATCACTACAAAGATGTCATATATACTTACCCTGCTGCTGCCACTGTTCCCAAAGGGCTGTCAGCACCAGAGCCATTATAACACGACTGCCAGAGGTAATTTTTTTCCCCCCTCACACATTATTTCTTCAAATGATTCTGCGAAGAGAGAAAGAACTCGGATACAAAAATTGCTGGTAAAAGAACAGTACAGTGTGATGTGAGCCAGAGAAGCTTTCCTAAATGCCTGTCAGTCTCTGCCTTTATTGCTTACAGAGAGCAGCACAGGCACAGCCTGGATCTGTCTTGGCACAGGGGGTGTGTGCTGTGCCTGGCACTCTAAGGATGGGATTTGCCACTGGAGCTCTCCAGTTCATGGGGACAAGTGACAACTGCATGGCCTGTGGGACCAGGAGCTGCCCTGTGCACAGGCCACTGCACCCCACCTTATTTATTCAAATTTCTCATGTGAGAGCGCAAACTACCAGATTGTTTTGGTGACACAGATCAGTAAATGAAAATCAGGCAGAAGCCCACTGCCCTTACCTGTGGAAGAAAAACAATCCCATTGCATTTCATTTGTGTCACGCCATGACTTGACAGTTTAAGGAAATTGCTAATGGGACCTTTTACTGCAGGGTCACGAGTTCAAACCTGGCTCTGTAGGTAATGACCAGCAGTATCTGATGAATGTTTGATGACGTGAGATGAAAATAGGGGTCTCAATCCATTTATCAGGAGGAAAACCCTTCAACAGCTCCAGCCCCTTAAAGCTAATCCCGACAGAAAAGCCAGCGAGGCTGGACTGTGAACGAGCCCCTCCACAGCCCCACAGTAGATCAAGGTCAGGATGGGGCCATGCAGATGGAAAAGCTTAGAGCAGAGAGGGCTGGGCAGCACCGTTCTGTGCATAAACAAATCTACTGCTTCATGCACTGCAATACTCCCACAACAGCTCCAAAGGAGAGCCAGACCCGGGATTGTCCTCAGAGGGACAATGATCCTGGCATGAGGGAGGAGATGCAAACATCGGGAAATCCGGGATCAAGAGCTGCCTGAAACTAGTGCCAAAATTCAGGAATTCACCATTTTGCAAGCTGAGAAGTTCTATTTGAATTGACATTGAAACACCAACATAAAGTTGAAACTCAAATATCAAGGTAACGCTTGAGAAGTTAGTAAATGTTCTTTTAAAAAGTCTTTTTTTTTTTTCTTTCCCGAGATCAACAGAAAAATCAGTTATTGCCTGATTTGGTACTTCCGGAGCTGTCCCTTGCTTTCCAAAAGTGTAAAAGCTTCGCTTGGCAGAATTTGGCAACTGCTGTGAGGCAAAGGCTGAGGTCTGAGCGAGGCCCAGCCGCGGCCCCTCAGGGCCCAGCCCGCCTCACGCAGAGCCCGGGTGCAGGCTCGGGCCGATGTCACACTCATGTGCGAGGTCCTGCTCAGCCCCCAGAACCGGCTCTGCCCCTCCTGGAGTCCCTCAGTGCTGCTCGTTCAGGACTGAGCTGGAGAAGGAGCACGCAGGGATCGGGGGTGTCTGTCCCGGCCGCGCCCGCAGCCCCGGGAGGAGCCCCGGGAAGGATTCGCACCCCCTGCGCTTGCAGAGCCTTTCCAGCGGCTTGGAGGGAAATGGAAAAAGCGTGAGGGCCATCTGGTGGGAGCGGGGAGGGCATTCCCTGCGCCTCATTGCTCGCCGCAGCTTCGCCAGGGGCTGATTCCAGCTGCAGGGACCACCGGCCGCACTCCGAGGAACTGGGATGTCACCCTGATTTTCTCAAGTTTTACCAAGCCTTCTGATGTTTGCATTTCTGTACAGAATTTTCCCACAAACTTTATGTAAATAACTTATTGTTTTTCATTCCTTTATGGGGGACGAGCGGCCTGATGGACTGTTGGGTTGCCCAGTGACATTGAGGAGGTGGCACTGTCACCCTCCAATGACACTAGCATTTCAGAAAGATATATATATGGAGTCAGATGTTTTAATAAAGAGTTTTTTAGTTTGCTTTAAACAGAACTGCTCCGTGTCGTTCTCGTGTCGCCCCAGGGTGACACTGGGGGATGCTGGAGGTGGCGGCATTGACATCAGTAACACACCTGGCACCTAAAAACGCCCATTTTAAGGGAATTACAGCTCTGCTGACTGTGTGACCGGGAAACACAACACACTCTGCCGGGTGTAAGTGATGGAGGAGGCTGCTGGGGCAGGGGCAGGACCTGCACAACCACGGGAGCAGCGGCTGAAGAGCAAACACCTCACAAGGATGGGAATTCTGGAGCCACAGGGGGAGAAAAGGCTCCTCAACACCTTTTACAGGGTCAGAGCAGGAGGAGTTTTCTGCCTAGCAAAGCTCAGCACTGACTCACCGAAATCAGCAGCCTCTAAACCTTTGTAGCTGCAAGTGTAGAAAATAATTCTCTAATTTTAGTGTTTTCCCCCATCTGTATGACATTTCTGCATAAGACTTTAGTCTTGTTCATCTTTACACTTCCTGGGATTTGATCCATATTGATCCACATGTGCTTCCTTCCAGGATCTTTTAAGGCTGAAGAAATGACAATTTCCACACTAGTTACAAAATAATTACCCATAATAATTTAATAATGAGCTTTCCCTTTAAATTATTAACATAGGTAGCCAAGAAAATTGTCAATTTTAACAAGTTTAAATTCAAATGATAAATGCCAAATCTGTGTTAAATGAGACCAGCAAATTAGTAATTAAAATATTTATGCAAGAAGGCAAAAGATATTGTATTCAAGGAGCTGCAAAGCAGGCTCCCATTGGAGTATGTGACAGTGGCCTGTGCTTGCACATCCCAATTTTAAAATCCTCTGCAAAGGGAAGAGGGGAAAATATCTGACCCCATAATTGCAGCTGGACAGTGTTGACTGGCATCCAGTGGGATTTCACCAGAATCCAAGCAGTTCTCAGAATACCCCGGGGTTTTACTGAGCAGAAATCCTGACCCAAATGAAATTATTTCTACCATACAAATCGTTATCTGTAGGAATCTCCAAAGGAAAGAATTGCCTTCGTGGCCCCTCAGAGCTTTGTCACCGAGAGCAGACTCAACTGTGCTGGTTTTTAAGAAAGGGGAGAAAAAATGCCTTTCAAGCTGAAAGAAAAGTACCAGTGTCAAAGCAGATTTCTGATGCCCTGTGAATATAAACCCCAATTTTCCAGCAAACTCAGCAGTGGATCAGCAGAGTGGAATGCACCAGAGCAGCTCTGCTCACGATTTTGGTGGCGAAGAGTAACAATAACAGGAATAAATGAAATAATAGATATAATAGTCTAGGTTTTCCCCTGGCCTGGGATGTTCCCAAGAGTCCTTCTTCACAGCCAGATGGTCCAAGAAAGAGTCAGAGCTGCTTTGCTTTGATTCTCAAGGTTGTCTATTATTTCTTATCTATAACATGTTCTCCCTGCCCAGCCCAGATGTGTTCAGCAGGTCAGCTCAAGGCACACTGCCCACCCCCAGGGCTGTGTTATCTTTTTATACTATAAACTACACAGACATTATTTACAGTTAATCCCCAATACCTATCACCTATGTTAGACAGTCAGTTCCTACTCTAAACCAATCCAAAAGTGCCACCATCACCAAGAAGATGGAGGCCATGAAGAAGAAGGAAGAAGGACAGCACAGGCCCAGATTGCTCCATCTTGACCCCCCTGTACCCTTATCATATAAATCTTAACATTCTATTTCTCTACTCAGTGATAAGCTACTCATTTTATTCTACTTTCCCTGGTTTGTAACTCCTCACATAAAGTTGGTAACTTTTTCCATGGCTCGGGATCAAAGGCAGAGGGGTCTTGGGCTCTGTGCCAAGTTCTCTGAGCCCCCTGCCCGGGTCTCAGCCCATCCAAAGCAGCAAGAGGGATTTCCTGGTTTCCCACATAATAGCAATAATAGTTATAACAGTAGCAGTAATAATAATAGCAATAGCAATATTCTGTTCTTCACCCTGTGCAGCTCCTGGCCCCTGCCGGAGCTCCCGGGCCGGTCCCGGCTCCCACCGCCGCCTCCTCCTGCTCACCTCTGCTCACCTCCGCCACCGGAGACAGGATCCAGCCCTCTGGAAAGCGACCCCGCGCTCCCAGGAAAGCGGGAGTTCCGCTCCACGGGGCGTGGCTCCACCCAGATGTTGGTGAGAACATCTGCAGGGCAGGTGTTGGAGAGCTGGGTCCTCAGAAGTGATGCCCGGAGGAAAGTTTGATCTCAGAGAGTGAGAGAACATCAGAGGAGCAAGAACCCACCTCAGCCAGCACCGCCCAATCCCCCAAAGCACAGCTGGAAACGGAGCACACCTGTGTCCAAATCCAAAGGGAACAACTCCAGACCCCTCAGTGCTCAGACAGACCCACCTGACAAAACCCCAGCAGAATCAGCCTCGTGTTTTCTGTTGAGAACAAGGCTGGGGAGAAGAGCCCCTTTTTTTGGTGAAAATGTTTCTGACAGCACCAGTGCACCCTCCCTGCCACGTGTGACAGCTGGCACAGGGAACAGCCCAGAGCCCCCCAGCTGCACCCAACAAGGAGCTGACACACTCCCTTCAAACCAATATTTTAGCACATCAAAGCATAATGAAGAATTCTAGTGATACTCCACCACTGTGTTTGAGGTTCTCCCCCAGAGATTGTTTCCTTCCACCTGTGCTGGTGGAGATCATTGCCAGCCTTTGACCAGATCAGCTGCACCCCAAACTCAACCACATCCATGCAATGATTTTTATCTCAAAAACAAGATGTATTTTAGCAGGTTACAATTTTTCATTTTTCTTTACTTATCAACACGTACTTTCTAACACGGAGGGCTTTTGAGAAATTAATTTCCATCTGAAAACAAACAAGGGCTGAAACAGTTTACAAAGGAACCTATCTTTCAAGGACATTTCCTTTTAAATTGCACAATGTGGCTCTTAGCAAGGAAAATAAATAAAACTTAATCTCTCTGCATTCCAGCTGGCATTTTTTCCCCAAGCTAGAAGCGAACAATCAATTTAAAGAAAACTCAGACTATGGTCAATTAAGAAACTGTATATCATTTCATTTATAAATACCAGACACCTATTCAATTGATTATTTGAATCCAATTAAGTCAGTTTTTACATTTTAAAATTCCTAGGAATGAAGTAATTTATCCTGGGCTTTTCACATCTGTTGCTGCAAAATTCTGCTGCTCGTCTGGTCCTTGGCTGTGCTGTTAGCTGAGAGTGTTTCAGCTACCAGATTTATTTAAGGATGTGGATTGTAAGCCTCCAGGAAATGGCAGCTACTGGGGAAATTTGTGTCTAATTACTTGTAACACAAAGAAATCTCTCTTTTTTTTTTTTTTAATTTGGGTTGGTTATGTATTTAAATTATTTTTCTACTGTAACTCCTCTCTTTACCCAGGATGGTCTCCTTTAGGTTTGTGTGTGTGTGTGTGTCAGATGTTCTCTGAGTGTTGTTTAATGAGTTGCCAGCACCCAGCCCCTGCTTCTCCCCTTCCCAACCCCCCTTTTCCTCCTGACTCTGTCACCTTCATCCTGCTCTTCTCTGCCAGGGAAAAGGAGAAGGAAAAACCCTCTGGAAAACAACCTGTGGGCTTCTGGGGAAGTTTTAGAGAGCTCACCAAGTCTAGCAGGAAAGCTTTTTCTCTAAAAGTGGGGCTTTTTTTGAGAGAATAACCAATACCTTAGAGCCACAGAAAGTATTTGCTGTGTGGTTTATCAGCTGGATCATCACTTCCTTTATGAAAAGGGATGGAATTCCCTGGCCAGGCTCTCCACACTGGCACTCAGCATTCCCAGGCACAGCAGAACTGCACCAAGGAGAGGAGCCACCACACCTGGGTCTCTAGCAGGATCCAGTGAGTAAAATAGCCATCATTGAGAGAAACAGGCATTGTCAAAAAGAAAACTGCTATCTTTGGGGTGTGGGGCTGTGAGCTGTGATCTTTAATGTGGCTGCATATCACAAAAATGGGCATCAGCAATACTGCCACACTCAGCATTGTAATGCTAAGAAAAATGGAGTTCGAGGTTGCATTTACTGACAACTTTATGCCAGCAAGGCCAAAGAGATTAGTGGGGAAATGGGTTTGTCAGTCTTTCCCACAAATATTTTTGTGGGGCGACATCAGAGGCGAGGCTTAGAGTGAGCAATCCACACACAACAGCTCCAGGCCCTGCAGAGACTGAAAAGCTGAAAAATTAAAGGCCTCTTCATACAAATTTAACATGCAGGAGGAAAAAAGCCAGCAGTGATCCCTGGCCACCTGCACAGCCCTCCTGGGACACAGCACAGACCTGCAGAGAGCCATGGATTGTTCCTTCTTGAGGCCTTCCAGCCCTGCACTCTGCACCATCCTGCTGGCTCAAACCAGGGAGGTCTCCTGCCCTGACCCAAACAAAATCCACTGACATCAGATCCACCCCCAACTGGTTCCTTTCATTCTGAATGCTTCCCAAAACCAGAAAATGCTTCAAATGGCCAGTTCTCCCCAAAAGTGTCTGTGTGGGACAGGTGGGGCTTACACACTGATATCATTATTCTTGTATTTGTATCTTATTTGCCAGAGAAAATCTGAATTTTGTACCAATTGGATTCAAACTCCTTGCCTGTCCCTGCCAGTTAGGAAAAATGTTCAAGTTTGTTCTCAAACATTCAGACAGTTTAAGCCCAATTATTTTTGTCTATATTAGAAAATGATTGAGGCAACTTAGAAATTTAATTTAATCAGGAAAAAGGGGACTCCAAAAGAAGAGATTTTCTCATGCTGGAAAACCTTGTGCATTTCAAGAACTCTCAGCCTTGGCATAAATGAAGTGTTTCACTAGGAACAAGGAAGGAAATAGATTCCTCTGCTTCAAAACTGCCAAAAACCAAAGGAGCTGAGAGCAATGCAGCTCAAAGAGAGGCTTTCAAATCAAACCCCTCACCACAGCCTTGTTTCTCTCCTCATGGAGTCATCCCACCTTGTGTAAATCCATTTATTTCCCTGAGCCCAGGGCTGGGACAGCCAATAGGACTGACTAGACACACACCACCAGACCATGTGATCAGCGCTCCTATTTCCAACAAAAAACCAACCAGCCATAAAATTCCCAACTGTTCCCATTATATCACCTAGCTGGAAGCATCTTTTTGAGTCCAAATGTTCATCAATCACACCACCATCATGAGTCCACATGAAAACCATTTCAAGCCTCAGCCTACAGTTACACCCTGACCATAAACCCTCCAAATGCATTTTTTTCCCATTTACTCATGCACAGCTGCAGAGAAATAGAAAATTGACTCAAAGCAGTGTCCAAGAGGGAGTTCTGCACCAGACAGAGCACAGAGGTCAGGAGTGTTCACCCAGATGCTCTACAGAGCACTGAGACAGACGGTTCATTTCATTCCTGCTCCTCCAGAGCAGCCTTCCCTCTTCTCCTCCTGTTCAAGTTTATTTCTGCTGCAAGATCTAAGCTGGCCTCAGTTTTGGCAGTTCTCACTTTATCCCTGAACTTCCTGACCTGCAAGATATGGCCTGCTTGGCTTATCAGTATTTATTTCCCACCCACCCCCATTCTTTGCAGGCGTATTTTTAAGTTCCTCCTAGAGCTAGCTGTCCCTAGTTTTCAGAAAATGGTATCCTGCCAGCATTCCTGAGTTGCCAAAAACCAAAAATTAAGGAGGAAAAAAAAAAAAAACCACAAACAAAAAAACAACACACTCACCAGTTCCTTAGTTCCTTTAAATTTTCCAGTCCAGATTTTACCAACCAGTTTGCTGTGCCTCATCCACCCTGGAGCACTGGACATGCTCCACCTCACTGTACTCTTACAACTCCTTATTATAAAGTGTTGGCACCTCATGGAGGTAACTTCCATCTTTCAAGCCCTGTTCCTGTGAACTCTGCAAGCCTCTCTCTGCTCTTCCTCTCCTTTCCCTCTTTTTTTTCAGTAGGAAGTGCCTCAGAGCTGTTTTCATGCCCCTCTTTGCAGGCTGCAGGACTCCCTGAGCCTCCACATCTTGCAGCACCTTCTCCAGCACAGAACAGTCCCTCTGGGGTCACTCCAGTGGGAATACTGCAGCAGGAAAAATTACATTACTGCAGGAAAATTTTCATTTTTCCTGAAAGATCACAAACCTTCCTGGTCTGCCAGGCTCCCTTCCAGCACCACATCCACGTTTCCATCCTGTAATCCTGTTTGCTGAACCTGCTGCTGGCCTCTTGATTCCCAACGAGCCTCCAGGTGCACTCACCCACATTGCTGGAAATCCACAGTCCTTTCCTACAGCTTTGGCATTACCAATTAGCTGTGAATAATTCAGGTTATAAATTAAAAGGCCCATGGCCAAAAGGCTCCTTGGCATCCGCAGGGAAAGCAAACCTTAGGGGGTTGTTACTTTTTCAATGCCACTTCCTGCATTTATGAAAATGATGTCACGGTGTGGGATAGGAATGGCCCCGTGGTTCCTTCCTGCCCTCTGCCCCAGGTGATCCCACAGGTGAGTTCCTCTCCCTCCTTTCCCTGGGGTCACCTGAGGTACCTGTGTGGCCCACAGAGCCCTCCAGCCTCCCTTCCCAAGGCTGACCAAGCCTGGCTCTTCCCACCTCTTCCCACCTCATTGCTCCTTACCATGCAAGTGAGGTGATCCCCTCCCAAGTTTCCCATTACTCATTTCACAAGTTCATGGGATTATTTTTCCACATCCAGGGACAGCAAGCAGAGCTCAGGAGAGTATCCTTCAAACACATTCTCTGAATTAAGGGAAAGCCTTTTTCCCACCATACTAAGGAGCATCCTGTAACAGCCCTGTCCAGAAAATCCCCATTTCCTGACTCCACAGACTTTTAAAGTGTGGCAAGAATGGAAATAGCCTAAATTATGTGGATGGAAAGCTTGAGCATGGACAAAACATCCTTTTGAGAAAGATTCAATTCCACAGAAATGCAGGCATGCAAAGAGCAGGACCCAGACCACAGATTGACAGGACAGAAGAGTTCAAGAAAATATTCTCAACTTTTTTTTCCCCCCCTCCCCAAACACATCAAGCTGCTAGTAAAAGTTTTGGGAGGATCAGTGAAAGCACATGATAAACCAAAATTTCTGATTAATAGACAAGAAAACAAAATTGAGACACAAAATCAGAAGGTGGTGTAACTGATGTTTCCATCCTGTCAGGGGGAAGAAATAGATTTGGGGTTTGTTTGGGGCTCAGTAGCAGCAGGCACAGCCTCCAGGAGCAAATGTGCCTTTGAGTTCTGCACTGGCCAAGATCTGGTGACAAGAAGAGGGGAGGGCAGGAGGTACCACCAGGACACAGAGCACTGAAATGGAAATGGGGGAGAACACAGGCACAGGGAGTTTCACTCATCAGGGGGAACACAGGGCTATGACTCGAGCCTCTCAACACACACTTGTGGAATTTCAGCGCAAGAATCACATAACCAGGTGTAAAAATCTTCAAATGTAATTTATTAAGACATTCAGCTATGTCTGTCAGTCTACATCCAAATTTACTACTAAAAATAAAATAGTATCACATTTCACATTAGGAATACCGACTTTGAAAAACACTTGAGTCAAGCCTATCGTATAAATAAGTGACTAATTTCTCTTCATATCAAAATTCACATAAAAAAATTGCCTGCCCCCTACTCCCGCCTATTTCCCCACCCCAGTCCCTTGTTCTACTTGAAGCCATGATGAATGTAAAAATTTAAGTATGGACATGTCCTTGTCAAAGAAAAAAAGGTGCAAACCTATTAACAGCTTTTAAAAGTGGCATTTGCGGAGTCTGATCATACACAATAATGTACTCATTCCCAAAGTGCAAATATCGCCAGAGTTTAATACTGTTTTAATTCAGCTGCAAGGGTTAACATTACACAGCACAGTCCTGCAAGGCCTCTATCCGTGCCCTAAAACTCATCCCACTTTCCTCCCACAGAGGTAAAGTGTTCATGAGAGTTTTAGTTTACTTCATGCAGCCCACACTGTGCCCATTATGAGCAAAAGTTTCATATACATCAAAATATTGACGACTCTGTCATAAAAGTCAAGAGTCACTATAGATTACATAAATTCAAATGCAACTGCCCCAAGAACACCCAAAGCATACACACGACGTATTAAGAGTGCTTCCATCTCCTGGTACAATCACTGCTGTTACATCTTTGATTTTTGCTTACGTGCCATAAAAAATGTCAGCAACCAGAGCTGCCCGTCTGCCAGAGACCGGCAACTCGCGGCCCCTAACGCCCCTCAGGACCTGGGACGTGGCTCTGTGCAACTCCTCCCCCTGACCAAAACCAAGGCAGCCTCCTGTCCCTCTGGCCACAACATCTCACAGACCCCTCACTCCTCTCAGCCCTCACCTACATCTTGAAAACACTCTAGCACTGCTATTTATTCCCAGACATCCTTCCTATGCCCACAGTTCAGAGAGCTTCTGGAGTCATTTCTACTACATCTCACTGGAGTTACCACTACCAAGCAGCCCATAAAAATCAGCATGGGAGATTACATTTTGACCAGCATTAATAGCTACACTTCTTTCACAGCTGTGGAAGGATTGGTTTTCTTCTGAGTCGAACGTGGATCTCTGAAATGTGTTTGTTCCCACGTCATCCTCTGTAGCCTCAGAGCTGGACACAAACCCTCAGATCTCGAGCAGAGCAGCCCTCTGGGGCTGCAATGAGTTCTGCAGCACAGGCTGCTCCCTGGCTGGCCTCACAGGGGCTCGTGTCACTGTCCATGCTGGGAGACCCCCCCGCGTGGGCAGAGGCCTCGGGGCTGTCGTGTCCATCGTGGCCCCTGCTCGGGCTGTCCTTCACACTTGGCCTGTGGTCACATTCAGCACCAGGCTCAGCTGCATCTCCAGGCCTGGTGTTTTGCTCTGCGCTAGGATTTGGCTGCTGCACTGGCTCTGGTCCCAGTCCTGGGAGCTGTGAAGGGCTCTTCAGTTGGCAGTGGCACAGAGGGCAGGTTTCTTGCACGTACAGCCATTTCTTAAGACAACCCGCATGAAAAAAATGGCTACATGGAGTGATTACAGCAGTTTTCATATCCTGAAAGACACAAAAAAAAAAAAAAAGAGGGAAAAAAAAAGATAAATGGGTTATTATTTGTAATCCCATTCCTCTCCTCTCACGCATCTAATGGCTTCACCAGGCATGGAAGAGACAGAAGCAGTCCACAGACAAGGAAGAGAATGTTACTTCCTTCACACCCACAATGTTTCATATGAGGAGCAGCTGAGGGAGCTGGGAGGGCTCAGCCTGGAGAAAAGGAGGCTCAGGAGGACCTTCTGGCTCTACACAACTCCCTGACAGGAGGGGACAGCTGGGTGGGGCTGAGTCTGTTCTCTCAGTGATCAAGCAACAGGACAAGAGGAAATGGCCTCAAGCTGTGGGAGGGGAGGTTTGTTCTGGGCATCAGTAAAAATTTCTTCACAAAAAAGGTTGTCAAGCATTGGCAGGAGGTGGTGGAGTCACTGGAGGTGTCCAAGGAAGGCCTGGACATGGCACTCAGTGCCATGGGGGTCAGCCACAGGCTGGACTCCATCTTGGAGTCTTTTCCAACCTTAATGATTCTCTGACACACACACAATTCAAATACAGGCCAGGTTTTGCTTTCTTTTTTACAGGCATTAAAAATGAGGCAAAAAACCTTTGTTTGTAAGATCTTATTAAACATGACCTTTTCAGGTTGAGAATCACAGGATTGGATGGCTCAAGAAACAATCGTGCAACTCAAAACAGCACGACAGATACAACATGTAACAACACCAGAAATGAAGTGACACCTTGAACTCTGCCAGCTGAGACCCACATAATACTAGTCTGGTGTTTTGAACACTGTCATTCAATCTGGCAGTTTTACTTTTCAAAGAATTTCTATCAAGTTTGGAGCCAATCCAATCCCACTCTTAACTGCACACTACTAATGTCAGGGTGATTCTTTCACTGTCACACATAACTACAATTTCTATTCAAGAGTAAGAGACTTTGGAGCTGGAAGTGTGATAAAGATATTACTTTCAGCATTAATGTCTAAGGTCCTTACATCTGCTGGCTTATGTTAGCAAGACCCTTAACCTTTTCATAATTAGGTTTCTGCTACAAAACTGACACTGCACATGAAGCAGCAATGTCTGTAGAGACTGAGCTGCTTCTACAGAATAGTAACAAACCAGCTACCAAGAATATGTTGTCTTTCACTAACAAAATCCTCCAGTAATGAAGAAAGGGAACATTTGCTGCTACTACTGAGACAAGCTCAACCCAAACATGAGAGGTGTCAAAGCGGCTTAAGGACAGAGTCTGCTGTGTAACTGGAGAACAAAAAAAAAAGGCAGTTTAAGCACATCCAAGCTCTTCATTCCTAAGAATTATCTTGGTGACAGCACTCCAAATCAATTTGCACAAAGAAGAAAACCGGGTGATTCCAGTAACTTACTGAGCATAGTATCATTCATTACACATAATTCAAGTCACTTATTTTATTAGCTTAAGACTGAACTTAGTCTGGGGGTATTTCAACGCAAGCCAATCCTCTGACACTTCCATTCCTACCTGGTAGCAGATGGCACAGATGTCATTGTGCTGCTCCAGCTGCTCCTTCGTGGCCACGGGCAGAGATTTTATCTTATTCACAGCGTCTCTGCGAAGGAGGAAACTCTTCCAGCCCAGCTGGGCCCGCAGCCACACGTTGTAGTAGGAGTGGATGAAGATGATGACAGAGCCCATGACAGTCCACTCTCCAAAGATGGTTTCTGAGACTCCATAGGCCACCACACACAGAGCCACCAGGAACTCCAGCAGCCGGTACGTGCCGTTCACGTAGTAGATCACATCGTCCATGTTCTCCACTGGCTCTTTCCTGAACTCCTCCACCATGAACAGAACATAAATGAAGAGGGTCCCAAGCACCTGTAACACAGTTCAAGACCATGAGCTCAGCTTTCTGAACTGGAGCTTGAGTCAATGGCCATAGAGCTTTGTCCACACAATGCTCCCAAGCTGGTCAGAGGGCAAGCCCCAAAGCAGTGGAATTGTTACTGAACTTCCAAGACAAATAAAAGTTGCTCTTTCTTGCAAAGCATTTAAGCTTGTTCCCAAGTACTTTCCCTTCTTTACCCTCCCGAGTCCAGAACACAGCTGAGGTGATTAAACAAGAGCGCTGAGCATTTTAAGGGGCAAATAAAAAAATTTAGTAATAAAAAGCCCAAGTAATAACAAATACTTATTTACACTACTGTGTTTCAAACATCAAATGGCTTTCAGAGTTACAGCTAAGTAATGATGCATCAATCAGTACTCTGGGAAAAAACCTTTTTACTATGATAGTTACATACCCTCAAAAGCCTTTTGGCTTTACAATTTGAAGTAGACTTCCATTCACCTCTGTTCTCAGCTCACCCAGGAGCTCCTCAGCCTCAGATACAGGACAAAGAAAAGAGATTTTTTATCACCCCTTGTAATTCTGCCTTTCTCTCATCTGTGTTCTTTTCTCATCATGTATTTTCCCCCTTAGACTAACAGAAAGCACAGTAAATGGAGGGCTTCACAGGGCTGATGTTCTCACCTGAAGAGAGGTTAGAATACTGCTGGAGATAATGATCAACAGCCAGAAATCCATGTGGAAAAACTGACAAATCATGTAGGCCATGTACGCGGGGAACACGAGTAAGAACAGACAGAGGCTGACTGCTCGGAAGTGCTTCCACAGACTCCTGCAAAACAACACAATAGGTTTTTATTTTTCAAGTCAGATTTGAGTGTCAGAATAAGAATAGAATGACTGCTGGATGTAGGCACGTTAGATAATTGCTTAAGGCTTTAGCTTGTTGAAAGGAGTTTCTATTTTACTTGGGCACAGTCTCATTCCCAGCTTGCACACATGCCTATGACTGTGGAAAGTTCACTCTCATCTGACCTTTGCTGTTTTCAATAGAAAGACAAAAATTATGGGCAAAGTAAGTACTTGAGATACTGAATGTTACAGATGGAAGTCCATTAAAATAAACTATTAAATGTGTAACTGTTTGAACACTTCTCTAAACGAACTAGAAGTCTCCAAATTAAATCATTCTTGCAACTCTTCTTCATGTTTTTGCTAATATGTGTGGGGCAAAGCTACTTCCTTTCATCACCAGATTTAACCCTGCTGCCTTTATATTTCCCAATTCAGAGATCACTAAAGAAGAATATAGCAGGACTTGAACATTTATCTCTGCCAGTCCTTTCTCTGCTCCTATCATCTACATCTTCCTAATCTCCTCCCCAACCTAAACACACCATCAATATTTTACAGCCACCATTTGTGAAGGCTTTCAGAATATCTCCAGTAACTTGCTATAGTGCCTCTACTTGTTCCTCAGGTTGTATTTTAACCTCACTTAGCTCTGGAGATGAGGTACAGAGAAAGTCAAACCATTTGGGGGCACAGGACAGCAGCACAAACTGATTAATTCAATACAGTCTGAAGAAACATCAGAGTGACTTTGAGGTCTGCAGTTCTGTGTCTGTGGGTGAGGGAGGAAGGGAGAGCTGAAGTGGAATTTATCCTGTTTCTTGCTGATTTAGAACTCCCTGGGAGATTTGGCAGAAGAGTTAAAACTCACTATCCCCACAGTCTGCTTGTTTAAGCTGGGCAGATGCTCCTATCCTGGCTCTACTCCCTTTCCCTCTTTTCTACCCTGGAAGTTAACTTGCTGCACACAGAACATCTCTAAGCTAAACAAACTCTACACATAAACAAATGTCCTCTGTTCATTTCTTCACTCACAGGTTACACAAAGGGAAAAGACAAACACAATTGACAAAGATAAGAACAGCTTAATATGAGAACTCCGCACAGCACCAATACAGCTCTTCAAAACACAAATGAAACTGAACAATCCCACACAATCCAAACATGTGGGACACTAAGGCAAACCTTCCACCTCTTATTTTGTGCCAGTAAACCTCATCATTTTGGGATCACAAAAAAAAAAATCTAATTTCTAATAATATCTAATAAAATATCACCATATCTAACACAAGGTCACTCCTAGAAACTCCCCACCCTCAAGTGTGAGATCACTACTTTAGAGGGAAACTCACCCAACTGCAGAGGTTAAGAAAAACCATTCTGCAAATCCACACAATGGAGTGTGGGTGGGGAGAGCACAGTCCTGGATTTGCTTAACTGGAACCACAAAACTAGAGAACTTGGACTAGAAAAGAAATCTGCATACAGAAAAAAAAAAAAAAAACAACAAGGCAACTTTACAAGTACTAAAAGCCATCAATTACTAGTTTATCACCTCCTAAAAGAACATTGAGTAACTCTCAGTTTAGGAAACCAGTCTCTTACTTGTCCCTTGAGGCTCCCAATGCCAAGACAATGGGATCAGCAATTTCCAGCATGGACTGAAGGATGGATGCCACCACAATGAAAAGAATAATACTGAGCAGGAACGCCCGATGCACAACTTGGAGCTCAATCAAACCTGTCTGCACGGCCAGGATCAGGAGTGTGACTCCTTCAGTCATCCCCCTGCAGATCAACACAGTCAAAAAAAACAATCACAACTCTGTGCCAATGCTGGTTCAAAAGTACATCTAGAAACATCAGGAAATAAACTGTCTGTTTCTGTCACAACCTTTCATATGTCACTGGTTTTAGGTTTCACTGGTGTCCCTGGAGGCTTAAACCAGGGAGGGATGTTTTCAGAAATGCTGAAGTGCTGGGCTTAGGAACCAGCAGATTTTGCTCCTGACAAGCAGAGTCTGGGGCTACATCCAGCTCAGACACCACTCAGTACCAAGCATTTTAAGGACCCAGTTTAGGCACATTACCACTTCTGCCATTTTTCAGTTTATTGCCCCTGTACCTAAACCAAATACAGTTATCCATGTCTTTCTGTCCTGGAACCTCAGAGTGACTTTAATCCCTCTGAGGATCACAACTATTTGATGCAATAAAGTACATGCTTCACCAAAAGATGCTTTTATACAGATTATTCTTATGCAGCCCAAATTTATACCCTTTTTGCTTCCACATCTTGGAATCCAAAATGTAAAACATTCTTTTGCAAATGGTTTCAACTCTCTACAGAGAGTTATGGGCTGGAGTAACAGGAAAGGCAGTGTCAGGATCCCAATTTCATATTAGACAAGTTGAGACAAGCCTGAGAAAAGGCATTTTGGCTATTTCCCATAATAATTTACAAGCAATCCATACAATGCTGTGTTTTAAATCTCACAGATTAGTAGTGTTTCATACATGATTAGAGGGGACATGAGGAAATGAAAATACAAAGTGTTTATATTATGCAAGCATATGAAAATTTTTCAGTGACTCATGAAAATAGAAGTGATTGTAAATCCCAAGTAACAGCCCTGAATCTGTGCAGAAATGAACCATCTCCTAAGAAGTCCGTGACAAATATTTTCATCTCAAATCTTTTCAATGCACACACAAACTGGTATACAAAAAAACCTGCCAAAAGGTCATGAGTCAAAAACTGCAACGCCACCCCTGTTATTTTTTTATAAATCCCCTTTCTATCTGTTTCTTTTCAGACCCTAGGCACAACGAGGCACTTACCTGTTCATAGCAGGATCGTTCATGAACGCTCGGTAACCCTGCAAGTAAAACTTGCAGAGAGTCAGAACTCCCAGAGCAACAAAAGAAACTGTGAAGACCAATCCCAGCAGTGAGTATGGAGTGCTACAGCATTCGGCAATACTGCCAGGAGAGAGAGGAAAAGAAACAAAAAGAAAAGGTTGATCAGTTAAAAGCACCATGATGAGCTCTCCCCTTGTCCTGTTAACTGTGCAAGTTGGTTTTAAAGCAAAATTGGACTGGTTTAATTAAAATGTTAATAGTTCTACACTGCCGTTAAGTCTTCCAATAAAAGAAAAAGATGAGATAGATTTTATTACTTCTTTCCAAGATATAAGTTGATTGCAGCTCCCCCTTGGAGGCAGGGCTGTGCTGTGACATCCCTGCAGTCCCCTCAGCACAGGGCCACGTGGTGGCACTGTCCTGCTGCCGCTGGGGCTCGGAGCCACAGGCCAGCCCAGCTCCACACACTGAAGTCACTGGCTGGAATTTCACCCAGCACCACAAAGACCCAGTTAAAGCAGATGGATTCACTAAGGCATGTTCTCCTCCTATCCATAATAATGCACACCAACATCAAACTAATAAATCCTCTTGGGAGACTGGGGCTTTTTGTCAGCATCCCCATCAGGGTCAGGTGAGCAACACCTGTCTTTGGAATGGCTGAGCCTGAAGCAGCAGAAAAAGACAAAGAGAAGGCTCTCCTGCAGCTGGTTTCTTCCTCTCTTTTGCTACAGTAAAGTCCCAGAGATCAAGACCCCAGCCTTCATTTGACAGCTGCATCACCCACTTTCAGGCTGCTCTTCTACTGGCCCTGGCACTGTGTTATTTGAAGCAGCCCAAACCCCAGAATGTGCCTCAGGTTCAGAAACACAGCACTGCCAATGCCAGGTAAAGATAAAGAACCAGCTGTCAGCCAGGGGTTACACATCTGGAAATACTCATATGCATAATCCAAGGTAATAAACTGACACATTCATTTAAAAAAAAAAAAATTGTCACTTGTTCCTCAGGATAGTAATCTTGAGAAATTTCCATGGTCAAAACCATGTCCTGCTAATTAACTGAGTGATGAGTGAAGCAGTCCAGTGCTCTGGCAAAAGAGTTTTGAGGAAGCACATGCTTCAAAAATAAACAAAGCTCATCCAAGAAACATTTACTTTGTCTCTTTTAGTGACTACTTAAACCTGAAATATCCTTTGAAAGCAATTCACTGCAGAAAATGTTGATATGTTTACATATACTATTTACAGTACTTCTGGTATGCCTTAAAATTCTGTCTGTTTACCAAGCCAAGGGGGGCTGAAAAAACTTTTAGATGCTCCTGCTGATCAAGATAGTGAAAAGCAGTATTTAAAGCAGTTATTTATGTAGAGCACTTGAGGAACTCTAAGTTTTGCTTCAAAGTAAGTTATCAGTAATCAAGAATCCTATTTTTTCTGCTTTTTTGTCAAGAGTAATGTTAGGACTCTTCTTAAACTTGATCTACTATGCAAGGGTCCCAGAGGAGCTTATGAGCTCAAGAGATGCCTGAGGAGTTTTACTATGTTTATGTGTCAAGCACAAGCTTATAAATTGTCCCAAAGAGCTGAAACTCTTCATGGCTTCTCAAAACTCACAGCAGTTACAAACCCATGGAAAAGATTTTGAGAGGAACAAGAACAATGAAAGGTACAAAATAGTTTTAAACACCAAATATCAAACAAGAGCTTCCCAGTTTGGAAAGAAGAGACTTATGCTACTCTCAGTCTTCAAGGAAACAACTTCATATCCACGTCTCCCCTCCCCAATATATGAACTGAGGGGCACTGAATGAAATTATATGGATTCTAGCAATCAAAATGGATTTTTTATTACAGAGACAAGGCTGAGCTGGGAAAACACCTTGCCTCAGGATCTTCCCAATGACACAAATGTACATGGGTTCAAGGGCAAAAACCACAAACTGATGGAAGAGTTTTCTGAGTTACTGAAATACTTATGAGCCACATCCAGCTAATGCAGCCTGACAGAAGAAGTTGGATGCAGGACTGGATGAGTCCTAGGAAGCATCCTGTTTGTCACATAATGGGTGGCTGTCCTTGCAGGAACTCATCTGCAGCCACTGCTGGGAACTGGATCCCAGGCTCCAGCAGGATCTGGTGTGATCCAGCCCAGCCACTCCTCATGGAGTCAGACACAGCTGTTGTGAACACCCCAACTGCTCCCACCTGAATTCCAGCCCCACTGTTTGAAGCAATCATTCACTTACAGGGCACAGATGCAGAATTCACTTGTTTTCATAGAAGAGCACATCTTTTTTTCCACTTTATTGAACAGCCAGCACTATGTTATTACCTGACCTGACAAAGTACTTCAGCTTCCTCCAAGGGGTCAGAGTCTTTAACAGACTGCTAGTGGTACCATTAGAGTTTGTGTTTTTAAGATGAATCAGTGTTTTGTCCCTGTTTTGCCACAAATAGGAGAAGTATAACAATTTGGTGTAGGAATAAACTCAACTTCAAGGAAAAGGACTGCTTCTACTCTATTGTAACAAAACTAAAATTGCAGGAGCTTTGAACTGGAAGAAAAATTTCAGACCCCAGTGGTTTAGTTAATAAGCAGGAATATAGTCAGTGCTTCTGCATAATGCAGGGTGACACCATAAGCAATTTTAATACTATATGCAGTATAAATCCTTGGCATTTCTCCTTAATGATAATTAATTTTGACAGCTTACAGGACAGCACCATAGACAGATACAGCAAGGCAAGAAAAAGCCCAGCAACTGGAAAGGCTGATGGGAAAACTGTAGTGATGAAGAAGTTACTAATCAAACAGCAGAACTAATGAGGAATGATCCCTAAAGACTCTGTCCTGTGCTAGCTGGCTGTTTTTAGACAACTATTACCCTTCTTTTCCCCATCCCACTATGGCACTGTACCTAATCTGCCTAACTGAGCTTCTGCAGCACCCCCAGCTCCTCTCTGCCCTGCATTAAAACTCCCTCTGGATGTAGAAAAGCTGAAAAAGGCACGTAGGTTCCAGCCAGGAGAATGCCTCAAATGCTGCCTTTCAGTGACAGCACCAATACAGATCTCTGTCCTTCATATTACAACCTTTAAACTTTATAAAACTTTATGACCTATAAAACTTTTTATGTTTTTAGAAAGCTTTTACAAATCCACTATCTTTCTGATCTTTATACCTCTGCCACATCAACCACTGGTCTCAAAAGTTGCTTTGGGAGTTGGGTGCTTTGGCTGCTTGGATGAACTCAAGAATGTGTCCCATACCAAAATAATGAAGCAAGACATCCAAAGTTCAGAAAGCAACATGATAATGAATAAGATATCAGATGGACTGAACTTCAGCTGAAATATCTCAGACTTAAAACCAACTGAAAATACTGAAAACAACTTCTGGACCAGAGCTCTAATTATGGCTACTCCTTCCTCAAAGGAATATTTTGCTTTCTTTGGGAGCTCTCCCACAGTTCTATTAATGTCTGCTCTGAATGGGATCCATGCCTTTTCAGGACAAGCTTAACAGGGTTTATATGCATGGTCACTGCAATAAGGACAAATATTTGTTGGGTATCCAAGTGCAATAAAGCCAATGTCCATACCTCATCTCTAAAAGAGCACAGATACTCATTTCAGAAGACAGTTCAGACAGAAAACCAGCTATCTGCAGGCTCCTGAATTACCTGGTCAAGAAGAGGAAGAGGAGCCTTTCTCTGGAGGCAGGCTGGTCCCGTGTACTGAAATAGGAATAGATCTGAAGAGCAAATAAGACAAGCCAGAACACCATGAAAAGGACTGGGACCACCAGCTGGTTCCACAGAGACATTCCCAGTGCCAGGAGCCCATACACCTCCACCACCTGGGAAGACAAAAAGGCAATTTGTTATTGAGTCACAGCACCTGGGATTTGATAACAAAAGGGAAGTCAACAATATAGTCACAAGGAAGGCAAAGATGATCCACATGACATCAGCCATCCCACAGGAAGAGAGGAGGTACATCAAAGCACAGTTTGACAAAGGCAGAGCTCAGGTTCAGCAGTGACATTTCCAGTCTGTCTGGCAGGAGGCAGAAGTACCTGACTCCAGCAGCAAAGCCTCAGACCAGCTCAATGTCCCTTCCTACAAACACCTGGCTTGGAGCTGCTACCTGCAGTCCACTCACAGCTAGAGGGGTGAGGACATGTGGCTCTGGTCATGCCAGCCCCTCAGATCCTCTTGCCCAGTTTAAGTCACAGCAATGTTGTTTTCCCTGTAGCTACTGCCAAGTCACTGCACACATTAGACACTGAAATGAGTCACACCATTAAAAAAGTAGTAAACTTACTTTGCTGATCTGTTTTTAAGGAAAAACCTAACCCCTCCCCCCCCATTTTATGCTTAATTATCTCAAAAGGATCACATACCTAATCCACCAAGTGTTTTGAAATTTATGGTTAAGAACAAATTTCAAAATTTTTCTTCCTTATATTGGAAGACTCTGAAGCTCAAAGTACTTCCTTTGCATTGCAAAGACTAAGTTACAATCATTTCCAAGAAGCTGGAACTTCATATAGCTGGACTTAAGTCAAAAGGAAATTGCTCATAACTACTAATGCTTCATCACCTGCTTTCCACAATGACACTGAAGCCATCATGGCAAGGAAATTTTCAGAAATGCTAAAAAAGCTGCCAAGCATGAGGGATATGACACTCACGGGACCTGCTGCAGCACTGGGGCTGATGGACAAGCAATATGCTGCTGGCAGGGACACAGTGCCAAGCTCCTGCTTTGCTCACAGACTTGTCAAGGAAGTGCACCTGCCCTCAGGAGACTCCCCTGGCCTGGGAGCAAGGCAAGCAATCCTGTGCAGCTCCTGGCACAGTGTTCCACCACACTGGAAAAGGGTCACGCTACGCTCATAACGCAGATTCACAACCGTGAGACATTTCTGGCATCTGCTGCTGCCAACAGGCAGCCAAGGTTCTGGGCCTGCTTTTAAATGATACCCCTGGGCACAGCCTAACACACACACAAACACAAAAAGCTGCCCTGGTTCACCTGTTAGGGCTCTCAGGAAACACTCCTGGTGTTTAACATCCAATATTCACTAAGTTTTGACACTGATATCAAACCAACAATCAAATACAGCCTAAAATAGCTGGCTTTGTGTGTAAACTCACAAACACCTGGACAGCACTGAAAACCAACAATTGCTCAGAGTTACAGCAATGAAAATACAAACATGAAAATATTCCAGTTGGAATTGCAATATCCTCCTCTGGAATAAACATCTAGGCTTGATTTGTAGCAGAATTGCAACCAGTGACATGAACACACCATGAGCCAATGTTTTTTCTGCTTTTTCAGAAACACAAGCAAAGAGCAGCAAGTTCTTAAAAAACAAAAATTCCAGGTTTTGCCAGTACAATGTGAAAACCACTCACAACTACTGCAACTCTATTACATGTATTTAGAAAAGCAGCATCCAAAATTCTTATAAACCCAGTGCCACATTACAAATTTTCTGCCATTTTTTTCTGTATTCCCAAGGGAAAAACACTTTATGCCTTCTGCATAAAAAGCCAGGAGAAAGAGATGATCAGTGTCCAAAGGCCAAAAATACAAGGAATACTTCCTCAGGATTACTGTAATACAGCTTGGCATGGAAAGACTTGAAATACTGGGATGGGGCAGGGAGGAGACAAGAAATTCTAGAGATAAGGAGGAGACTTGGGTAACAGCAATATTTAGAACTCAATTCTGACAAACAAAAAATCAGCAAGAAACAACTATTTTTCCCTTTCAACCTGGAATGTATTTGCAATCAAAACATTTTTAAGATTTTTAAGTGTTTTAAACGTGTCTAATAAAAAATAGATACAGGTCTCAAATCCACATCTAATCTGAATTTGACTTCAGGGAGCCAAACTGTGCATCCATTCACGTACATGGAAAATGGAAGTGCTGGTTCCAACCTTTTGCAAGGCTTTGAACTGTGCAGACATGCAACTGTTTTACCCCAAATGTTGCCACTCATGCACAGTAAGCATGATATTTCTATTCTCACTGGAAAACAGGATATTGAAGCTTTGCCAGTCAGCTCCCTAATTTAATTTTTAAATCAGCAAATCTAAAAGCCAGGGGAGGCTTTGATTGGATATCAGGAAAAATTTCTTCACTGAGAGGGTGGTCAGGCATTGGAAGAGGCTTTCCAGGGCAGTGGTGGAGTCACCATCCCTGGATGGATTTAAAAGATATATAAATGTGGCACTAAGGGACATGTTTGAGTGGCTGGACTTGATGAGCTCAAAGTTCTATTCCAACCCAAACAAATCTGTGATTCCATGGATGAGGTCAGACCAATGCTAGGTGCTGTACAAACACAGAAGGATAATCCTGCTCTAAAGACCAACTACATACAAAATAAATAACCAGACACCAATGATCAACATGACAGGCTGAGACCTTGGCACAGCACACACCTCCTGCTGCCAAGTTTTTGTTTGTGTATGACAGATATGACAGCAAACAAGAGCTTTAAAGAAGGTTTTGAAAGAGCTTAACAAGTTAGTTTTCAGACTGGACTGAAGAGCAGAAGGCAAAAAGACCCCAGTGGCTTGGTTTGAAAAAAAAAATCCAGGCAGTGGCAAAAGCTGAAACAGTGGCTCAGTCAAAAGCCAAGCAAGCATCAATCTTTTTATACTAAAGTATACAGAAAGATGTATACACATATATATGTTTTATATAAAAACCAGGAAATGTGATGTTTCTGTACCACTGAGAAAGTGTCCTTTGAACTAAACATTTATCAGATGTCAAAGCATTAAGAAAATGGACACGTCAGATCAGTCTTCTTGCTCAAGGTTGCTGCTCTAAAGAAAATACCACAGACTTTTCAAAACAGCTTCAGTGTCACTCCCAATTTGACACTTCTACAATTACAATCACTTTTCATACAGAAAGTGTTTCTTGAAATGAACAGCTACTACAATGAATGCCCAGGGATTACCTTCCTCACTTAATAAGGCTGCAAATAAATTTCAGTGTGACACAATCTTGTCTTTTAGCCTGGATTTGGGAAGGAATAAGCCAAGTCCAAGCGAAGTGGCCACGCTCAGCTGGCCAGCAGCATAATTCAGGCTCATGTCTTAACTGCTCACCCATCCAAAGCTCTAATAAATTAAAGAAAGAAGATGCTATGGATAGGAGCCTATTCGGTTGGCTAAGAAAGGATGAGTTAGCACACAAACACAGGTGCACAGAAGACATCTAAAGTGCTTTTTTTTTTAACTTCTTTCCTGTATAAAAGGCTCAGAAAACAGAATGGCTGCATCCACCATCCATACCTGGACAAGCTCTCTGTACGCAGACTTCGCCAAGTTATAGGGCACCAGAAGATTTGATGCCAGGAAGTAGAGAACTTCCAAGCCGGTGAAAATCATGGCGAATTTGTTGATGATGACGATGGTCTCGAGGGGGACGAGGCAGAGCCGGGCCAGCAGAGGGAGCATGTGCGCGGAGAAGAGCCAGATCTGCTTGGTCTTCATGACGCAGGAGCAGAGCGTGCACACCACCAGCTGCCCTGGAAACGCGACACAGCAGTTCAGAATCAAGCTGATTATCCCCTTCAGGAAAAAGCGTATTTTTAATACGTTATCTTTGCAGAACACCGTTATCAACATCCAGCATATTATGACGGTTCTAACTAGGACATCTCTGTTACGAAACCAGGATTCTCTCCGCGCCTTTTGCTGGGTCACTGAAGTTACCCTTTCCAAAATGCTTTCACTTCCCAGATTAGCCAGCTGTAAACCCAAAACACATGCAGAATCAGATTAATAAAGCCCCAGGAATAAATCATACAGAGGATAACTCAACAAGCCAGCCCTCTTTTTCCTCACCACCCCAGCTCAGCTGAAATCCCATCCCTATCTGTACACACAGCAGCTTTTCTGAAGCCCAGCTACACTATTTCATCCTGACCTACACAAAAATGCAATCAGAGGTCCCAAATGGCTTTTAGAGCAACAATATTTACACTGTCAAGAGGAATTACTGGCCAAGAACAGCAACAGGAGAACAGCCAGGTCAGCAGCTGAGACTTCAATAATTTCATAGCGCCCTGAGGCAGTTGCTCAGAATGATCACTGAAGCTTGCAAGTGACAGATAATTAACAACTAAATTCTCTTTAATAGCTGGTGGGGACACAAGCATGAGCACATCTCCCCCACCCACCCACAGATTTGGAGGGTAGTATTTCTAAAGTACTTAGACCACTTCAGTATAACTGCTCCCATCAGAGACACTGAAGTTGCACCCTTGATCCCAGAGAAAACTGAATGGGGTAAAATGCACATTGCCTGGATAAGAACAATTCTTACTCATCATTTTGCAGTAAGGAAGAAATTTATGACATATTGTTTGAAATTTATGGCATATTATTTGAAAACAGACCCCCCCCTTCACCATCTATGTTAATTTATATCCAAATGCCACAATACGTGGTACTAAACTCAAATGCTAATGCCCTGGTTTGGAACTACCTCCATAATGTTTGCATTTCATAACTCTCCCCAAAACCAAGCTGGCCTTAGGAAAAGAGAGGAACCAGACCAAGGCCAGTAACATCTCTAGGTCAGCATGAGCTCCATGTGCTCACATAAGCTCACTGACCTTGTAAGCCCTTCTGGATGGGTTGGGGAGAGAAGCTGCCAGAGGAGAAACAGCAGTACCCGAGTTTTGCTTTCATTCTGCCAAGCTTCCCTACCTAGGGAAGGACTTCTGCTTTCAAAATAACTGCAACTGAGCTGAAAGCAATCTCTAATCTCTACTACTTAAGCATACAAAGTTCTCCCTCCTTCACGAGGTCCTCTTTCAAGTTAAATTCCTACTGTCAATTTGATAGATGTATTTCTGAATTAGCAGATGTCCCTGCAGAACAAGCACCCTTGCTCTCAGCACGACACTATCAGCATACTGGGTCTTCAGAGCCTCTCAGAAAGTTACTCTACTCATCCCTTTAAACGTTCAGCAGACTCCAGCTCTGAAGCATCCTCCCTCTGCTTTGTTGTTCTCTGCCCACACACACGTTGCTACAACCCTATTTAAGACACCACCAGCTCACTGCTGTGCTGTCATATTCAGGAGCCTGGCAGGCAGCTTGCGAGGATTTCTGCGACTCATGGTAACTAAGGCAACTCAGCTTCACTCACAAAGGGACACAAACACCAGCATCCAATGTGTTCTTCAGCATTTAATAAGAGTGTTGTCATCTGAAATCAAATACTGTGACAGCATCACATTAAACAGTCCAGTGCTCTCTGGGATGACTCCGGAGCTCTCCGATCACAAATTAGAGCTTCTGAGTTCAGTCTCAGTAAAGAGCAGAAGCTGCTTTCCTCCCACAGCCATGTGTGGAGTGTGCTGCTCATCCCTGCTCAGCTCTGGCCCTCCCACCCTTTTAATTTAAACACTGATCAAAAGTTACTTGTCATGGGAAGAAGTGTACACACCATCAAAGGAAACACATGGAGCACTTTCTCTGGAGGCTCCAATCTCCTCCCTGAAGTGTGCAATTGGCATTCTCAACCCCTGCAGGAAAGGCATGAATGTCTCCAATGGAGCTTTGAGTGATGGCACTTCACATTTTAAACTGGGGTAGCAGCACCTTAGTTCAGGACAGCCAATCTCTCTCTGCAGTAAAGCACACTTTATCTACAGGTGGGCAGCACAACATCAGTCATCAACATCACACAGCAGGATCAGCCAGAGAAAGTAACCTCACATCAAATCACAGATTTTAACACTTGGGGTATCTGCTTTGACTGTCAAATCCAGGTGAACGTTTGCACCCTGTAAACTGAAATGCTGTGGCCTGAAAACTGACAGACACAGCTCAGGAACCCAACAGCTGCAACACCCCTGGAAGACACCAGCCAGGATCCTCTGCTAGGGAATGAGGCAATAAGGAAGAAATCCATTGTGTGAACTTCCTGCCCATTACTTTCCCTTCCCCAAACCTCCACAGATAAATTAAACATTGCTGACAGGTAGCCAGAGCCTCTCAGCTCATATGCTAATGGAAAATATTCAAAAAGAAAGCTGACATGGTACAGCCACTGTACAAGCCACTTGGAATAGAGAAGCATCTTTATTTCATTCACAATTTTAGAAAGCTGATGTTAATAAACTCCCTGGCTACATCAGTGACTTACTCAAAACCAAGGTATCCTAAAGTTAATATAAAGCCTTATTACTGTGCCATAAGAATAAGCAAGTCTTCATGGCAGCATCACTTGCAAAACCACTCAGCAGCTTTGAAAAGTTCACAGCTGATGTGCTGCAAAGTGGCTCACTCATCCAAGGGGCCATCTTCAAAGACATTTATTTCTTCCATGCAGCACTTAGGAACACATTATTATTCCTGGACAACAGTCATCAGACTGAGTTAAATGCAGGGGAAGAAATGACTGTGAGATCCCATTCAGAAAGTATCAATGAATGAAAACATTAACAAAGGTTACGTTTGTGAACCAGCTGATACTGTACATCATTCCCTTAATTCTGACCAGAACTTCAGGAAACAGAGCTGTACCAGCAGCACCATTATCCCATTCCCTCATGCACTGCTTTGGTGCCTGCCAGCAGTGCTGCAGCACAACACCCAGTTAGAATGTGTGAGAAAAAGATGGAGCAAAGCACCTGTGCATTCATTTTGCTGTGAAGATGACACCACTCAGTGCTGTGTATTCCTAAGACTCCACTGAATAAATAACCTTGTATACAACAAATCTGAGAAAACATTTCTTATTTATACAAAACACTGTCAAGCCTCACAGACCACTTTCACAAGTCTTCCCCAAAGATGACTGCTTGTCATCAAGACCAAAATTACATTTTCAAGTTGGCTTTGAAAGAATAAGGAAAATTAAGAATGGGGATATTAAATATGTTAAGACATAACATATTTGCTAGTACAGTCACAAGCACCTATTTCTGAAACACAATTACAGTAAGGGGACACTTAAGTCTGATACCCACTACAACCCAAAACCGTATTGAATAAAACCATTATCTTTTTGTCACTTGTTTTTAGTCCCTATTAAAACCTAGATGCAGCATGCTGGGTTTGACTCTCAGTTTAGTTTTCAGTGTTACTGAATGACACAATGCCTCCTGATCTCTTCCTGCCCAGACCTGCATGATGCTCTGTGAAGCTCTCTGAGGGATTCTGCTTTACCATGGAACCCTGCATTGCACCTGGGAGAGATTCACAGGACTAATTACAAACATTTTCCCATAAAAAACATGCCAAAAGCCTTAGCTGTACTTTGGCATCATTTGACAAGACAGGAAAATATATCTAGACATTCGGAAGAGAGAGGAAATGATATCTAAATAATCTAAATAATCTTTCCTTGAAAATTACCAGTGTTACTTCTATTAAAAATATTAAAATCAAAGACAAATGCTACATTTGAAAGTAAGGATTCAAACAGGAGATGGGTAAATTGTCAGACCTAACACACTGTAAAGTAGTAAACCCATTTTTATCTGCCAGTAGCAGCTGCAAGTAAACAGAAAGCAGCTGAGTTTTGCCAACAGTAGTACATGGCTGACTAAATCTGTCAATAATCTGATGAAAACCATAGATCTTAGTGAAAGGAATTAAGGAAGATTTTTCTTCCAAGCTTGTCTCAGGCTTCATTTTAAAATATACATAGGGGGTGTGTGCATATGTGTTTTCCAGTATCCTCTCAGGAGAACATATGGTTTGGTGTAGCAACCTTAACACTGAATTTATTCTCTTCCAGTCAAAGTTCAAAGGGTAAGGAAACACTCTGGAAAGTCCGACTCTTCATGATTTATTTGGGATTTTTAGGTAGGGAAGACATCTCTTAAAACAATTTAAATGTGTTTGACTTGTTATTCCTTAACTCTTTAATTAAAAATATCCTCAGGACTCTAAAAAAAACAGTAGCCTGTAGTCCCATGCTCATACCCATCAATGTATTTCATCAGATTTTGTAGGAGAATGACAGTGTTTAGCTATAAAGCCAATAAAGAATTTGTGTACAACACCTGAATTGACAAAAATACTACAAATGCACGTAACTATTGAAATTTCTACAGTACTTTCCATATAAAGGTTATTAAAGACTAGTCTGAGAATAACAGAGGCAGAGCATAACAAAGAGACCTGGAAAATATTTCAGAGCTGCAAGCATGGGGTTTTGGTAAATCAGTGGCATAGAAAAAGCCAGGCAGGATGCAGCTATCCTCCCATGCCTCTTGCATATTAATAAGAATCACAACAAGTTAAAGTAATAAAAGAGATTTGAAACAAAGAGATAAAACATGCATAGGTTCCAATGAAGAGAATTGCAATTAGAGCTCTCTCCTCTCAATTATTTGAAGCACTTACCTACTAAAGCAGTCATGAAACGGTTCATAGAGAGAGGCTCCAAGTACATTGGTCCTTCATAGCCTGATTCCAGTTCACTCCTCACATAATCCCTAAAAAGCACAAACCCACAAACTATTATGATCCAACTGATTCAGACAAGAAGCAATTTATTCATTCCACATATATGTAACTGCAGTGTACATCACAGCCAATTAAGTCAATTGCAAAAAGCAATATTAACACTACTGTTCCAGCAGCCGTGCTGATGGAAGGATCCAACTGAGGCATGACTTAAGCAAGAGCAGAATTATCTGTAATTAGACTCACTGGCAGAGCTGTAAAAATCCTTTGGGACATCTAAGCTGTTCTTCAGAGCGTGGCCTCAAAACTGCTTATTGACAAAGCCTCTTAGGCACCATTCCATTTTCAAGTATCCTTATTAAGTGTTTTTCTTCCTAACAATAATTTCTTCTCCCACCAGCAACGTGAAAAAAAAAATTTGAGAGCTTGACAGAGAGAACTTCCAATTCAATGCTTATAGTATTTTGCACTTAAGTCTTTTACATTCAATTAAAAGATAAGCATGAAGGAAAAACAATAGTCATGGAGTAGAGTCAGGAACAGAGTTGCTACATCACCCTTTTGTCCAACACAATTTAAAACTTTAGTTCTAGCCTAACAGATCCCACAACTGATAAAACACTATTGACAGACACAGTGAGAGAGCTTGAAAATCTCTCAGAATTCCCCTCAGAAAAGGTGGGCTGGGAGGATGGGCTCTGGCAACCAAAGTGAAAGGTAAGAACGTGAGGACCCTGGGCAGTTTTCTGCTGTTGTTGGTCATCTATTGGCTCTGCCCTCGAGTAGGTTAATGCATCAACAGAACTCAAATATGAACCTCACACTAAAAGCAGGCATTTCAGACCTTCAGAAGCTGATCCTGGATCAGCACAATAGGAATTCTGCAGTGGCTCCTTAATCCCCTGCCATCAGACAGCAGGCAATACTCCTGACCTTCCACATCCAGCCCGTTTTTCTGCCATGCCCTGTGACCCTTCCTGCTCCACTCCAGGGCAGCTGCAGCTCCACCCATGTTAGGGCACCACCAGCACAAAAATCCTGTTTGTTTCTGGCTGATCCTGTCCAGGACTCACATCTACCTGCATCACATCCCAGGAATGCCAGACAGACACACTTGGTCTGACCCCGCGTGGAGCTCGCAGAGTCTGGTTGCTCGAGGGGCAATTCAGTTATTCTGTGTTTATTTTTATCAGTGAGGCCAGCCACACTTGCTGGGAGCAGATGCAGACAAAGCACAGCAAAACAGGACTGGAAACTGCTCTTTTTATTTCAGTGCAGAAATAAATGCAATTTAGTGCTACTGGGACCTTCACTTCTCCCCAGAAATGAGGGAACATACCCCGTTCCCAGGATTAACTTGCTCCCCCAGGCAAAGGTATTCACATTTTCACTTGCAAAAAATCTCTGGAATTCAAGATATAAATCTCAAAGTACTAAAACAAACACTTCAAAGCCTGTTCTCCATAGCTGACAACACTGCCTACTCAGAGCAGCTTTTCAAGTGTCATAGTATATGTGAGGTATGTTGAAACGAGTTCTTTAGACTGCAACCTACAATTAAAAACACATGAGGACTGAAAAGGCACCTTAAATGACAATTCTAGACAGAAATCTTCCCCCTGTTCTCCAGGTACAGCTGGTGCTTTTTTTCCATCTTCCAAAATCTATAAGGTTGTAATCCTTCGGGCAAAGGGGTTATTTTTATTTATTTACATCATATGGACCAGCAGAAAGCACTCTCTGAAAGCATCAGCAACACAAACAGGATAATCCATCAGTTACAGAAGAGAGAAAAAAATAAAAGTACTTGCAAGATGCTGGAGATGGCTTTTTGTCTTAGTAAAATCATGCTCCATCCTCAAATTTTGGGTGGAAACACTGGCTATTTCTAAGCTGCTGAAAGGATGGCAGTGAAGACATCAAGTTTCTTCTATATTTGTTAGGGAAACAGGTTATAAAATCATCCAGGATACCAAGTGCAGCAAGATGACCTTACACAACTTAGCCAAGAGACATGAACAAAGCTGCACTTACAGTTGCTTCTTCAACACCAGAACGTGCTTGGAGATGACCCAAATTTCTTTGAGCTGCATTTCTTGCTGTTGTCTGATTCAGTCATCTGCACAGAGGTCTGCACTTGGCTGAATTCTCTAAGTAACTCTTAATTATAACTGAGATTTAGGCCCACCAGTTTGGAGAAGAAATGTTTTAAGATCTCCTAAATTTTTTAAACAGTATTTTTAGCTGATGTCTGAATGAGGAAAGTGAAAGCAATGATTCTCCTATTACCAGTACAAACACAAGGATCTTTTGGCACAGACACCAATCAGAAGATGCCTCAAACAGCTGCAGTGCCATACAAGATGCTGAAAAAAGCAAGTGCCTGCACTCAATTTTGATCAATTAAAACTGTATTAATCTCCAGCTTTTACATTTGAGGATTGTTCACTTTACTGCAGCAGTGTAAGAAAACAAGAATGCTAAAATCATTATTTACTAGTTAATGAAATGACTGAAACTACATTACTTTGGAAAATTAGGATTTAAGAATAAAGCTTAGATCAGACTGCTTGCTGTTCATTCTGCAGATGCATTCCCAGCCTCATTTAATCCAACTGCTGGCCTGTTAACAGGTACCCATGGACAGTCATGGCTAAATTGCTCCAAAGGTGATCCTTTTTCACATGTGATCGTTTTTTGTTACTGAAGTACAAAAAGGCCTTCTATTACTAAAAATATGCTTTATAATTGACTGACATAAGGTACAGTGGTTATCTGACCTGACTCATATTGCTGACATTTACTTTGGCTGATTAATCTCCACTGTCAACATCAAACACACTCTCATAAGTTTCTAATGTTTACAGAAAACCTTAAGTGTATTTTAAGTTTGTCCATAAGAAACAATTCAGTCTCTTGCTCCTGCCCTTCTCATTTTAAGCTCTGTGAAGCTCAACACGCCTGGGAAACAATCATAATAAAACTGCAAAACATGAAATAAGATAATGATGTGAACTCCAGTTTTAGCATTAACAGTGTGTTTAATCATATCACTTCTATTCTGCATAACTGCATCACTTATTTTCCCAAGCTGCTTTTTGCTGGAAATGGGTAAAAGAAATGTGATTCTTTTAAGCAAGACATTTGTGCTATTACATATAAAATAAAACCAGTATACATCTTCCTTGTCAGGAGCGACAGGACTGTGGTAAATTAATTTAGTTCACTGAATTCTTTCAAACTGCATTCTTTTGTCTGAGTAGTTTTCCTTAGCATGTGTAGCTGAAGTTGCTGGAGTCTTCAGCCACAAGCTGAAAGCTCCCACCTAGGAAAGCTGAACTTATCTTGAACTTCTGCTCAGTTACATGAAGGGAGGCCCTGAGAGCAGTGTGAATTCTGGGTCACAGCAGAAGCTGCAACCCAGCCAAATAAAAGCAGCCAACACCCACCTGGAGACAGAGAAAGAATCCAACAAGGAACAAGAAGGTCTCAGACCAAAATTCACATTGGACCAAGGGGTGTGTGCAAAGCACATGAAGAGTGGATGCAGGAAGGGTGCACTGACTGTGAGGGTACAAAGGCCCAGGGATTTGTGTGCTCTGGGTCCCTGGCTGCAGGCACCCAGCTCAAGCTGTTCCTATTGCTGGGTCACTCCATTATTAAACTAACTTTTCCTGAAATTGGAAACTGCTGCAGGAAACCAGATGGGATCTCAGACCACTTTCACAGTTTCTTGTCTCCACACACCCAAGTGCTGGCATCAGGTGAGTTCACCAGGTACCTCTGGAGCAGGAGGCATTGAAGGGTGAGTGTTAAAACTCCCCAGGCAGATTTGGAGAATGTCCTGCAGTGGGTTTGAGTCCCTCTCAGTATGGGGGTGTGTTTGAGTCCCCTCCTACTGCAGCTCACTCCCAGCTGCACAGCCTCATCAGACAGTAATGTGCACAAAGAAAGGGGATTCAACTCCACGTGTAGGAATGGGGTTCAAGTCCCTCATAGCAATGGGAAATATAATTCTTTAGATACAAACTGTTGGCCAAATCTGACACTAAGACTGGATCCAGCTGCACCTACACTCCTCTCTGAACCTCGTGACTCCACAGGAGGGTCTCCCTGACAATCTTTTTTTGCTGCTTTTTCTTTATTCTTTCTGATAACAGGGAACAAACTCAGCGTAGAAAAGGGGATGCCCTTGGCCAAGGTATTGTAAAATTGAGAAAAGATTTATGGTACAGCTCAATTATCTAAAGAGCACACAGTGGCCTTGTGCCAGGAGGAATGGCCATATATTACTAGGACAGCTGGTGGGGGCCCCAGGAAATCTGGCCACTACATGGAACTCTCAATCAATTAAGACTCACTTATTTACGACTGCGCTTAGAGGATAAAAGCCCTGGACAAATGCATTGCTGCTTTAGGAAAAGAAAATTGGATACACCAGTCTCATGTCAAATGAGGGGTGAGTAACCAGCCAGCTAATGAATGATGGCACTATGAAGAACTGATACTCTGAAGAGATGAAGTGGGACAGCTCACTCACCACTCCTGGTGCTGTTAACCCAGATGACCACAGCTGCATGGCTAAGTACATAATCAATGCACAATTCAGTGTGGTATAAAGTTAACAGGACTAAAGAGAAGCTAATTCACATAGATTGTTAGGGGCTGGGTTACCAAAGCTCTCTGAAACCCCAAGAAGCAGCTCTCATTTTTTGTTGTGAATCCAATACAGCTTATGATTCAACTTTTTAATAAAGAACCAGCAAGACCAAAGCTCATTGCCCCAGTGCTACTGGTGTTTAACATTCAATTCCAGCTGCTAGGTGTGGTTGGACACTGGATTTCAAATAAACAGAATATTTGTTAATGAAACCTGTGAAAAATTTTACTACCAACCACTGCCTCACTGCCCAGCACAATGAGCTCAGCCACCAGCCCTCCACAGGTAAGGGAGGAGTTGACCCCACAATTTCTGGAATCAGCACTAGCTCTTACCTGCATCCAAGCACAACTGTAGATACAATCTATGGCAGTCACAACCATAAGAGAAGGGGATGGGTGTATCTTACACATGGATTTTTTTTTAAAAATTGAGAAATTGCAACTGATTTTGAGAGAGAATTCCAGTGGTGGTGGTATGCAGCCAATTTCCAATATAGCCCCACAGTAATAATGGCACAGCTTTTATCTCAACAATATGCACCACATCAGAACACACCACAGACCCAATCCCTGTATTAGGATTGAATCATGATGGAACTGTTCTCTACCCACTAGAGCTGAGTATGGGCCCAACAAAACAGTATCAAATGGCAGTGTCAATGTTGATGCACGTGTCACTGGAGAACAACAGGGATTTATTTGTGAAAGCAAAACCATCGAAGCTCAAGACAATTGTTTTGACACTGAACAAAATGTCTGTTGCTTGAAATACATTCCAAAGAAACTCCTGAAACTGTACTTGCCTGTGTTGGAAAAGGATGTGTTTGTGTAAGAACTCTTTGTAATCTCGTGTTTGTAAATAACACCACTATAGGGACAAATAATCACTCAATTACTTCTAACTGTAGAAACACTGTGGGATGTAATTTTAATTATTCAGCTCCTGTTATGACCAATCAATGGTTACAGTCCAATTACACTTAAGCTAAAACTTACTACCTATCCCCAGCAGAATGAATCCTGCACTGGTGAGGAAGCCACTAAAACCTGATGACCTGTATCAACTGTTGGAACGTGTCCAAAATGATGGACAAAAAATTCTAGTCACCATTTAGTGCAGAAGAGATGCATCATGTCATGGAAAGAGTGAAGAAGGAGGCACAACATTGATGGTGGAAAACTCTCTTTGGGTGGTCACCAACAGCAATGTAATCCATATTAAGATGCTCCATCCAGTGGTGACCTTGCTCACTCTGCTTGTATTGTGCCTGTTTCTTGTAATAACATTGTATGAGACTAAGGGCTCTATTTAAAGACTTTGTGAGTTTCTTCTCTCACATGAGCAGGAATACTTAATAAAAAAATCAGGACTGTTGTAAATCAAGTTTAGTTAGCTGTGTTCTTTTAACTGTATTCTTTTATCTGAGTGGCTTTGCTTAGCAAAAGCAGCTAAAGCTGCTGGAGTTTTAGGCCACAAGCTTCAAACTCTCACTAGCTCCAAGCTACCACTAGAAAATTCAAACTTATCTTGAACTTTTGCTCAGTTACATGAAGGGGGGCCCTGAAACCAGTGTGAACTGGAAGATAAGGAGGCCACAACTCAGCAGAAGCTGCAACCCAGCCAGATAAAAGCAGCCAACACCCACCTGGAGACAGAGAAAGAATCCAACAAGGAACAAGAAGGTCTCAGACCAAAATTCACATTGGACCAAGGGGTGTGTGCAAAGCACATGAAGAGTGGATGCAGGAAGGGTGCACTGACTGTGAGGGTACAAAGGCCCAGGGATTTGTGTGCTCTGGGTCCCTGGCTGCAGGCACCCAGCTCAAGCTGTTCCTATTGCTGTGCCATTCACTTATTAAACTAATTTTTCCTGAAACTGGAGACTGCTGCAGGAAACCTAAGGCAAAGAGATTTCATTAAATTGGATTTTGGGTTTTAAAAGCTGACTTCTCTTTTTTCCATAAACAGATGGTATGTTATTTCCACCCAAATTGCCAGGTTAGCATGCTACATACAAATGTAGTATCTTCTGGGTGCTCCAAGTATTCACAAATATTATCTAAACCATCTTTACACATTAAGGTAATTCTCTGTTCACAAGGCAAGGAAACAAAACATTTTAAAAAATTAAGTGACTTGTCAAGGTCACATAAACCTGGAAGTCTGAAGTCAGAGCTTAACTATAAAATTCAGATGATCTTATTCCCAGACTTGCAGATGAACTGCAAGCTATTTCTGGGGTGGAAAAAAAGCACTGAAAGCTGAAGTCTTTCAACAGCTCAGAATTTCCAGGACACTGCAGAGTCACAAGTGCCAGATGATTCTGGTCTTGTTCTATAATTTGCACTAACCAAACTGGCCTCAATATAAGACCTCTTCATTGGTCTTAAATAGCATCTCAACTGGTAGTGCATGCAAGCAACTCCCTGGAAGTTTTCAGCTCTGAGCAGAATTACTAACAAAAAACACTGAGAAACAGTTTGCACATGTGACTACTGTATGTCTTGTTATGATCAGGCTGCTAAATAGAAACATAAGTTGGAACTGGATAGCTTTGGCAATAGGAGGAATGGCTCTGCCAACAGGTATGTCTGTCACGTTTTACTATTTTCAGGATGAGAACTAATGGGATTCAAAAATTCTTTTGTAAGGCTAATTCAAGTGTCACTCCCCACATATGATTCCCTGACTATACAAAGGCTACACCTGAGAGCCCCTTGCACTGTGCTTCCTTCCAAACCAAATCAAACCAAACCAGCCTTATGCCCAGGGAATGGGTAAACTCACTCAGAAATGTCAGCAGCTACATTTGCCTTGCAAAATACCTTGGGAGTACTGCTGGACTATTTGAATCCATGACATCTTTTAATTAAACATATTTTTTGTGCTGGTTGATGCAAGATTTAATTAAAGTCTTTATTAACTCGCTCCAGGAGCACCAAATAGAGAAAGCTTAGTAGGAACACAGAGAACAGTCCAAGCAGTATTTACTAAATATGTTACAATAAAGCCTATTAAGTCTCAAACCTCACAAAGCAACAGAAGTCATAATTCCTATTACACAGAAATACAAACAAGGCATTAAAAGCAAACACAGTGCTATCCCTTAATGTATCAACCAAATGCATAACATCTCCCTTTCTTGTAAAAAATTTAAAGACCTGGAGTGGCATAAACACCTCCAGCTGTATATGTTCTGCACCAAAGCCTGTGTCTGATGGGCATTTGTTACTAGATTTATTATTTCAACACTTAAATAATGTTTAGGCTGCTTTTTCTAATAAATAAGCCTTTAACCCTATAAGAAACACCCACAAACTCCATCTATAACAACTCAGGACTCCCCTGAGGATGACAAATAAACCCTTTTTTCCTTCCTACCGAGGCAATAAGAGGCCATAACTCCTCTCTTGTACACTCATCCTTTTCAGGAAATCACTAACTGCAACTCTGACAGCCACAACAGCGACATGTCAAATCATCACAAAACCTTCATTAACACTCCCCTGAACTGCAACATATCAAGAAAGACATTCCAGCAAATGCCCTGGAACAACAATTTTGATGCGGAAATAACAAAACTATCACTTCCATTAAATCAATTGAAAGCACATTTTTAAATGTTTCCCATCAGCAGGCAACAAAATAAGTCAGGCTCAAATCCATATTTCCAAAACTTCCCATGCAAAGCCTTTAATGTGATGGCAGTGTCTTTGGTTCCAATTAAACATTGTGTCAGTATGAAAGTTTACACTGGCTTTCAACACATTTAGCTGGGGCCAAACAAAGATGGTTGATTTTGTCTCGTTTGACCCAGAGTTCTGCAACCTCCTGCTCTGTGTTGTACATCCAAAACACCTGCACTCACTGTAAATTCAAATTTGTGTAATACATTTTAAGAACAAATTCCACTACTACTTTGCTTTTACTGGATTCCAGATCTCTATTTGCTCTCTCTCCTGAGGTGCCAGGAAACTAAAAGTAACATCCTGTCTGCTGTGTAAAACACCCCAGTGCTGAAAGCATTTTAGCTGAGCCACTGAGTAACTGAGATTACTGCATAGAGGCCCCATTTAGTCTTGTGGTAAGTGCTTTCCTCTTCTTAGATCAGTGGGCATTACACTCCCCAGACAAGTAGCTCAAAATTCCTGGTGTTTTTTCAACGACTTCAGAGAACTGCTTGACTGTATATTTCATTCTGTAAACTTTTCCAAAGACAAAGAACAGCAAGATATATTTAGGTATCTGACATAGAAAAAAGGCCTCCACAAAACCATTTATAGAAAATATTAATAAAATAACTGTTATTTTTCTAATGCCCAAACTAAGCTAAAAAAATTAGTTCATTTATCCTTACCTGGAAATTTGGTGCCCAGCATAAAGCAGCAGTGCAGTCAAAAAGTACAGGTAAAGCTGAACCAGGTGTTGCCTTGGTAAAGTTAGGAGCACGACACTTAAGATGTAACCTGTAACAAAAAGCAGAAGCTGATATTTTAAAAAATACTAACTAACACCAAATTAAAATAGCACTTAGCATGTTCACAATTTAAGATGGGGACATATTACTCCATACTAGTCATATTAAAGCCCACTCCAGCTATCAGGGTTGCATAAATCAAGGACAAGACCTGCCACAGCCTAAGATTTGTAGCTTTTTATCCCAGCAGTTCCTGCACTTCTCATTAGCATTTAGTGAGGCTGCTGAAAATGACCCAATGCAGATCCAGCTTTACTCTTTAAGACCACAGCCTGGCTGCTCAGCAGCCTCTCCAACAAGCAGAACCCTGATCCTTATTTTCATAAGGATCTCACTCAGAGACCCACACAAAGCAGAACTTTGAAGTCCACTCCGTAAGTGGGTGGTGCATGTCCACACTCCTCCTCTCCAGACAGGCTGCGGGTCAAAAACCCAGCCCAGGGTGCCCTTAGGAATATTTATTTCCAAGCTCTCTCTCCATCACTGCAGTACACTTGTGCTCTTTCTGAAGGTCAGCTCAAGTGCCTGGCACTGAAATCCATTTAGGAAAACAACCCAGCAACAGCCAACAACTCCTGTGAAGCTAAGAAAAAAACTCTAGAGAAGAACATATCCTGACCCTCACAGCCACACCAGTCATGACACATTTAAAGTTTCATACATTTATTCAGCAACATCAGGCACAGTCTTTTTATCTGAGTTAATTTATTTTCTGAGCTTGGGAAATATATTTAACAATGCAACTCTAGATTAAGCACCCCTAAGCAGTGGCACAACCAGGTACTATAAAACAGCTGGGGAACACAGCATGTTCCAATATTTGAAAAATATACTATTTCAGAGTCAGTATTTATGAAGAAGCATTTCAGGGATGCTCAGTATCTGCCATGTCCAATAAGCCACCTCTGTAAAATTCTACCAAGTTTGGTCTTCAAAAAGGTATCTTGCAAGATGCTCCTAGAAAAGACAACAGACCCACAGGATGCCAAGCAGAGAGAGATCAATTCAGGTAAGACAGATGAGAGGATCAATGATAGACAAAGCCTATTTACCTACCTTTTTAAAATACCAGTATATCATTTATGTATTTAACCTTAAAAATAATTTTTCAATCATCTTCCTGAAGTGGATGTGAAAAGTTGCACATTTGTCTCAGGATGTGCTTTTTAAAAAGCTGAAATAATTGACAGTATCTTTTATTAAAACCAGGTGTCATTAATTAGTAACAAGTCACTAATTCTGTACAATATCACTTTGACCAGAGGGCTGGAGCACCTGTGCTGTGAGGACAGGCTGGGGCAGTTGGGGCTGTTCAGCCTGGAGAACAGAATCATCTTATTTTGAGCTTTTTTAAAGGGGCCTGAAACACAGCACTCCATCAGTTTCCTTCTAGCAATTGTTTTATGCAGAATAACTTGCTTCTACTTACAGCACATCAGACGTTCTACACCATCAGTTTTCTTCCCAAACACCTGCATTTTCTGGAATTCCTGTTCACCACCTTCCTTCTACTAAACACACAAATGACAAGAGCAGGAAGTCCTCAGCAGTCTCCATGAAGACATTTCACTACCTTGCACCACACCACAGCCTCAGGAGCCAGCTCCAGAGCTCCCAAACCATCTGCAGACATTCCTACATCTCACCTCTGCTGCATTCACCCCTGGATTCCTTTGTGAGGGACAATTCTCCCTGAGGAACAACCCACAACCATCTATCATTCCAGCACGAGGTAAATCTCTCTAAACCTTTCCTTCTCACTGTAGCCTATGACTCACCTTCAGGTGAAGAACTAAATGGAGTTTATTATGCAGTCTTTTATTCCTCTATTACTCTATAAATAGTTTTAGAATACCTGTTTACTGTATCTGTATTTAAGCTCTGTCATCTCTATCACAAGAAAGTCTGCTCCTTGCCCATGTGATGATGTACCTGAGCAATGGCAGGATCATTTCTGTAAAAGTAACTTTTCAGAGGACAGTAACAAAGACATGATACATGGAAGGATTTTAGATATCACTGAAGTTCACTCTTCTCTATGCGATCACAACTTTAATCAAAATACTTAGGATCCTTCAGGATACAATGAAAGAGTGGAAAAAAAAGGCTAAATTAAAAGATGAAGCAAGTGCTGTCACAGTGCCTTCTAACCAGCAGGCTTCCACACTGCACAGATGCTCAGATCTGTGCAGGGAAGCAGCACGAGACAGCCAAGGTTACTGCAGAAGCTTCAGCAATGAACTCCACTGCTCAGGAGTTTGGGCTGGAATGTAAATGTTCACTTTGAAGCAGCCATTTGGTTTAATTGTTAGACTTTGAAGAGGGGGAGAGCAACAGACATTTAAAGTAGTTCCCATTCAATCTTATTTACAATTTCCTCTTGTGATTTGGTAAGAGGGAGATTTCAGCACACTTCATACTGCAATATTTGCATTTTTGCTGCAGAGGCCCAATTCCCAAAGTGGTACCAACCTCATTTTTATCAACAAAGCTTCTGCCAAAAAAAAAGCACCAAATAATTCTTTACCAACCCATCTGATTGCAGAAGAAAAGGAAGACAAGCTCAAATTCAGACATACTTGCAATAATATTCTCTTCCCTTTGTTCTTATACAGACAAATGAAGTAATTAGTCTACGATGTAAATAAGATTCCACTTCAAAAAAAAAAAAAGGACCAGGAAATGAAATTTCTCACACTAGCTTTCTCATCTAAATCATTACATTCTGTTTTCATTTGCACCTCCTCTGCCAGAAGAAAACACGACGCTGAGAATATACATCCCTTTGGAGAGAGTCCCCACAGACAAGGACTTGAGTTTGAGAAACAGTCATCTTACTGGATAACCTTTGAGCAGGGCTTAACAATAACTAACACTCACTTCCATCCAAATGGAGTTTCTGAGCTCTGTGTCAGCAGTGAGCACTCCCCTCCTTTGATTTGGGCTGTGCTATTTTTGCTCTTGGGACTTGGTGCATTGTCCCTTTTGACTCACCACGTACATTTCTGTATAAAGCAAGCAGCAGGCTCAGGGAAGCCCAGTTCCTGCCCCAGTAAAGGAATGGTTCTAACACACAATAAAAACAATAAAACAAAAAAGATTAAAAAAGAATAATCATAATAATCTTCAAACAAAATTAATAATCTTCTTCAAACAAAAAAGAATAATCTTTTCTGAATACAGTCAGAGTGCCCTAGAGCCACAACACCAAGAAAGAGACTTGCACCTTTTATGCCTCCAGCTGTAGGGAGCATTACAGCAGACACATTCTGCCAACCTTAAAAATACACAAATCCCCACTCAGCTCCTATTCAGGAGCACAAGGAAGCAGACAATTTCTATTGCCTCTCATGGAAGATGGTACAGATTTAGGCTCCACTGGAGAAAATAAAGTGTGAAAATCATCCTAAGCAGAAAAGTGAAGTTAAACACTGCTAGACAAGAACATTGGTGTATTAACCAGTTCATGACCTCATTTACAACCTGTTGATTCAGCTTGATGAAAACCTCTGGCTGTGCAGTGCTCATTGTTCAGTGAGCAGCAGCTCCCAGACTGCCTTTCAGCAATCTCTCTCCATTTATGCAGCACCAAGGTGTTCCCAGCCTCTCTCACCAGAATTACCTCTTTGCCGACTCAGGTGTCTGAGGTTTATTGACTGCACACAATGGAGGCTTCTGGAACATGATCAAAGTCACAACTCATCCTCTCTATAAAGCACTTTAGTGCTCATTTGCATGATTACAGATCCCTTGTGTCCATTTCATATTATCACTCACAGTTTCCTGCACATTTAGTCTAAAAATGAGAACTTTGCACATCAAAGAGTTCATAACATTTCTTAATAAGGCCACACCAACTCTTGGAGTGCCAGAAAGTAGGAGCACAATTGCTTGGATTCTACCAGGAAATTAATTTAGGGGGCCCTACTTCACCATTTTCCCATATCCTGTGAGGGTAAAGGGTCCATGATTTGCAAAGCAACTTGCTGGGAAGCAGCAAGTCATGAACCACAGACTCCATCCCAACACACAGCTCTCCTACCTCAAAGAAGGATCAGGGCACTCTGAGTTAGTCACTGCACTTCAGCCTAATCCTTGACTGTCCTCATTTCAGTTTGTTCAGACAAATATCTGGCCACTGCAAGTACCAACAGAACGGGTCATACTTCTGAAAGCCTGCATTTGAGATGGCAGAAGTGCTACAGAAACAACTGGCACCTTTATTTTCAGTGTGTCTAATTCTCAGGACCACCAATCACCAGACTGGTTACACTGCAATTTACACAAAGATTTCATAAATTGTCAATGTCTAAATCACCTATCTCAAGAGTGGATGATTTTTAAAAGATATACTTTTATACACCTGTCCTTCCAGAAAATTAGTTCAAAACTGAGAAAGCACATATCTAAACATACCTGCACATAAGGAAATTGGCATTTACTCAGTCATGGCTCAGAATAACTATAAACAGAGATCAGAAATCCTGTTATCAACATCTGCACATCTCTGTGAAAATAATGCCAACAAAACAATTTATTCATTACTGCCATAACAGCTGTTTCTTCAATTTTTAAATGCATAACAGATTGGGTACTCTAAGTATAAATAATCCAAGAAACTGAGTTCTTTACAGAGATTTGCAGTATTGTCTGAACAAATAAAATGGACTTTTGATTCTGCCATATGAGTCAGAGGCTCTTTATAAATCACTAAGATAAGCTGCAATTCTGACATGAGACTGGTACTCAGAATCAAAAATTTTAAGCATCTCCTTTCAAAAAGGCTGCTAGTAGCTCCTTTTAAAACAAAAAAAAAAAAAAAAAAAGTAGTGATGTGGGTTTCCAAAAAAGGGACATCAGCTTTATACAGAAAAGTTACCTGAAAGTATCCATATGCTGAGAAAGCTGCTTAGGAAAATCCTACAACACTTAGGGAGCAGTAGAGGAATTTTCATTCTTGAGTCAGAAAATAAAAAAGTGTCCTGGATTTTGAGCATGGTACACTCTCTACCTCCTCCTGTGTTCTACCAACTGCAGCATACACTGCTTTTTATCCAAGAAGAGAAGGAGAAGACGTAACAAGTCATTATTTTAAGAAATAAAGACCAAGTTCATGTCATCAAATTGCACTTGATTAAAAATAGCTACAGTTTAAAATTAAATAGTAACATTCAGAAAATAGTTCTACTAGCCATTTATCTAAGTGCTGCTGGCAGGAGAAAGGCAGAAGACATGAGGCAGCAAAGCCAGAGATGCTGATTCTAAGCAGGACCTCATCTTTGTACACATTAACTGTATTTACACATTTAAGTCATGCATCCTCTTCTTGCAATTTTAGGAAATTTGTTTCTGTAATGAACTAATTCATTTCTTTTCACACTGAAGCTTCACTTGGCACTTCTTACAGTGTTTGTACCAGAGTAGAGTATCTTTCCCCTTAAAAGGCAACATAAAAAAAGAAATCTAAATAAAAGATCTTCTACGTAAAGCACAAGGGCTTAAAGAGAAGTGGGCAGACCAAAGGGTGCAATCAGCACACAAGGGCAGGAAGTCCAGCAGGTTTCTCCTCCCTCAAGCCCCCCTCATAAAAGCAGCATTCATAACAAGCAGCTCACACCTAGCAAGTGATGTGACCAAGAGATTAAAGTATTAACCAGGCAGTTCAAGAAACTGTCATTACAAACAGGGTTGTGAAAGATGACACACCTTCTACCTATTCCAAGTATTTAAACACTTTTATTTTTTTTCCTCTGAGAATGTCTTTTTATTTCTTGTAATTACAAAGAATACAGTTTAAGATAAAAAACTGCTCTATTTTTACTCTTGAGTAAGAAACCCCTGTATTTTGTGCAATTCTGTGCCTCACCCATGACAGTGACTTAAATTCCAAGCCTGACTCTGATTATAAGTTAAGCTCATGACTCTTTCCATGTAGCTCAGAGTATTTACCAGCTGGCACAAACAGCATTGCTTTGCTCTTCTTCACAGGAGGAAATTACGTGGTTTCAACTGTTTTCCACCTTCTCCACCAAAAGAACATAAAAAGAAGTTTTTATGCTGTTTTCTCACAGCTATTTGCTAAATAAAGATAAAATGGAGAAGTCTGGCAGTAAGTGCTAATCTACCCTACACAGAGGTTTCACCAATTCTAACCAGAAATTTATCTCTGCTGTTTGCACTGCTCTGTGCATATTTAGTTCAATTTCATGCAGGTGAACTTGCGGTTGAGTGGTTATCAGGACTGAGTATTTTCCTTTGCTTGAGCAGATAAGGGCTGTTTCACGGAAAGATATGAAAAGGAAAAGTTGTTTCAAAGAACAAAGTGCATTTTAGAAGCCTTTATTATATTTGCAGTACTGCTAACTGGAATGGGAATCACACAGAAACACACATCATTTCACCTGTTACATTTAAACAGAAAAGACACTCCTGGTAACCCCCAGTTCTGAACAAATTTCCAATTCTGTCTCCTTAGTTCCAGGAAAAGGTTCACTCTATAAAGATTGGTAGAGTTTATTAATTTTTAGGGCTCTCTAATCAAATTGTTCCTTGAGCATCTGCCCGAGATAGATGCACCCAATTTCCTCAGCTGCTGGAAGCACTTATATAGCACTATATATAGCACTACAAGATACTGGCTTGTAGAAGAAATTCAGTGATTGTTTGATATTGCAAACCTGCCACTGCATTTGCTGATAGTGTTTCCTAACTGCAAATATGAACAGAGGATTTTTTTTTTTTGCTAAATAAAGTAGATCAGCATGTTTAAACACATCCATGGTGAATTGTTGTTTAAATTACATGCTGGCAGTTAATTTCCCCCAATATATCTTCAAAGAAGCTCAACTCTCCAAACTGGTGGAAAAGTACTTTGTTTTCACTACAAATCCAATTTATATATTTTGATACATCATCTTAATTAATGTTATACTCTAAAGCAATGCAACTAAATCTATATAAAATGTCACAGAGGCATGTAAATTGATTTAGCCCAGCTTCACCCTGACACAGCTTAAATCCCCAACAACCAAGGAAATGAAACAGCAACTTTATGTGAAAAATTTTGTCGCTAAAAATTGTCTGAAAATCTTTTAAAACAAGCACATTGTTTGACAATTTAGAAGCTCTTCTTGCTCAGCAACCACCAGTTGGAGAAATAAAAGTGCATACATTCAACGTCATAAAAGCAAGAAGTAAAAGAACTGCTGTGTGATTGTGCACCAGGACAAAACTATCCCTTGTACAAAGAGCAAAAAGTCAGATATAACTGGTTTAGTACAAAAATAGCAACCAGATGGGAAATTCTTTGGTAACAATACCCACCCCCTCTGTAGTCTTTTTTATTGGTGTAACTCAACATACTAAAACAAGGAAAAGATTATCAAATGCCTATTAAGAGGGGCTTTGTCATAGCTGGAAATTACCCACTGCCATCTTGAAAACCTACTGCACAACTTTTAATTCTGCATTAGAACCTGATCTGATGAAGTTATTCCTAAAAGCTTTGTGTGTGCACACAAATGCAGGAGAAAGCCAGCTGTAGGTACAGGCCACCACAGTCCTGTGTCACATTCACCAGCTCCAAACATGTCCTCTCCCACACAGGAAAAGAGAACTGTGACAGCAAAGTTTTGTACTGCAAGTTCATTGTCATCCCAGCACAAGTATAGTGGAGCCATAACAAAGAAAGCTGCACACATTTTTAGTGCAGTAAATGATTTCCAGACAACAGACATTACAAAAAAAGGGAAGCCTCATGCCAACACTTATGCAGACAGGATTAAAGTCAGGACATGCTCCTTCAAAAGCCCAGTTTCCTAACTGCTTAAGTAAAGTGTGTTCCCTTTAGCAGACTGCAGTGCATCTTTATCTTCCAAAACCATCTACAAGGAAGAAACACTCCAGAGTGGTTAAATTATATGCTAGCCCTTTCTCTCCAAGGCAGGCAGTGCTCAGGCAGATGCTCGCCAGAGATCAACCTCAACAGCCCGAATCCAATCCCTAATTTACCCCATGTGCAGATGAATCACATTCTCACCTGGAGAGCAGGTCCCAGAACACCAATCCTTTCATCTCCTAAAAACAGACATCTGGCATTCCAGAGCTAGATTTGCAGGCCAAGGTTCACACCTCAGCAGCCTGACCTGAGTTAGTAATTTTGTCCATTTGTCTGCAACACAAGGACTGGTTACCTGCTCGAACCCACTCACAGCACAGAGATGGTTCATAAGGGTGTAAACTGAAGAACCAAAATGGTGCAGCAGAGAAAACTAAATTTCTAGGGCTGTGGTCAGTCCAAACCAGACCACCTTTTCCCTAGCCTCTTGTTTAATGCTAAGTTTCTACACTTCTTGTCTGCACAGCTTTTCAGACCAGCTTCCTCATCAGTCAGACCCCAGCCAAAGTCCCTGTGCTCTTCTTTGAGGACATCAATTGTGTTTCCAAACACCAGGTTTACTTGTAAAGGCTAAATAACAGCAATCAGTAAAAACCCTGGGCAGGATTTCTTTGCTGCCAACATAAACTGTCCCTTAGGCAGAACTGTAATGAATGCATTGTCACGTTATTCTTTGTAATCAATACATTAACATGCTATTACTAAATTCTTAAAATTCTTGTAGCAAGCCAAAAGGTATTTAGTAGAGTAGTATTTTCTCTTTAAGAGAACTATACTTACCCACATAATGCATATTAAGGGCCAAGTACTTGTACTGGAAGAGAGGGTTGTTGTGCAGGCTACTTCTTTGGATCTGCTGGAAGAATGAGCTGACATCCCATCTGTACAAGACATCCAACAGCATGATGCTGGGGACCCTTAGGGCCACGTTTAATACTGCCTCCAACTTCTCCTTTGCAGCCATTCTCTTCCCTTTCTGTGAATTGGCAGCAGACTGTAAATAGCACAAGAGAGAGAAGAGTAATCAGATCAATCCCACTGTACAAACAGCCATTAGGCTTTGTGATCGTATGAATGGGGCTTCCTGTGTGGCCACAAATGGCTGAATGAATCAACTGAGTTAAACTCAAATCCAGACAGGACAGCTTCTATTTTGGCTGTATAAAGGTCAATTTGCTAGCACTGTAAAATAGGGGGTGTGCATCGTTCTTATTTACACTCATTTAGCATCTGAGATCTCTGCCGACAGACCCCAGTGGAGCAGGTGCTACATAAACATTTACATCAACAGCATTAGAATGCAATACTCTGTATGCTTCAGAAACCAAACACCAACAAAATTCAGACACTACATCCATCTAGCTTAGCACTATTTCTGTGTTTCTCAAATTAAATAATCACCAATTAAGGCAGTTCTTTAAATATTTTGGATTCACTTCCTCAATGCAAATTGCAATAAATAATTTTCAAATACCTAAAAGCTTAAAAAAATCATTTACAGCCTTCATTAACTTCTACAAATTTATCTATTTATATAATTTGAGGGCTGTGTGTTTTGAAGATTAGGACCAATAATGCAACTAATTCTACTCATTTCTATGTAATTCACCACAAAGAATCATACAAACTAAAGACCATATCCTCACTTCTGAATGCTAGAAGGTAATTTAAATTTGGAGTTTGCCATCAGGGAAGATGCACAACAAAAGAAGAAACTTTTTTTTTTAAAAACAGCTGGCCCACAACAGCATCTCAAAAGTCATTTTAGTCAATCTCAAAACTAATTTTAAAGAGCAAAAGGATCAGTTTGACATCCTGTCAGGTAAGACTGACAGTTGTTCCTAAATGAAATGTGCTGGTTTTACCATTCACCACCTGCCCATCCCTTGAACATGATCCACTGCAGCCTGCATTAGGGAAGTGCAGTTGAAGATGGGGATGATCTACCAAGTTTTTATCCACAAGAAGCCACCCAAAGGAAAATCACCTGCAGCACAATCAGCCCCCCGATGAGGTCAGACTTTAAGAAAAGGCTCCCAATCCCAATTATTAGGGGGAAAACTGAAAAGAACTGCAGCCTCAGAAAATAAATGGAAAAACCTGCACTTGAACTATGCTTTTAAATAAATTTTACAGGATTTTATTCATATTGTCCTGTGTAAGTTATAAAAGCTTTCTCAGCTGTGCAAGTTCTATACCTCAAGCCAACATAGAAGTCCAGCATGAAGTGAAACCATGCAAATATACATTAAGAAAAAAAAAAAAGAAAAAAAACCAAGACCCATCACTTACATACCAGCCTTGTGTGAGGCTTTATTTGTGTTGCCAAGGCCTAGATGGCACTGCAAACTGGTCATGTCACACCTTCAGCCACACTCACACTTCTCAAGCCATGATGACATGAAATTAATTCAGCTCAAGAAGTCAAGGACAGATCAAAACTGAGATGTGGCTCAATAAACCACAGGTTGCAGGGCTGTTGCTTGCCATTGTCTAACCCACAGTCTGATTTTTCAAGTTATGTAAATGCTGGCACTTTTTACAGAGCTCTTGCTACAGCTCTACAAACCCCAAAGGGAGAACATCCCTCCCCTCGCACAGGAAGGGCCTTCACACCACACTGGGCACCCCACACAACACCAGCATTTCACAGAGCTGCCCAACACAAATTAAAAGGTCAGCCAGAAGATTACAAATATTTAGAATGAACGACCAAAACTACCACCCAAGCAGCTACTACAGAATCAGAGCATTCAACACTTTGTGTGAATAAAAGACTGAGTTTAAAGGAATGGTATTGTACAAACAGCAGTTAGGAGTTACACAGATTGTATACAGAGTTACAAAAAATACAAGCTTAAATAATTAATATCAAAACATTTTAAATGCCCCAGAATTTTCAAAAATCTATGGGTTTGTGAAGTTCATAAACTTACTCAAAACTCTGAAATTAGGCTGCCTCCTGTTTTTTCACTAGGTTCCTTTTCCAAGTAGATCAGGATGTAGGGATAGGGATGAGCACAGACTGACAGGTTTTCATTCTGTCATAAAAATACCCACATAAAGTGACAAGTGCCTGATATCAAATTACATTCTCAAAACTGTCAAACCTTTTTCAGTCACCAACAAGAACCAAACATGTATGACAAGAAGGTAATTTTCATTTGCGCTTTCACTTTCCTTAATTACTCCAAAAAGAGAATTACATGGGCAACTTAATATTTAAAGCTAACTTGAGGGTCAGCACATCCAAATTAAGCTGAAAAATTCTGCCTCCCAAACTCATGCACACACACTTGAGACATAGCAAACTAACAAGTGCAGCATTTGGATTATCTAAGAGAATAATTAAATTTCAAATGCTGCTAAAACAAAAACAACACAAACTTTGAAAACCACATCATGTCACAACGGAAGTGCAGAGGAGCAGCCACTGAAACTCCACAGCACCTTCTGTCCCTGACTGACAAAAAAACCCAATACTAATAAGAAACCCTTTAAAATTAACTCCACTAGAAATGCGGATGTGTTAAATAAAGCCTCAGTTGTAATGGCTGCCAAGTTCTAACAGAACGAAATAGAGGCAAGCAAAGTCCATTGCTCTAAGCTCATTATATTGTAAAGAGCTCTCACAATACATTATTTTGATTGGTGTAAAAACAAACAAAAAAACAACCACAACATTAAACCTCTAAAACCTTTAGATAAATGATGATGACAGGAGTTGCTGGATGCTCGGGTGTTAGGAAAAAAAATAGGTCACTTGTTGTACAAAGCCAAAACATGGACTGGGGAGCCACTTGTTTTCCAAAATTTTTTCCCCATGATTTCAAACATCTCCCTGTTCCAAATTAGAGAAGAGGAACAATCTCAGGAAGACTGTCACGGTTTAACCCCTGCTGGGAGTTAATATCACACAGCCACTTGCTCACCATCACCCCCCCCAGTAGGATGCAGAGGAGAACTGAAAAAAAAAGGTAAAAACTTTGGGTTGAAATAATAAGACTTTAATATATAAAATTATTATAGTGATAACGATAGTAACTGTGGTGAATGGCAGATAATAACAAAAAAAAAAAAAAAAAAAAGACAGAGAGGACTAAAACCCAAGAGAAACCAGCGCCACAATCCAGTTGCTCACCACCCATTCACCAGTGTCCATCCAGTCCCTGAGCAGCAGTCAGTGTCTCCCAGCCAATTCCCCCCTGTTTATACTCTGGCCATGAGGTTCTGTGCTGTGGAACATCCCTTTGCCCAGCTCCCCCAGCTCCCTGTGCACCTGCTCACTGTCAGAGCACAGGAAACTGAAAAGTCCTTGATTTAGAGTAAGCACTGCTTGGCACCAGCTAAACCACTGGTGTGCCATCAACATTATTCTCGTACTAAATCCAAAACAGCACTGCACCAGCTACTAAAATTAACTCAATTCCAGCAAAAGCCAAGACCAAGAACTTCAGATTTCAGATCTTAAGCTGTGCTATTTGGCCAGAACAACCTTTTAAAAATTTCCCATTATAACTGACTGTTCATGGAACATGGATTGTTCACTTTTGTTTTCTAACAACTGTATTTCAAAAATCCCTCCCTCTCCTGGAACACCCATTTTGTCAATAGCATATTCCTGGTTAGCCTTAAAGAAAACAGTAGAGTTGGCAAAAATCAATTTAAAAAAAAAAAAAAGAAAATATAAAAATCTCCTTCAAGTTTGTCCCAGCTCATTCCATCAGCAGAACAGACCATCTTGAGTGTGATCACACAGCATATAGCCTCTCAAAGATAACACACATTTTTCCTTTCACAGAATTTTCTTTCTGAAGTTTTAGCACAACAAAATTTTGCCATTTCAGCTGAAGCTGTGAATTCTGCCACTTAAGCCAGTGTAACTGTTGCTTCTGCACCAACATAAATACAAATCCATCACACCACAGGCAGAAAATATGCCCTGGTAAAGCAGCACAAGGGGCAGCAAAAATCTGCACCCATTTATCCAAACAGGTACAAAATTACATTAACACAGAAAAGTTTGTACAGTTAGGAAAGGATTAATCATAAAGTTACTTAATAGTTACAGAAATAAACTGGAATATCTGCAGATGTAAGTTATTTCAAGACTATTGCCACCAAAAATCACCACAGAAACTAATTCCAATCAAGATCAGAACCCCAAAACCAGACTTGATCCTGCAACACTCAGCCTCACATCTGTGAACAAGATGCTCATTCTGCTACAGCATCACAACCTAAAATACTTGGCAAGATTGACTAAAATCCAAAAGAGAGAATTTCAACTTCTGTTTCTCACATCTATGAAACTCTAGTTACTCTGGATACATCCGTTAACAAGCGGATTCTGGTCTGTAGTTTAGTTTCTACCTTAGATTATTTTTCAGTAATAGATTCTGAAACTAAAAATAGCACCAGGAAAATCTTTTGTTTTCCTTTGAGGTAAACTTGGCTAGACTCTGAAAAGGAAAAAATATTTAAAAAATAAACCCAAACAAAACACAAAATATACAACTCCTGTCTGCAGCTGTAGAAAAGTTCAGTGTCACATTTCAACAACTAAAATTAGACCCATCAGCTGGGTTCTACCCACTCACTCCCTTCTTTATACCTGTCCTGGTCTGGGGAGCAAAAATAATTTGAATTACAGAAGAATCCCATTCTTCAAAGACTCAGATCCTTCTATCATCAGTTTTGGAGGGAGAGAACAAAGGGAAGGAAAGGGAAGAAACAGGACAAAAAGGTTTATCAAATATGCATTTAGAAAAGAATCTCCCTGTGTGATTCTGTAGAAAAACAAAACAAAACAAAAACAAACCTAGAACTCAAAGAGTACGTGAGTCACCAATCCATCAAAAGGGCTCTCTCCCTCGCAGACAGTGCCAAGGAAAGGAAAAGACTGCCTTGCTCCCATACAATTCAAAGTGGCTAACAAGGACAGCAATCAAAGATTTCTGCTGAGAAGGACAGATCCAGCAAGATACCAGGAGCAGGAACAAAGCCCTGAACACTGCAGACGTGCACAGCAACACCGGCACTGGCACCCAGTCACTGCTCAGTCCTAGATCACTGAGTACTTCAGAAATTTCAAATAATAACCAGAGAGTATTTAGCCTTCCTTTTAAAGGTTTAGAGAGTCAGTCAGCAAACAGACAGCTCGATCTTGCTGTGTAAGCAGTTAACAAGAACAAACAACTTTTTCTCATTTTTTTCCCTTTTTTTCCCATCTGGTCTAACAGTATGTATTGCTCTACAGCTGCTGCAGTGGTGTGCCTGAAGAACTGGTATTTCTACCTAGAAAACACAGTAATTCCTACATTCCTACTCATCCAAGACTCACTCAGCTGTGAACTGTGGCACAGCTAAGGTTAACCATTCCAAACAAATACAGCACGTGTTTTGCAAAAGCAAATGTTACTGCAAAATAAATTAGGTCAAACTCTTCTCTGTTCACAGGGACTTCAGTGAACATAAATTCACATTAGAGACATATTAAAAATGGACAAAAGCAACTACAGAAGGTTAATCGCAGAGAATAAAAAAATAATCTACATTTCCAACTTTCATAAATTCTAGCAAATTTTATATGAGGGGAAAGAAAACCAGTCCAGGAAATGAAGATACAGATCACAGAGCTGTGAAGATAAAGTTTTCTTTAAAGATTTATTTCTCAAGTACATTTATAGACTATTAACAGTTTCAGTCCACTCTCAATTATATAGCAAGTGCATTATATTATTTATAGGTAGCCTGTAAAATGTCCTGTGGCTTTTATTTTTCATAATGAGCAGGTAAGACAAAGGAACTGAACTCAGGGACTAACACGTGTTAACAAAGGTTAACAAATCCATCAGGTATGCAGCAAAACCTTTTCTTCTGTGGATTCTTGTGGGATCCCTGCTTTGCCTGCACACGAGTTCAAACCCAGTCACACTAAGAGGGGCTGCTTGGTTTTGAGATCACAGCTTAGCTGGGCACCTGAAAGACAGCAAGCTAATTCATTAAAATTAAAATATAATTAATAATATCATGAATTAAAATCTTCAGAAGAAAATCTAGGTTGACTCAACAAACCAAACTGCTCCAAGGTCCTTTCTGGCTCCCCAGTTTCTCACCAGTTCAAGGTTTGGTTTATTAACCAGTTATTCAGCACTTTTTTTTGCCATCACAGCCTGTGTTTGCAAGCCCACACCTACAAGCCTGCCTAACCACATTTGTATCAGCACATTCTGAGAAAATCTGGGCAGCAATCCCAAAGCGCCTCTGCAGAGGAGAGAATACCCAGAGGAGCTGCACACTGAGCATTAATGAGAGCCCGAGATGATGCAGTGACATCCCACCCCAGAGAGCTGGATCCCAGGAACATCAGACACAGGCAAAGACCACAAAAAACCCTGCAACCCAAACGTGTTGCCAGGATGAAGCCACAGGATGGGATGAAATATATTTCATCCTCCACAGTTGCTCAGGCAGTTTTTAGCCATTTCAGACACAGCCTATGTTTAGAATCTGCAATAACAGTAACTAGTTACCAGACTGGCAAGAAGTTAAAATAGAAAATAAGACTTTCAAGATTTCTCTAGGTCAGCACTGATAAAGTTTCCATTGCCGCTGCTATCTGTTTTCAGAATCATGTAAATAAAGCTTCGAGGCCTGTGAAATAGGCAGCTCAGCTTCCTGCAGCACCAGACTCGCCTGACAGAAATATCAAACGCACAGTGGAAATACCCAGAAAAGTTCCCTTTAAAACATGCTCAAACTCAAGATACGCAACCAAAGAATCCTTCCAGAAAAGCTCCTCAAGATGAAGTACCCACTTCTGAGTGTTCCTCCCAAGTATGCTACTAATTACAGAGCAGCAGGGCCTCTCTGAAATGAGAGATGCTGGGAGGGCAGGGAAACAGGTACAGATGCCTGAATCACAATGAAGGACTGGACTTGAATATACACTTAAAAAGCAAAACAATGGTGAACTGTCCACTCTAGCCACATCAAACACTGCCAGGTGTATTTGGAGCTAAAAATGGATTCGGAAGAGTAAATCACCACATGGGTTCCAGAGGAGGGGAAGAGGAGCCATCTGCACTGTTTGAAGAGGAGGAAACCGACCCAAGTTCAGCAAACAGCTCGGAGAAGGTTTGTGTGAGTGCACCGCCAAACACCAAGCAGGCTCACAGAGTTCTCCAGGGCACACCCATCGTTCAGAGCTCACCGGCAGGATTCGCCTTTCTGCATCTGCACCAAGGGCTCCAGCTGCCGAACTGGACTGAGATACCGATCTCTGCCCATCCTCTCCCAAAGGAAGGAATTCCACAGTATTTCTTCCAACCAATGTTGCTCAGTTCACGTCTCCGTCAGAATCAAGTGGCTCTAACATCAGTAACTCCTCAAGACTGATGTAAACGAAGTGAATCCTTGTTCTGGATGAGCAGCAGTGCAGTTTTATATAGCTCTGTAAGATTTCTGATGAACCTTCTATCTAATGGTGGTCGCAAAGACAACCATTTCCTAATGCCAATGAATTCAGCTATTAATTAAATCCTTTAGTGATAGCATGACTCAAAAACCAGAGCTGATTACCAGTTATTAAAGCTAACTAGAAACAAAAAAGATACAGTTTCTCATGCACAGGCCCCCTCGTATCTAAGATAAACCAGCAAAAAAAAGCCAAGGTTACAGATAAACCAAAGTCACGGGGTGCAATAGCTTAGAGCGCCCACCTAAACAAAGTATTCATTTCCATATTTAAATCTATCTTCATTAATCCTACAAGAATGATCAAAAAGTAATTAAGAATTATTCCCTTCTTCTCCTCCCAAGTTTTATCTCTACGGACACATTACAAACACAGACAAACCCTAACTGAAATATATGTGAAAGTATCCAAGTCTGAAACACAAGTTCACAGAAACTCCTGTACTAAATACTGCGTAAGAAATGAATACCGCAACACCTACAGATTTCAAAAGAAGAGTATTCTGAATGAGATCACAAATGGCTAATATTTATGAGTCAAACATATTACACAAATCTCACTTTTCTTTGGTATATTTTGCCCATAGCTTCTAACATTCTCCTTCATTAGGTGATGCTTGCGGCATTACACAAAAAAATTCTCATTTTTTCCACTTTATTCCCCCAATCACATTATTTATGCACCGGGTCCCACACACACACCCCAAAAAGGCAGCACAACCAGAAGGTAAGAATCCCTCTAAGAGCTCCATCTGTCACAAGTATACTTGGTACGCAGAACTACTCCCGAGCGCAGAAGAAAAATGAAAATTCTCATCACAAACCTTATTTTATAAAGCTACAGAAGGTCTCATAAAACCGACTGACATGACATAAGTAGGAAAGATGGAAAGAGCCCTGTTCTCCACGCCACGGGCAGGCTGCTCCTTACATAAGCATGACCATATGCTCCAGGGCCCGTCTCCAGGAGAGGTGCCCGGCTCCGCTCCGTGACGGCACCGGGCCGGGAGATGCTCAGCCGGCTGCGGGCACCGGAGGGCAGAGCCCGACCCCGGGCAGGGCAGGCAGCACCGCAGCCCTCCGGCCAAGCTGTGTCAGGGCTGCAGCATCCCGCAGCTCATCCCCGCGGCCAGCACGGGCGGGCGAACCGCGACCCCCGCTACCCCACTGTCCAACAGGACACCGATTCCCCGCCCGGCGCAACTCCCGCGCTCACCGCCGGCGCCGCGGGCAGCCCCGCGCATCCTGCCCGGCCCCGCTGAACTCCAGTAACCCCGGC
>WBNO01030916.1:199345-395712 GCA_013400575.1 Peucedramus taeniatus
TCCCGGTCGGGCCGCGCCGCTGCCGGGGCAGCCTCGGCGAGGGAGGAGAGCCCCGGTGACACCGAGCTGCTGCCGGCCCCGAATCCCGTCCCGCACCTGTTACGGGGCTGAGGGAAGCGCGGCCCCGAGCGCTCCGCGGGCTCTTGGCGTGTTTTAGGGGTTTGTGTTCATGTTGCTTAGTGGAACTCAGAGATGTGGATGCCTGTCTGCAGAATCGTCCGAGGAAAGTGCTGTAATGCTGCAATTTAACAGCAGAACTGGAATGCTCTCTCTGACCCCTGGCTTTCCCATCCATTGGGTGTTGGTGGCCCCAGGGTCTTGTAAAGGCTTTGAAGGTGGAATTAACCAAAGGGAGCTGTGTTAGCTTCAGTTCTGCACAGCGCCCAGCCCCGGTGGGAGAATCCTTGGAAATCTGTGTCTTACTCTGCTCCCAAGCCATTTTCCCCTTTTCCTTGATTCGGACCCCTGAGTGTTTTGGCAGGGAATAAAAGTGTCTTGTTTCCTGTAGCATTTGTCATGACAAAGCTATAGATCTGTAAGGATTGAGAGTAAGTCAAGTGCTCAGCTTTGCAGGGATGATCTTTTCAATTTAGCACTGGACAGAGGCTGCAGAAGTTTTCTTACAGTTCTTGCCCTGTGCATGTCCTTGCAGAATGATTTGAGGTGTATGGTACAGGTAAGGAAACAGACAATAAACTCTCCTTTCTAACTTAGTCCAAGGATTATGGATTGATAATTTATGATAATGACACTGTGTATCAATAGTGCTCTACACCCTACAGCCTTAGCCTCAGTAGAATTTCTTGGTGCTTCTAAGACCCCTTTTCCATGAGTCTTTTTCACTGTCATGCCATGATTTGACAGTTTTTGAGAAAAAAAAAATTATTTCCCAGTGATACAAGTTTTCCTCTTCAAATTGTTTTCAGGCAATAGTGTGGAGGTGAGGTTTGTAGTGTCCTTAGCAAGAAAGTTGTAGCTAGAATATTTCTCATCTCCTCTGAGCTTGGTAGCTATGTCTGAGCAATTACAAGTTTGTTGCCCATAGCCTTTACTGTGTAAAAGAGAAATATTTTTTCTGAGTGTGGGTAACCTCTGAGAACACAAAGCTAGAAAGCAAGAAGTATCAGAGTTTTGGCTTCTGAGATTTTTTTAGAATTGCCAGACCTGCATTTCTTGAGGGTTGATAACCCTGGATTTTTCACAGATCTGCTCTCTCTTTGAATATCAGTCATTTGAGGACAGTTTCACCATGAGTGGTGCAGAGGCCTTCTCTGCATCTCCTGACTGTCTGTAGCAGCCTTTTCATACCTTTCTATCTCCTTGATTCTATTTCTAAGCCCTAACAGGCAAAAAACATGTTCTTCCTTTTACATTAAGCTAAAAATCTTGTTTTTCTACTGTGTTTAATGTAGGATTAAACTGTTAAATACAATTTGTATAAACGATGCTGTGCAAATTAAAGATAGTATAATTATGGTTATTTTGTCAGCACTGCAATGAAAGTGTAGTTCTTTGGGTGTAATTGCATTGTGTGGGTGTGTGTTTTGGCTTTGTTTTCAAATTCCTGCTTTGATATTGCCACAGTGAGATGTGACCTGGGGTGTGCATTACTGCAGGTATTGCACAGTGGAAGGGATTAGAGAAATCCAGTGCCAAAAATGGACTGTTGGGCTCAGAACTATTTTTATGGGCTTGTATATGCTAGGCATTTAATATTTGCTGCTGTGTTATTACATCTGTAAAGGCACCCATGGCTGGTTTGGTTGCATAAGTGTTGCAGAGGACATTTCTGAGCTTTGCAATGGCTTTTGTGGTGCTGCAGTGCTCTGCTCGAGTGTGCAGTGCACAGGCTGTACCTGCACAGAACACCCAGCAGATGTGAATGTGACATTGCTAAAAACATCAAAGTGGAACTCAGAGCCCCAGTTTTAACACTGTTCTTTCTCCCTTTGTTTCAGCACTTTCTCAACACATTTACCATCTGCTCAGGGGAAACAAACAGCTCTTTGATGTCCAATATAATAAAGAATCAAGAATGCTTTAAGTAGATGTTGTGGTTTGTCTTCTGGAAGTAGCAGTTCTCCTCTTTCCTCCTTACATGATCTTTGTGTTTCCCTCCTGCAGCAGATTTTTCAGATAGTAACACTGAACATATGCTTCAAGGATGTCTCTCTCTCTCATAATAAAATGGGGTGGACAGGAGTACACAATAACCTCACTGTCAGAAGAAGACACAGTGCTGGACCTGAAACAGTCCCTGAAGGGCCTCACTGGAGTGTTACCAGAGCGTCAGAAACTGCTTGGGCTTAAAATGAAGGGTAACTGTCCTTATTTACTGCTTGTTGGGGATGTGCCTGAGGGGTTTAAGGACAAACATCCCCTAATCCTAGGCAGGATGTGTGCATTAACAGGGCATCTGCTTCCCAGTTGTAACTCTGGAATGAACATGAATACAGACACTTTATACATCACTGGATATTGGTTATTATCAATACATCTATCTGGTCATTTTGTGGTGGTTGACACTGCCCTGTCCTGGTGGGGAGGAGAATTGGGGAAAAAAGGTAAACCTCATGGGTTGAGATAAGAGTTCAGTGACTGAATGATAATAAAATATTATATAATACTAATTATTATAATAATAGTAATGAAAAGAGGAGACAGCAGACTAAAACCCAAGAGAAACCAGTGCCACAATCCAGTTGCTCACCACCCACTCACCAATGCCCATCCAGTCCCTGAGCAGCAGTCAGTGTCTCCCAGCCAATTCCCCCCTGTTTGTACTCTGGCCATGAGGTTCTGTGCTGTGGAACATCCCTTTGCCCAGCTCCCCCAGCTCCCTGTGCACCTGCTCACTGTCAGAGCACAGGAAACTGAAAAGTCCTTGATTTAGAGTAAGCACTGCTTGGCACCAGCTAAACCACTGGTGTGCCATCAACATTATTCTCGTACTAAACCCAAAACACAGCACTGCACCAGTTACCAAGAAGAAAATTAACTCAGTCCCAGCCAAAACCAAGACACTGTATGTGGAAGATGATGATAACACAGCTTGGAGTAGCTGGTATTTTACAGGGAGCTTATTTCAATTAAGCATGGAATGTACTGACATTTTTCTAAAATCTCTACCTCAGTTAAAAAAAAAAATCTGCATTACAGGCAAACCTGCAGATGATGATGTTAAGCTTGGAGCCCTCAAGTTGAAACCAAATACTAAGATAATGATGATGGGCACTCGTGAAGAGAGTTTGGTAAATAATTTACTTGTTTATTAGCTTAAACAGGAAAAAATGCTTTGTGTCTCCTAACTGTGATTTTAAATTTTGAATATTCCAGTCATCATTCCACATTTAAAAAATTATAGTACAATAGGTTTCTGTTGGCATTTTTTATGTAAAGTAAACCTTGTTTCAGAATTCTCAGAGCAATGTACTCATGAAACTCCTGTGGCATTCTGCACTTGAAGTATAAATCTATTATTGTGATATTGACTTTTTAAATCTGAACAATCATCAGTATACTTTAGTAATTTTTTCCACTAGTAAAGTGAAACCATTTTGGTTAAATAGTATTCCTACCCTGTAATGTGTAGTAACAGAAACTTTATATCCATTGTTATTTTCCCTCTCTGATCCTTGTTATCTTTTATTATTTTTATTCCTCTAGGAAGATGTCCTTGGGCCACCTCCAGATAATGATGATGTGGTCAATGACTTTGATATTGAAGAAGAAGTTGTGGAAGTAGAAAATAGGTTAGGAGTTCAAGCTATTAAAACAGTTTGTTAGTGAGTGTAGAGCATACATTTTAATTAACTGTAACTTTTTGCACTGTTTCATCAGGGAAGAAAATCTACTAAAAATTTCCCGTAGAGTTAAAGAATACAAAGTGGAAATTCTGAATCCTCCTAGAGAAGGAAAAAAGCTGCTGGTGCTAGATGTTGATTATACACTATTTGGTGAGTTTTTATGCAATTTGTGGTTTTTGTTTAACAGCTCGATTTATTCAGATCAGGTTTCTTGATTTTTGCTTTGCTGTGTTGTACAACATAACTTCTGCTTTGTATGATTTTGTGGTCTTTTGCTCACATTTTTAAAAAGCATTTTAAAACATTGCATGTTGTTGATTTTGGTGCAGCAGCTATTTAATTGCTGCAAAAAGACATAAACAAGCAGCAATTTAGTCTTCTGTCCTGGTAGTCTTTCCATTGACAACTTATATCTTGACCATCACAGTAGCAGGGCAAGATACTGTAAAATAATGATCCCATTCTGCACCTGATTGACTCTACTTCTGGGGGTGTGGGAGAACAGCTTCAAAATTTATTTACATATCATTACTAAACATTCACAAAAACACGTTTTTCTTGAAAATTCTGTCAAGCTGGTTTTTTTGATAGCCAGAATTTTCCTTCTGACTTAACTTTCTGGTTTGTAGGTGTGCCATGGCAGCATGACTGTGAGCAGTAAATAATACCTTTCCTTAGCTTTCCTTTTTGATGACATTTGTTTCCAATCTGACATCAAAATTCAATCTATTTCTAAGCTTAACATTTTTATTGAGAGGTCTTCTGCTGGCAAAGGTTACAGCAATTTTGGAATTGGAGCAGGAATGTTTGCATCTCTGAAATGAGCTTGATATATGCTCACACAATTAGCTGGACTAGGTTTGAAGGAATCTGTTTCATATCTGGTCAGTTACTAATTTGCTAAGTGCACAGATGATTTACCTGACTCTTCAAAGATATTCTTACTCAGAGATCTCTTGATTTAATTATTGCTAAGCCCTCAAGTAGCTGTGAGACCAGCAGATAAATATTCTCTCTGCTTTGTCTTTCCACCTTTAAAATGGGAACAGGAGTTTGATATCAAATAATTCATGATCTTAAAGTGCTTCAATGCTCCCCTCATGAAACTCTTTGAGTATCTGGATGGAAAGGAAAATCAGACTGGACTTTAATAAGTAATACTTTAATAGTGAATTGCTTATCTCTTATATTCTTTTTAGACCACAGGTCATGTGCTGAAACTGGGGTAGAGCTGATGAGGCCATACCTTCATGAATTCCTGACTTCTGCATACGAGGACTATGATATTGTAATTTGGTGTAAGTACTATACTCTGTGCCTAAGAATTTATTGTAAATTGTCATCCAGAGCAGAGACTCCAGGTGGGAGGTTTTACATTGCTTTCTAGTGTGAGTCACAGGATCTGAAACATTTGGCTGTAATTTGCACAACTATTAGAGAAAGTTTAGAAAAATACCAATTCTTATGTGAAAAAGCCCCACATACTGCTCACAAGAATGGGTCTCAGTCACAGGATAAAGCTCAGCATCACTTTACTGAGTGTTTCTTTGTATAAAGTAGTGCTTGAAACAGAACTGTATAATCAAGATTAGAACTCTGTTTGATAGTGATTTTACAAATAATCTCAATCCAGACAACACAAAGTGAACTGCTAAATGACCCAAACTCTCCTGTCTGCAGAGGTGGTTGGTTCATCCTTTGCCTTTGCATTCTACTTCAGTTTCTGTCCAACAGCTGAAGAACAGACTTTAGCCATTGCAGGGTTCAAACCATATTAAAATTGTGTTACAAAATTCAGTTTTCATAGTCTTGAACAATGTTTCTCCATATTCTTAGATCAGCAAGCAATGTTGCCACTTTGTCCTTTCCAGATTTTATGTATTCCTATCATTGCTTCCAGGAGGAAATCCTGCACAGGCAGCAAGGTTCCTCAAGCAAGGTGTATCCATGGTCTTGCAGGCTGTGGTTCAGTAACAGCTGATCTAGAAAATGCTTTAAATATTTGCAGTGCTTCATCTAGTTGTTCATTTGAAAAGTAAGCTTTTCCAAACAGAAATAGACTTCCATGAAGGAAGACTTTCTTTAAGGCCCTAAAAGCTGCAACAAAGGTGGATCTTTCTAAAATTAAATTTTGTGTAAAAATTTGACATATTAAGTGAACAAGTTCTTGGCTTTTTTTTTTTTTTTTTTTTGCCTGCCAATGACTTATTTTGATAAAGTATTCTTTCTGTTTTCTCCCTTTTGTTTCAGCTGCTACTAATATGAAGTGGATTGAAGCCAAAATGAAAGTAAGTTGTTCTGAAAACATATGATTTGTTTCTGGTCTGGGCAACCCTTCCTGCAGTCGGGCCATGCTCAGTGTTGTAGAGCAGGCTAGAAAAGGGGAGGTTGTATGAATCATAACCTGAGTTGTTTCAATTTTCATAGTCACTTTGAAATTATCTTTATCACAAAACTAGATTCAATCTAATCTTAGAATTCCACACTATCAGCAGTAGGTGCTAAATTTAGCAGAACTAAACACAAGTCAGTACCTGCTGAAACTTGGATTTGTCACGCAGCCCTGCACAGTTGCTTTCATCTTACCTCTAATTATAGAGCTCCAGTCTTTAAATGTGATTTTTTTTTAAAGAAACAGACAGATGTGACATGCTGGAGTAGATTACCAAGAGGAAACTCTTCATATTTATCTTTACCTCTTGCAGCTGGGAGTTCTGTTGCTTCCTCTGCCTTATTAAACATCCCATAAGAGCTCCTTTGCTTTCTGGGTTCTTCCCTACTGGAATCAGGCAAGAAGCCAGTTTTGAACAGCTGACCTGGTGGTAAACATATTTACAGTCAGGCTTAGCTGTAAATCTAATGAGCTTACTAAGAATTGTGTGTGTGTGTTTGGTTGGTGGGTTAGGGGTTTTTTTATGTTTATAAATCAAAAGTTATTTCCATTCCAGGAAAAACCTTTCCAAATTTAAGCTTTCATTATGCACTATTTTCTCAAGTTTTCACAGAGCAAAGCACATTTTTCCAGTGTTCTCTTCCTCAAAAAAATTAATTGCTACAATTTTTTTCTAAACAAAAATGCCTCTTAGAAATGAGAATCTTTAGTCAGAACTATGAAGTGGAGTTAGTGCAAGTAAAATCAGTGTTGAGCCTTGCAAACATTGCATTCTTGTGGCAGTGTCACATATTTATATTGTGTTGTCACAGTAGTGCTAGGACTCAATCTTGTGGAAAACCATTATTCAAAACTGGGCTCTTTCCCCTGCACTGGTCACCTTTCTGCATTTCCAGGTTGCTTTTCCAGCCCTCCTCCTGGACCCTGATCCATTGAGATTCCTGCCACTAGATGCCACTTTCTGTTTCTCCTTAAACTGATGGCACCAGGGGTGCTGCCCTCCAAGAGTTTCACTTTTGGTCAGGGAGCTGTGATTCCAGCAATAGCTGGCATTAAAGTTTCTGGTTTAAAGTACAAAGCAGGAACAGCATTAAAAAGAAGGGAGTATCAGACAAGCAAATTTAATCTCTCAGTTACCACCCTTTTATGCCTGAAATTCAAACATTCTAGAACAGCTGGTTCTGTCAGTGTAACAGGATACTGACCCAGGTAGGTAGAGCATTTCATTTGCAAGATTCCATTTTTAAATAAAAGCAAATCAGGTAAGTGTGGCTGGATAGTTGCAGGAGAGCTGCTGCAGTGGGTATTTTCTCCCTGTTACACAGGTTTGCATATTGCTGCTGCTTCACACACCAGAAATTGTCAGCAGTATCTGTGTTGTACCATGTCAGCAGATTTTACTGGTACTTTTCAGCTTTGAAAAGGATTTGAAATGGAAATGATGCTCCCTCATCTAGTCTTAAGTTTTTTATTTCTAAAAAGGTTGTTTTACTCTAGAATATTTCAGGAGTTACCAAATCTTCAAAGTGCAAGTTGACACTAACACTGGTTGTCTTGGACATATGCAGGAGGGAACAGTGACAGTGAGATGTTCCTGGGTATTCCATCTTAGGTTGGGCTGTGATTTGTGCAGATCACTGTGAGGAACAAAGAGCAGCCAGAACACAATTGCTGTAAAGTTAAGTTGAGGTGTGTAGAACTTGAGAGAGGTTGTGCATGAAGGTATGAGCAAAACCTCTCTGCATTTTGCCTTCTATGCAAAGTTGCTTTGATTTTCTGCCAGCACCAGCTGTTAAGTTCCTGATACTAAACACTAAAAATAAATCCCTGTGTGCACTTTTATGATCCTCATTATGTAACAAATGTAAATTTCCCCAGGTATCTATTTTTAGCGTGTCTCTGCTAAACCTCCACAGCTCACCCCGTGACAAACAGTGTACTATAATTGTGGTTCCAGTTGTTGAGCAGTAAAACTGTCATAATTAGAAGCTTTAATCATAAATCTTTGTGATGCAGGAGCTTGGGGTGAGTACCAATGCAAACTACAAGATCACTTTCATGCTGGACAGTGCTGCCATGATAACAGTGCACACTCCTCGGAGGGGACTAATAGATGTAAGTATCAATTTTTCTCCTAATCTTTTTCTACATTCAGCTGGCATTTTATCACACCCCTTTAAAATACTCAACAAAAAAAGTTCTTCAAGAGTTTTCATGCAAGAAAACTCATAAGAATCTTGGAACCAGATTTTTTCTACTGAAAATCTCTATTAATGTTTTGAGTGGTATCTTTAGATGTCACAGCTTTCAAATCAAACAGTAGGTAACTGTTGCAAGAAAACTTAGTACCAGCAGAAAGGTTTTCCTTAGTGTGGGGGGTATTTATGTTATATTATTTCACATATTCCTTTGTTAAAGACAAACTACCTGCTAATGGTAAAGCAAAAGAATCCAAGTGTTCATTCAAGTTGGGACTCAGGTTCCTGTAGGTGGCATTTTCATCTCTTGGATGTGATCTGATTTACCTCAGATACCTTGTATTGTGTTGTGTTTGCAGGTGAAGCCTCTTGGTGTTATCTGGGGAAAGTTTTCAGAATATTACAGCAAAAAAAATACTATTATGTTTGATGATATTGGCCGAAACTTCCTGATGAACCCACAGAATGGACTCAAGGTAATGGAAACTGTAATTTTCATTTACTGCTACTTTTTCTTGATACTTCAAGTAGTACTTTCTCCTACTTCTTTGCTGTAGCATAAAGAAAGACTATTCTTAACTAGCAAAGATGCATGTTTTGTTAAACCTTTTAATTCACAGTGCCATTTGTCTGGCTTAGTATTTCCTTAATAGTAGTATTAAATAAACCTTGTGTCACTATTAAGTGAGTGTTTAAGAGATTACTAAAATCAATGAAATTGTTATTTCTTCCTAAGTTATACCTGCAAGCTGTAATCAAGCTGGGCATTGCTGACAGGCACCATTGAAAATGTGATGTTCAATCTCCAGAGTGGTCGTATTCGAAAATAGGTCAAATAACAAGTGGCTGTACTTCATGATAGTATGACAGGATAATCACAAGTATTCTATATGAGGAATAATTAGTACCTTGAGCCATTTTGACTATAGAACAGCAAACATTTCATTTTATACAACTGTCAACCAGTGTGTGCTCTGTTATTACTGCTGGATCTGAATAAGAGCGCAACTTAAATTTCTATACACATGTGATGGTAGAGCAGCATTGTACCAAAAGGACTCACATAAATCTCTCTAAAAAGAAAAAAGATGTTTTCAAATGCAGAAGTTCAAGATGTTATCTCTTTGAAAGTGTCCACAACGAGAAGAGGAGAGCAGTTGATGAGATCTAACAAGATGATCTTAACTGGAAGGAGAATCAGGAATAGCAAAGATTTTGCTGGGAGGGGATTATCTAGAGAAGGTCCCTCTAGCTCAGATTGGAAAAATGTTTGTCAAAGTGTTGTTAACAGCTGCAGACAAGAGCACTGAATCACTAAAACAAGGCCCAGGTATAATGTATTCCAAGCTTTGCTTCTGATAACTCTTCACAACAGCTCTGGTTGTATTCAAAGGCCTTTTGCTGAAAAAAAAGCATCTGGTTCCAATGATACCACACAGCTCAGAATGCTGAGCTGTAAACCTCTCCTGCAAAAATCTCTGTGAAATAATTAGAAAATGTGGCAGTCCATTCCAGATCATTTTATCAGTCTGTCTGGGAGAGAAAGGCTTGAAGACATTCAAGAGAAAAGAATTTTTTTCTGATTGGTGCAAGGTAAAAACCCCTCAGTCCAGTTTGCATGAACAAGACAAATTGGATCTAGAAAACATTCTTCTTCCTCTTACCTGTGAAAAGTTATAACTTGTCATAGTACTGAAAATATATTTTCGTCAGATGGAAAATGATAAAGAATCTAAAGCATTTTTTTCTTTCTGTGAGTAAATTGTTATACCCATTTTCTTTCTTTTGTATAGATAAGGCCTTTTATGAAAGCACATTTAAATCGGGATAAAGACAAGGAGCTTCTGAAGCTCACCCAATACCTCAAAGAAATAGCAAAATTAGATGACTTTTTGGAGCTGAATCACAAACATTGGGAAAGGTAAGAAAAAAGTCAAAATTCTTGCTTCCTTCTGTCCCTGACCCCGGAGTTTTGCTTGAGGTTATCTCTACAAATGCCAGAAACAATGGAACTGATGGACTTTATAACTTACAGTTATAAAGGTACTTCAGTTTTAGGAGAATTTTAATAGGGCTGTAGTGTTGGGACAGATTCCCTAAAATGATAAGATTTTGACAGAATGCATCTGTGTTTTTCTACTTCTCCAGTATTCACTGCCAATTATGCAATTGTGCATCCTGAAAAGAAAAGAATTTTGAAGGAATATGGTCCCTGGAAACCTCTTTCTTTCCACCCCAGCAAAGTTAGACTGTGGGTTCAGATCCCAAATCCTTTGTTTTCAGGCAACTTTTCTAGAAACTCCTTGAAAGCTTTGTGGTGTTAGTGTAGTTCTCAGGCACATCCAGGTTGGGGGGTATTGCAGGATTCATCAGCTCCAAGTTACTGTCTTATGAACAAGAGTTTTCCAAGTGCTCAGGGCACCAGTTAGCATCCTAATTCTTGCTTGAAATTTATTAACTGAAAGCTTGAGAATAACCAATTATTCTTGGTTTTATGCAACAGCCAGAGGCTTCAATGCATGTGAAGAAAAACTGCTGGAAAACCACTTCTTTGGTGTTTAAAAAACGGAACCTTACAGGCTTGATACAATTTTTCTTTTCTGAACAGAATAGAAAGTGAAATGTTAAACCTTAAAAGCAGTGAAATTCACTGGATATTTCACACTGTCAGTGAAATTGGTTGGATTCTTTCTCCTAGAGTATTTGCAAAGCCTTCACTGTCACAGCACATAGGCAGATTGCTCCAGCTCTGGTGCTAAGAGAGCTGTGAGATCAGAATACAGCAGTTCAGAGTCACTCAGATTCTCCAGAGGAGCTGCTGGAGGGCTGTTCTTTTCAGGTTATGCTGCATCAGTTCATTAAAGTCCTGAATTTATTTGAAGGAGTGCCATTACTAATGGGCCTTTTCATCTTAAAGGATATAAAAGCCACTTCTCCAATTGATGTAATTTTCCATCCTCTTAGAATGAAACAGGTTTCCATTTCCTTCCTCCCTTTTGTTTAAAAAGCCTGATAGAGTCTAACTAAAACATGACTTTGAATTACCGCAAGATAACCTATCATGGAATTGAAAGATGTTGAAATTAAATAAAACTCATAAGTGGTATTGATTGCATTTCTAGTTTTTGGCTATCAGTAGGAGGATTGTTGGTGAGAAAAGAAAGCAGAGTCATACTTTCTTCTTAAGGTCCCAGGTATGTTTGTGGCCACCTCTTACTTGATGAAAAACTCTACTTTTATTTCTTTCAGGTATCTTTCAAAGAAGCAAGGACAATAACACTAATAAAACTGTGTGGCACTGAATTGAAGGGAACATCACTAAGATCATTGGACTTTTCCTTGCTTTTGTGCTAGAGTATAATAGTGCTGGACACTGGACCCAATGCCAGAACGACTGCTAAACTTGGTCTTCCAGCTGGTTGGTTGTGGGTTTTTTAAAAGATCACAGCAATAAGCTCAAAGTGGGAGAAACAAGTCAGTTGCTTTTTCTTGCATTCAGTTCTGGTGTTACTTCTCAAAATACTTTCCTCTCCTTTGCTGATGAAGTATAACCATAACCATCAAAGACCAAAACCATTCTGAGACTAGAAAAAAATATATTTACCAAAAATGTTGATTAAAAAGCCAACCTGGCAGTGTATGAACTGTATAAGTCCTCTATTCCCTCCATCTTTAGAAACAGTCTCCCTCTCCTATTCCAGTATTTAAGTCTATAAATTACAAGTTGTCTAAGTTTGGTATGTATTAGTATGTCAGTGTTTCTCTGTGCAAGACAGTAAGATGGGAAAGTACCACCTCTGTGGCCAGTTTACCCCAGTGTGTGAACTTGTACTATAAAGCAGTGTTTACTGGAAAACAAAAGATTGAAGTTTGAGAGAGAGAAACCCACTGTTATTTGATCAGTGAAAAGCAGTCTGCCTGAAAAATCCCCGTATCTCAGATAAAGGGTTTAAACCTCAGATGGGAAAGTCACATTCCTAACAAAGCATGAACAAAACCCTTGTTCTCTTCTAGCTAAATCTTGTCAAAGTGCAAACACTGTGTTTAAATACAATATTCAGCCATACTGTTCTTAAAATATCATTTACTTGCGCTGCTTATGCCTGCACTATAGAAGTGTGATGTGACTGCTGTTTGGCATTTCCAACACTTGTGCATTATGCAGTTCATGGATTTGAAAGAAGACTGACCCTTTCAAATAAAAAATGGTATATATTGTTCTTAAGGAACTATAGCAGTTGTGTAAATAATAAATACCTTTTTCATACTTTGTGTCCTGTGGTGCCTTCAGTATTTAGCTTGCATAACAGAGGAACCATCGATAATATTAATTTGGGGGGGGGGTGGAGGATTTTTTTGGATTCCAGAGACACTGGGTTTGTGTCAGGAGCTGTGTAAGAGCCTGGTATGTGCCTCTGTGGATTAGGGAGGTGGTGCAGCACCAGGCTGGCCAGGAAAGGAGCCCTGACAGCACATGTCAGGCTGTCAGGACAGCAGGCACAAATGAGCTGCTGGGACGAGCACGCGAGGCTCCGGCTCAGTGACCTGTCAGAAAACATCCAGGTCCTTGCTCAGGGCTCTGTGTGCTTTAGTGCCAACCCCAGCTGCCTTTGACAGAGCAAACCAGAAACCTGATGCATAAAAGTGGTGCTTTAGGTAAGTATGGAGGGTGAAGATCTGCAGTTTGTCTCCTAGAGCTGATTTCTGATCAAGGAGCTGCCTGACCCTTGTACAGACAGCACAGGGAGAATCCCTGAGCTTACAACAGTGATCCTTTCCTGGAAAAGCTGCAGCAGCAGAGATCATGGAATGTGAGACTGATGTATGGTGCACTGGAATTCCTTTGACTTTGAACAGTGGAAAGAAGTCAAGGCAGTGCAATTAAATCAGCTGTGGAGTTTGTGCTGGGCAGAGAGAGGAAACCAAACCAAGGGAATGTATTTAAACATGTGCCTGTATTTTTTTTGTCAAAGTTGGCCTACAAACAGAAGGTTACAGTGAATGAGCAATACTCATTTCTTTTGCTTTATACAAGGAAAGTTTAAAAAATCAATCTTGATTTTATGTCAGTGACAAGGGGATTTTGTCCCAGAATTTGAGAGCATTCACTGATCTGAAGGTGACGTGCACTCCCCTTTCAAATATTTTATAAGCTGAGCTGGAACATGTAAGTGTGATCTCAAAGTGATGGTAACACAGAGCTCTTGCTGACAAGTTGTTATGTCTTTTATGACTAATATCATTTCCCTTACCATATTTTCTGTTTGAAGACTAGTCTTGCAGTTTGATTTGGTTATCTTTTAAAACTGCTGCTGGGATTTACTTGGCTGAGATTTTTTTAAATCGTGAAGCTGTGGATAAGGCAAGCACAAGCCTGGTGTTCAAATGACTACAAGAATCAGGGAGCACTGATGGGAGAGTGGGTTAAACGTGGTAAAAGCAGCAGGAATAAATCTGGATTTTGTTGCCATGGTTAGTTGTGAGGGCAGGAGGCATCAGCAGGTTCAGAAAAGAGTTCAGCACCTTCATAGAAAAGTCCACAGGCAGAAGCTAAAGGGAATAGCACTAAAGGGAATAGGCAGGCTATTGCCTAAAAGCCTGCAATAAAAGAACTGGAGGTGCTCAGGAAGATGGGAGTGGGTCACACAGAGCAGCTCCTGCCTGCACTACAGGGCTGCTCTGGGCTATACCTGCAACGTGGCTGTGCCAAACTACAACAGTAACTGCAAGGATAAATAGGTAGTTTTCTGCTTAGCCCCACAACAAGGTATTTATTGCTCATAAATGCAGAGGAAAACACCTCTGCCGATTTTTTGTTTCCCCAATAGTGAAGGCAGTTTTGACCTACTTGTATTTCCAAAATTTATTTAAGCCTGGAGAATAACTATGGACAGCAAAGTTTAAAGGTTTATTCCCTGCTAACATTTACTTTCCTTTTAGATGATATTGAGGTGCCTGAGAAGTATTTGATTAATGGCTTTCACTATCTCTATTAAAAGAAACATTATTAAAGCATAATTAAAGAGAGGGAGTGTACAACTTAATTACAGAGCTCATCATTTACGTTCTGCAAAACTCTGGAGAAGCATTAAATGGAGTCTGAACTATTCCAAATATTTTCATGTGTCAGACTGTCTCAGGCTCCCAGTACATGTCAAACATTTTGTATGTTGTTCTGTCTGATTATTCAGACCAGAAGAGACAGTCCATTTCAAAATGAAGTTATTTCAGTAAGCCCTGGACATCTGACAACTCCAATGCCTCGCTGTGGCATGACTGCTCATCACTGGAGGTGCATGGAATGACAACTGAAGCCAGGAACTGAACTGCAAATTCAGCCCCACAAATCCTGCTGCATGACTGTGAAATCTACAGCTAGTTGCCAATTTTTATTCCTGACTTGACATTCAACTGACAGCAAGTGGATGCTAAAGGGTTTAAGACAATTTTCCACTCTGTCTGTTCAGCTGTATTTAAGGCTGATGTGAGAAGTGCTGAATACTTGCTCCCAATTAGACAAAGGCCAGGTAAAAACTGTATTTCAGAGGGTAAAGAAAAGCACACAGTTTTTCTGATTCATTAAAGCTGCTTAAAACAAGAAATGCTGGATGGAGAGGCAGAATCCTTGGACATTTCACTGCTGTCACCCCAGCAGTTGTAGCAGGTACTGGTGGATATTAGCAACTGCTGCACACAGCAAAGGGTGCCTGATGAAGTGCTTTGGCTGAGGGGGATTCACAGAGAAAAATTTTAGTGGAAAGAAAATGTTGAGGAAAAGAATAACAGCAGTAGATGATAAAAATACTGCTTTATCCTGGAGAAGACAAGGGACATCTTGCAGGCATTACAACTTTCTTGTGTGAGCAATATTGGCAATATCTTGCTAGCAGGGACTGGTGCTGACATCTGTGCTTTGAATGGGCTCTGCACCAGCGAGGACATGATTTAGATACAGCAGCTTCAAAGATTCAACAATTGCCTCGTGATGGAAGGTGAACTGCTCTGGTTTGGTTTTCCCAAAAATACTGAAAAACAGCTCTGAGGGCTCACAGTGCCAAATTTGACTCTCCTGGCTTTATCTGCTGCACCACACCACTTTAGACAGGTATTTCCCAGCCCATCTCCATCCTCCCCCATTATCCTTTGGATCACTGATAATCACACAAGGCCTCAATCTCATTCATGCATCAGCCCTTTTCTGATGGTGTTTTATAATAGAGAACTTCAAAATGAACTATTTATATACTGATGAGCTTCCTCATAGAGCCCTGAGCTTCATTATCTATGCTTATTTAGGAAGTTTGCTCATCTCTGGAGATCCTTTGATGCTGCTTTGAGCACTTGGATGCTCATTTAGCTCTCAGGAGTCCGTGCCGAGCTTGGCCTGTGTCCTTGCCACACACAGTCACATACAATGCCATGCCATTAATTTCTGTGTCTCTCCTGGCAAATGGTTTTTCCACCAATTCATTTTCTGTTAAGAATGGATACAAGTCAAAGGGAGATTGTTCTCAAATTGCATAATGCTCAGAGCACTAGGCTGGGGTGCTGGGCACAGTAAAAAGTGCATCATTAACACCCCCTGAAAGTTTTTGTTGTGTTGGTTTTTAAAGGTTTTCATTCCTTTAAGCTGCCTAGTTGGAATTGCACACCCACTCTGCTCACACCCCACCATTTGTCAAGGTGTTTATATACCAGAAAAGAGCAGCTTTTATCATTTATCACAGCAGGGGCCAGGTTTGGCTGCAGCTTCTGCATGGAAGGGGACTGGGTGACCTGGAGCAGAGCCTGCATGGTCACTGCTGCTGAGTGATGTCCCCTCCTCCCCCTGCAACACCCCAGAAGACTTTGACCTTGGTGTTTTGAAACACCAAGATTGCATCAGATTTTTAGTGCTAAATATCTGTGGTGTTAAAGCATTTGGTATTGAACAGTGGCAGCCTTGTTCTTCATGATTTGTGCTGCTCCTGAGAGGAAAGCAAGTCAAACTCAGGACCAGGCCATCAAAGCCAGAGTTTACTATAAATTCCTGAGTCAATTCTCTCAACCTTCAGATCTGATTGGGCTTTTCCTCTCCAGCCTCTTCTACTCACTGCAAGATCAACTCCTGGATTTTCAGTAGGATCTGCCACGCTGTCCCAGAGCACAGGGCCAGACAGCTGGGCATGAATGATGGTTCACAGCCTGGTCAATAAACTTGTTTAAATTGTTTCACATTGGAGGAAAATATTCACAGATGGATTAAAAAAATGGGTGTCAGTGCTGAGCTCGTTCAACAGTTCTGCTTCTGAGCATGTTCTTATAGTAAAACTGTGGGTAAAAACCTCCTGCCCAGCTTTGTTTTTTCTAATACTGTGATTTTTCCCCCTCACTTCTAAAAAGTTTCTTGGTGTGGGTGAGTTGTATCTTTCAATCTCTGTTTCATTGGCCCAGTGGGCTCCTGCTCCATGGCAGGCACTGTGCTGTGGCATGGCAATGACTCAGGGCTTGGAGGAGCTTTGTACATGATTGATGAGCTCCAAGCCAAGAGCTCCACTGGTGAACACCTAAATTTATCCCTCAGGTGTTTCCCCCCCAGTTTGGGCCATAGTCAAAAAACAAATGGTGGCACAGTAAGAATCTTGAAAGAATAAATTTAACAAATTCAAGTAAAACTTTCTAAGACACCCTGGTTCCTAGAGCAAGATGAGCTGGCTCTAGAATTGTATTTTGCAAAACTTACGATTGTTTATCCAATTCTCTATATTCAGTTCACATTTCATGACATACAGGGGTGTGTGTGACATTTGTGAGCAGTGAGAGCTGCATCAGTTTAGTGGAGGAACATGAGCAGAATTTCAAGCAGACACTTAAACTGCAGCTGATGCACGTTTGGGTCCCTCTGCTGTCCTAATGATGGATATTTCTTGAATTGGGGCCAAAATGAGCACATTTTTGGAAAAGTTAAGTGTATTAAACTGCCTCAGAGAGGAAAATGATAAAGTGATGTGGGATTTTTTTTAATCTGATTAATCCCTTACAGATGTGACTAGACAGAGCAGGTATGTAGCAAAATCTTTTTTCTATAACAAATGGTGCTAAATTAAAACCAAAATTATTTGTGTCTAACACTTGAAAGAAATTCTGAGTTTCAGATACAGAGGGTCTGTAATTACACCTAGGCAATATCTTCACTCCCACAAATAGTAAGTTAGCTGAGATAAACATTCAGAAGCTGTTAAGCTATTTTGGTTTGGATTTAGTGAGTAGCTGCTGCTGGAAGAAAGCAGGTAAATAATTGGCATTTCTGACTTCTTTAAACAGAATCAAAATATTGTGTTTTGTATGTGCATTTCCACTTTCAAAAGATTTAGGTAGGTATAGTTCAGCAACTAGTAAATCACATAACATTCAGTTTTATGGAGCTGAGATGACACTGTTGTCACTGATAAATGAGTTCATAGCTTGTCCTTCACTCAGCCCAGCAATCCCTGATCAAGTTTATGACAGATTGCCTGGTTTTAAACTGAGGGATGCTACAAAATAGGTGTCTATTTAAACTTAGATCACTAATGCAGAGATATTAATTACCCTCTGATGCTTGGAAAGATGTGTTGAGAGCCCCACAGCTCCCTGCTGGCCCAGGAGGCTCAGCTGGATGCTGGCATCAGGGATAAGGGTGAATTAAGGAGAAATTCCTGCCTGCATCTCTGCTGGCCCTGCAGTTAACCCAGCACTTCACACTGAGAGGTTATGGGCAGCCAGCAAGATGAAAACCCCAAAATGAGCACTAAATCTTATGAGATTAACATATAAAATCCCTTAATGGAAAAGTAGGCACCACAGGTAATCACAGATCCACTGACTCAGTCAAGCACAGGGCACAGTTCCAGAAACTGGGGAAGGAAAGGAAGTCACAGTATTTTCTCCAAAGAAACCTGAATCAAGCCAGAGAGCAGTACCAACAATTACTAAGTTGTCAGACCATTCAGGCAGTAAGGAGGGCAGAGTTTCCAGCTCTGGTCCATCTCCCACAAGAATCAGATCAATTTTACACCCCCCCTCCTGCACTGCCTTTCCAGAAGGGTGAGCAGAAGCCTCGGGACAGGCATGGGACAAGCACTGTTCTAAAGCCTGGAAGGAAACCAGACAGGAGCTTTTCAGCTAAAGCTCCTGCCAGACCCAATTAGGAGGTGACAGCTTTACAGGGGCAGGGACAGCACAGAGTGACCTGGCCTCACCTGGCAGGGACAGCACGGCCAGGGAGCTCCTGCTGCCACTGCCAAACACTCCCCAGCCCTACAAGGACCTAGCAGTGGGTGTGCTCACCCAAACCATTCCTCAAGCCCTGCATCAGTGCTGCTCCCCTATTTCTAAGCCACAGTGAAGCAGGGGTGCAGCAGGATCTTCTCCAGCCAGCACAGATTCCCCAAAAGAAACAGGACAATGCTGGAGGGGAATCTGCAGGTGCTGCCCTCCTGCCACCCCCAGCCCTGGCCAGGCTGAGAGCTCCACACCCTCACTCATGTGCCATGGCAGAGTGCTCTGGGCACCCAGCTGCCCATCTCTGCTTGTGCCTGCTGCCAGGGGCCTTCTACTGCTGGGGAAAAGCCACAGCTACAGAACCACTCAGGCTGATCCTAAAGAAAGTTTTTGCTCATTTTGATTCCCAGGCTCAGTGCTGAGTGCACTCACCTTGGCCAACCCACAACACAGAAAATTCAAGAAACCCCTTTGGGTTCAGCAGTGCCCATGAGGGCATAAAGAGCCTCCCCCTGCCCCAAGAGCCCAGCTTTCCTGCTTGCTGGCACAGTTTACCCTGAGGCTGCTCCTTTACCCCAGACATCCTCCCACTGACCCCCTACCAGTCCCTAGACTGGTATTCCCTCATTTTGAACATGAACCCCCACAGGGGAAGCGTGGCTCTCATATCTCCATCACCCTGCCAGCATCCACCAAGCTACAAAGCCAAGGCACAGCTGGGAAACTCAAGTGCTTTTCACTTCATTCCCACAGCAAAACACCATCATCCCTTTGCTAAGGGCAGGGGTTGAGGCTCATCTCTAATTACAGCTTGTCCTCCCTCCTCTCTGCAGCCTGGAGCTGCTCCTGAGGGGAGGTGAGGTTTGACTGGTCAAAGCTGAGTGTTTGACCAGCACACCCTGGCACAAACTGGAGTAGCTGGAGGAGCAGAGCCCTGTGAAAGCAGAAATAAGGGCTTTTATCTGAGCTTGGCAAGGAGGATCACAGAGCTGTCTTAATGTCTGACATCTGCCAGACTCCTGGAGCTACCAGGGCAGCATTTGCAGGACGTGTCCCAGGGCTGATCAGAATGGGGTTTAGTCCACTGGAATTGTTTGTCCCCTCTCATACAACATCATGCTGGTTTTTCAAACAAGTTTGCTTTTCTGTCACCGAGTTCTCTCAGCCTACTTCTTGAATCGTGATTTGGCCTCAAATTAGAAGGGCTTAAACTATATGAACACATATATATAACACACAGAAATATATATTTTGGGAGGCAGAAGTTAGTTAGGTCTCACCTAATCACCTAATCACCACTGCCCAGGAGCTGGGGCTTTACGAGAAAAAAAAAAACCAAAAAGCCAACAACAACAACAACCAAAAAAAAAATTTAAAAAAAATTAAAAAAAAAATAATAAAAAAAAAAAAAACACCACCAACATTTCGCGGGTCACAGCCTGGCGCCAGAAGCACGCTGCACGCTGAAGGGACACGATGAAAGCACCCGGTCTGTGGCAGCATCCAGTGTCCATCAGCAGTACTGCACCCTGCCCACGCCGGGCCTGGACCTTTCCAAGGGCTCGGCAGGAGCTGGAAATGCCCCCGAGGCTCGGCAGCGAGCAGCAGCATCCCCTCAGTGTCCTCTGGGATCCTGCCCGGTGCAGGGATGCTGCTGGGCTGCCCCACAGCTGCTGGCTGCAGGAGCAGGCTCCGGCTGTGTCCCCTCCTCCACAGAGGCAGAGCCCAAGCCTCAGATGAGCTCAGTGAAACGTGTCCTGCTCAGAGCCCCAGCACTGATTCTAAAGCTCAATATTTGCCCCTGGCAGAGTAACCCAAAAGCATTTCCCAAATCACAGAGATACGAAGCCAACTCACCCCAGCTGCATTTTTTGGTCTCCAGACTTCTTCCTCCAGGGTCTGCAGGAGAGGTGAGCCATGGCCTGTGGGAAGAGAGGGGAATATTCGTTCTCAAGCCAAGGAAGTCGTTCCCTTCTACCCTTACATGAAAGGCTGCGCCCTGTGCCTGAGCTCCGTGATGGGAGGTGATGGATCCCGTCCGAGCAGAGCCCTAGGACCCCTAAAACTGCATTTTGCTCATTTTCGCAGGACTGATATTATCCCAAAGGTCGGACTTTGGGGCTCCTCTCCCAAACGAGCCTCTCCGGCAGGACCGGAGCCCGTTCCTGGCGGTCACCAGAGGGAGCCCAATGCCCGGGAACAGAGCATCCTGCGGGGACAGGGAGGGCGCTGGGTCCTTCTGCAGCCTCCCCTGGCTCCTTTCTAAGGGGTCATCACCACAATCAGACAAACTCGGATCCCCCGCTGGCCTGGTGTTCAAATCATCTCAGATTTGATCAGCACCATTGCATCGGTGTTCAGGTTTTTTCAATGTGCAGAAATGTTAGCCCCAAATCATGTCGCAGTACAACATACCTTACTTCAAAATCAGAGCTTGAAATTATTCTTTGAAGGACAGAAAAAAACCTCCCCCTTCAGCACAGGAAGTCACCACAGAAAACAGTGGTAGCTGCTTGCAATTTCATTTGCCTTGCAAATTTTTTACATTTTATGTTTATGAAAAGGAATGTTAGAGACCAAAATCTTTAATAAAGAGTAGGTAAATACAGACAACAGCAGTGCAGACTTCTTTCTCATGTACTCTGATCCCTGTGTCCAGGAGTTAAGTAACTTGAGCCTCATAGGAGCATTCCACTTTGGAATAGAACCATGAAAAAAAATCAGTTCATCAGGATTTTGGGCATGTCAAGAAGCAGAGGATGCGTTTACATCAGCTCCCAGGCAGTGCTGGCTTTATCACAGGTGACTCCCCAAAATCACCCTGCCAAAGAAAGACACAACATTCCTCGGGAAGGACAGAAGCGTCAGAGCCAGCCCCTGCCATGACAGCAACATTTCTGTTCACCCACAATTAATTGAGCAATTTTAGCTTCAAAGGGTGAAGGGCATCCCTCTGCCCCAGCAGGGCTCAGTTTTGACCTTATCCTTCCACTCCTAACTGAAGCTCTGCCAAAGCCCTGCTGTCTCCAGAATCCTGAGGAAACTACCTTCTTCTTGAAGTCCTTGTCTCTCATTGCCCCACGAGTGACAAAGTCAAAGAGGTGCTTGAAGCACCACCTAATTTGGAGGTTTGAGACAAGCAGCTCTTCCTGTGACACCTGCATTTCTATAGGGGTAAAACCTTATTCCTCTCCCATTCTTCCTTTCTGTATTGGGGTAATCCTTGCCTTCCACATTTTCAAAGCTTTCTCCAGCGTTTTTAGAGCTGCCTTATAAGACACCTACACCACACACAATTACTGCAGCTGTTCCTGTAAGATCTTAAACAACACTGTTTATTTCAGGGGATAAAAACCCACCCACAAAAGCAAGCAACAAAACCACAAAACCCCCACCAGCTCTCAAAAAACAAACATACACCACTAAGCAAACTCCTCACCTTCTCTTTGCTCTGTAGTCCATGAAAACAGAGAAATCCCTCTCCTGGGCTCCTATTTAAGCCCTTCAGCTGTGATAGGGATGGAGGGAACTGTTGGCTAATTCCCAACATCTGGCAGCCCTTTCACCCCAGGGCAGGCTCAGCTGTTCTCTAATCCATAAGGAACCCAATGCACTCTGCCATCCTCCTGCTGCTCCCTGCAAATGTCACCATCTACATCTTTCCAGTGCCCTGACACACTCCTACAGCTCTCTCACAGCTCTCCCACCTGCTCCCTGCACAATCCTTCTCTCTGTCCCCATGGCTCAGGATCCCATCCACTATTCAGTTTGGGGCCCTGCCCCAAAATAAGGAAGGCATTGGAAAACTGAAGTGGAAAACCACCAAGAGAGTTGAGGGCTGGAGCACTGGCTCAGTGAGAGGAGGCAGAGGGAGGTGGAGTCACTCAGCCTGCTGAGAAGAAGATTTCAGGGGGATATAACAGCAATGACCAGTGAAAAAGCAGGTTCCTGAGCAGGTGGCTTCAGACTCTTTGTGGTGGTACATGGTTTGGAGATGAGACAGTTGAAAAAAAAAGGTGTTGAAATTGGATACACAAGGAAAAAATTCTTTACCACAGTGACAGCCCAAGGAGATTGCACATCCACCTTTGAGGGCTCTCAGCTGGGTAAAGCCCTGAGCAGCCTGATAAGATCCCAGCACTAACCCTGACACGAGCAGGAGGTTGGACCAAAGTCTTTCCAAGCTGATCCAGCCTGCTCCTCTTTGGGAAAAGAGGGTGAACTGGAATGAGAACCAAGTCCAGAGCTTCCTCCCCAGCCGGGTTGTGGGAACCCTGCAGTCAGCACCACCACCCTTGGATCATCCCATGGCAGCTTGAAAAGCCTTGTCAAACACTGTGAATGTCAAGGGAAAAAAGTAGGGCAAAGGATCCAACTGAGTTGCAACAGTGACACGTGCCTGTGCTGGGGGAGGAGGAGGAAGCAGTTGAGCTCACAAGTTAAATGGGCCAAGAGCCTGGACACAATAAAGGATCAGCTGCATCACCAGCAGAGTGAAGCTCTGAGAGGGAATTGACATCCTTCCCCTTGCCATGGGCATGGCCTGGTCACAGGAGGGTGCTCAGCTGTGAGCAGGGGCTTCCTTGCACTGAGACCACACACAGATTTCATTCTGATTGTATTTTAGCTGGTGAGGAGTCTGAGTGAGGTGTGGGGAGAACCTGGCCCTCATTCCACTGCAAGGGGTGGCTCCCACCCCAGCCTCTGCCCCTTCCTCCCCAGGGAGAGATAGAGCTGTGAAGATGCTCATCTCAGATGTTATCTAAGAGAGATCTCAAATGTACCATGACTCACTCACCTTCCAAAGCTGTCAAAAAAAAACAACAACAAAAACACAAAAAAACACCCAACAAAACAACCCAAACCCAACACAATTTCAAAGGTGTAAGAAGAAAACCAAGGAAAAACAGTGGCTGAAGGTTTGATTTCTGTTTTGGTATGGGTTTCTGGGGAGGCAGCCAGACACAGAGGGGAGCTCAGGCTGGGCATCCTGTGGCCACTGCTGCCCTGTCCCAGGGATCCATCAGCCCCACTGGGAAGGTGAATCCAGCTGTCAAAACCCAAGAGTGAGCACACCTGGCACCAGCAAAGCATCCCTTCCATCCCAGTTAACTGGAGCTGTGTGCCTGCTCAGCTGGAAGGATGGATCACAACTGAAGTGGCTTCTGCTGGAGCTCTGCCTCTCTTGGGCTCTCCTGGGGACAACATTTTGGGAAGTGTCCCCAAGTGAGGAAAATAATTTCCTCAAAGCAGGTTACTCCCACTCTCCATCTCCCTGGCACAGGTGGAGGAGATGGTAGTTGGGTCTGCGAGGTATGGAGGTGTTTTATTTGCTATTTTCTCTGAAAAAACAAAGTAAATTATGGTTATTAAACAGTGAATTTCTGTAATTTCTGTTCTCTTGTGATCTGTCCTTGTAATCTCAGCTTCCAGATTTAAAAGGATTAGATATGGCAATATGCTGTGAGAATTTTGGAGTCACTGAGAGCCATCTCAGGCTTAAAGATGCCCTGATGCCCTTCTCTCATTAAAATGTCATTTTCCATCCTAAAAATGGGGTCTTTTGCTCCTGTCCTCTGAACATGGTGCTGGTGCAGTGCCACACAATGTTACAGGATCATCACAGGGTAATTTTGGTAGGAGAAGTGGTGGAGGTCACCCTGCTCGGGCTGGAGGATTGGTAAGGAGAGGTTTTCCCAATGGAAACTTCCCAACACACTTTCCCAGTGTGTTCTCCATGACCCCTTGTGCCTCTTGCTCCCCTCAATCCTGCCCGTGCTCTGGATGTCCTGTCGAGTTTGGTAACATAACATCTGAATTTAAAACCAAACAAGGGCCCAGGCTCTACAACTGGGCCACAGAGAGGGTTGGTCTGCTTCAAAGAAGAGGTGGAAGATTTTGCAAGAATCCAGTAGGCTGGGATGGGGAAAACATCAGGATCAAAGGCAGCAGGTCCCAGAGAAGCTCCAAAACAGCTCCAGCACAAAGATTTGCCTGTGCAGCTCAGGCACTGGCTGGCTGCCTGGGAAGTTACCAAATGACAAAGGATCTGCCAGAATTGGGTTATGTGGATTACCAGAGGAGAAGCTGGTATTAGGTGTGCTGAGCACCTTGTTGAGGCCTCTCTTTTTAGGCATTGTGCCCCAGTTGAGTTCAAAGCTGGGATTGTGGCATGAGAGGCAAATGCTCAAGCTGTGTCCAAACAAGGTCCAGAGGTTTAGGTGCTCAGCATTTAGGTGCTTGCAAAAGATGTTGACCCCTGAGGCTCATGATAAATCTAAAGCTCCCTTTGAAAGTTAAGTGTTTTAACATGAAGGTTCTGCTGTCCCATTGATCTACTGCCAATGTTTTAACAAGAGGATGCCACAAGTATTTCCCTGTGAGAGTTTAGCACAGTGAAAGGGGAGAGACTGTAAAATTACTTTTCTTGTGTTTGCACAAAGAGGTATTTGTCAGCCAGAGTGAAGAAGAGAGAGGGCAGCAGTGTGAAAAGTGAAGAAAGGAATGAAGTCTATGTGTATTAAAAATTGTAAATAAATGCAAACATGTGTGCCTAGAAAATTAAGGTCTGTGTATGATTCAGAGAGAATTTATCCTACAGAAGGGGAGAGTAAGCCCACAGCTCTTCTGCTCCAGGGAATATTTTTTTTTAAATTATTGACAATTTATACAATCTGGCACTCTTCTAAATATAATTTTATTAGCATGAGAAGCCACTTGGCAGCAGGAAAGTAATGCTGGTGAGTTCACAGTTTTCAAGACAAAGCGTTCTCTAAGAGAAAAGAAGGAAAAGGACTGATTTGGGAAGAAGAGCCTTGCAGCTTCTGCCTAAAACCAGCCTCCACCTGCCATCTTCTGGGTGCAGGCTTAAATGGAGCAATATTCCCTACCCTCAGCTCGCTTGTCTCTGCTTTCCAAAGGAGATGAGGCATATGCAGTCACGCTGTTCATCAGCTCTCCCATCACCCTCCCACAATAACCCCGAGAGAGAAGGAACACGGCTATGGAGGCTGGGAAGGGAACCAAGGCTCCTGCTGTCACCCACCCCCTGGGATGGGCAGAGTCGGGCAGGAGCAGTTTTTGGCTGTCCAGCATGTGCCAATTTGCCAGGCAGGATGGGACAGAGGAGCTGTGGCTGGTAGGGGCAGGAGGACACAGCCCACGGAGCCGTGGGAATCGCGTTTCTTCCCAGGAGGAGGTGATGCAACAGCACAGGAGAGCAAAGCCACGCATCAGGCTCCAGCACGGCTGGATCAAAGTGTTTTTCTGGGTCTTATGGAAGAAAGAATCCAGCCAAGGAATGGTGCTGAGTGTTATTTTATTGAGCAGAGACAGCAGAGGGAGGACGGGCTGCTCTCGTGTCCGCTGCCGACGATGGCTCAGCTCCTGCTGCTCGGTGCAGGCAGGACTCAGCATTTCCCCAGGTGCTTCAATCTTATTTTCCCTCCACTTCTCCTGTAAAAGGAGGGAGAGAGACTTAGACCAAGCAGCAAATGGCAGACACAGCAGTGTGGGACAGAGCTCATCCACCCCCAGGCCTGACTCGTGCCAGTGTATCTCCCTGGTACCTCACAAGGAACACCCAGCCATTTTCTCCTCTCCTTGTTCTTCTCTGATTTGCCCCAGGATAAGGCAGCCTTGGCTGCACACTAAATGTAAGGATTGCTAAGGCAAAAACATTTTGCAAGCACGTTCCATCCATCAGGGATGGCTCCTCTTGCAACTCCTTTAAAAGGTGACAGAGCTCAGGAAAAGGAGAGACATCGTGTTCTTCCTCTGAGATCTTGTGTCTTGTTCCACAAAGTTCATTCAGACTTTTCAGGAATAACTTGGCATGGCTCAGCTCCCACATTCCTCCAGCACTTCTCAGTACCCAGGAGTGTGGGCAGTGAGAGCTGCAGCCTGTGGCACATAGTGGGAATTGTGCATCAATTTAGTGCCTGTGGAAGGTACAGGCAGGATGCATTTGCTTCCCAGGCCCTGTGCTGCCTCTCAGCATGGCAACCAGCAGCCTGCAACGCCCAGAAATGAATTAAAATTAACTCATAGCACACAGCTCTGCTCCAAGGAGGAACATTCCGCTTGGCACGGTTCAGCGGCTGGTCCGTACAAGAGGAGCAGCCTGGATACAGGGCTTCCCCTCCGTGAAGAACACCACTAGATCCGTGGAAATGAGGGCAATGCCTGCTGTTTCAGTGCCCCCAGTGTCACTTACAGCACTGCCTTGCAGAAGGCACACTTGTTCCCATACGTGACGCCATCCGTGCCGCAGTGAGGGTTGGACTCCCTCGTGCAGTACACGCTTCTGTTCACGAACTCTCTACAAATCTGCACAAGGAATAATAATTATAAAAAAAAACCAACCCTTTCAGGACCCCCATATTCTTTGTTTCACTTTCCAAATTGGACCCAAGGTCATTAATGTAATGCTTTTTCTGACAAGTGCTGACACTGCCTGTTTTCTGACAGAAAAAGCCCTCTCAGAAATGAGCAGAAGCGGCGTTTCAGGGGAATTTTGGCCCCACGTTTGGGGAAGGAAATTGTAGTCACCTGGGAGAAGTCTTGATCTCCCAACAACAGGAGTGAATTAGCCTAGGCATGCACGAGAAGAGTCAGCACTGATGCTCTGTCAGGCACTTGGAGCAGAGCTACCTCCCTGCTGCATGACTTCAGGTGTCTTGCGAAACCCTGCACTCAGTGTGGTGCTTGCTGAGCTCCTGCTTTCCCAGAGGAAGGAGGAGGAAATTATAGGGAAATTCCCTAGGGAATTTAAAATTATGCCCAGGGAGTGTACAGGCATTTTGTATCTCTACAAATCGCAGGGATTAACTAAATTTGGGGGAATAGAACACTCCATAATACGTTTGCTTCATGAAAAAATTGGATAGTGAAGCCAAGTCAAAAGTGGTGCAGCACATAAACATTTGCTAAATCAACTATTTATTTCCCTGGTCTACCTGCTAACGTGGCCACACAACATTCCCCAGGTAGCAGTGAACTCCCCAGTACTGGGAATACTTGGAAGGACCCACCTGCTCCCAGCAGACATTAAAAACTGTTTACCCAGCACCAAGATTTTGGTTATAAAAATATTCCTCCAAAGTGAAACGCCATGACTGGATGTGGCACTCAGTGCTATGGTTTAGTTGACAAAGTGGTGATCAGCCAAAGGTTGGATTCGATGATCTTGGAGGTCTTTTCCAACAGTAATGATTCCATGGTTCTATTAAATGCAGATTCAGCAAGCAGAAACAGCAGCACTAACCTCTTCAATCTCTTGACCTGCTACATCTGGAACTAAAAGAAAAAAAAAAAAGGCAAATAAAAACCAGACAGATTTTACACGTCAGCATTACTTTCTGATAAAGTCTGAGCTAAATCCACAAACCTTTTATGCAAACCACAGTGAAACACACTCCAGGTTTCTCCTACTCCGTCATCCCTCACAGGGGAAGAGGGGGCAGGAAATACATTATCTGAATTGCTTTTCAGTATTTTCCTATATTGAAAAATGCTACTAAAATACCATGTAATCATTCATTCAGCTGCTAGCTACACCTCAGACACATAACCCAATCTCCTGGAAGGCAGCCACTCCCGGGAAGCAAGCTGCCATATCAGATGTGGAACCATGCTCCCAGAGATTTTAAACCCACGTTGGCTTTTAAGGCTTTCAGGCTCCTGCACCTCTGAACAATGCAAGTGGCTGGTGCTGCTGACAGGAGGGGACCATGGAGCAGAAGATCCCGTGGTTGGGTTCAAACCATGCTCAGCACAGCTCAGGCACCCTCCCAGGACAGGCACAGACTGGGTGAGATACAGAGATGTCACAGGGTGACAGAGAGCAGAACAGGCAGTGCCAGTCAGAACCAGCACCAAAATCTCCTCTGTAGCCACAGGCTCTGGGCTTGGAGCTCATCAGTCCATGCTCTTTATGTTTCATCTCAGCAAAGCCAGCAGGCAGGCGTGTAGGTTGAGTCAGAGCTGTGAAATGGGGCGACCCTGTCACGTCTCTAAGGGGGAGCCTGACACTCCAGGGTGGGTTGAATGCAGATCTGCAGAATCTGGGTCACAGCAGAGTGGGATAAACACCCAGCTTTTGGTGAGGCTGTAGCTGCTGGTCAGCAGGGTCACTTTCAGCTGTGGTGCTCTCAGGTGGCTCTGTGACCCTGTCCTACACTCATCCCTCCCCAGTGGAAATCCCACCCAACCCTCAGTCAGCTCAATCCTCATCCATCAACCCTTCCTACTTCTTTTGCTATTTCTGTTGTCCTTTGGTGTTTTTTCCAGGTGCTGGCACATTTACCCTGTCCTCAGCTTTGGCTAGGCTGCCGTAATGTTGAAGGCACTGGTATGGCGATCTGCATATTATTTACAAAACAGCTCATTAAATAGTTTTTATAAATATTACATGCAGCTACAGAATTTGTGATGATGCCTCTTGACATCTGTTTATTTTACAGGAGATCACAGGGTTTGCTGCTATTCTGCCCGGCCTTGGAAGGAAGAATCAGCCTTCTGATGGAACCCAGTCCCAATTAAGACTCAATTAGAGACAGATGAATATTTCATAATGAATAATGTGTACAAAGCAATTCACCTCTTCTCCATGCACAGCTTGCCATTTTCTCAAGTGACTTCTTTATTCAAATTATTCACAGAAAAACAAGTATAAATAATTCTTGTTCCACATATTCTTCAGTAACTGTTGCCACACACCTTGCAGAGCTGGGTCAGCTGGACTCAAGCAAGTGATGACACTGACATGAGCTATAGGCTCAAAAATCATCATTCAGCTTCCCCACATCATCTCAGAGATGTGTAAATCTCCAGATAAATAGTTGCTGGATCCTTTTAATTTGCCCTCTTTGTTCTGACTCCTTGAGGACATTTGAATTTAATTTTCAAGCTTTTCTCTGCAACATCAACGAAAGCTGAAACTTTCATCTAATTATGTCTCCACATCTCCAAGGAAAACACCAAATACCAAGATGCTTAGGATCAAAACAAGAGCAGATGACCTGGAGGTGAGCGAGTTTCTTCTCTAACTGGTTCAGCAAAACTCTCCAGTGAACACTTGTACCAAAAATTCATAATTACACTCTGCTTTGGTATATTTGCTGAAGAAATGCCCAGGATTTTGCTCGCTCTGTCTCCCAGTGACACGTCCACTACATTATCCACTGCAGAGGCACACGAGGAGTGGAAATATGTCATATGACTGAGCAAGTCCTGCAGATATTTTCTACCTGCTCAGCTTTATCTTCAAGCCTGTCAGCCAGTGATCAAGACTCTCCAAAATTTGTTGTCAGGAGAGGTTTTGGTGTTTGTTTTTCTTTTCTGGGCTAGGGAAAAGATCACTTACCCGAGAAGAAAGGGAGCAGCAGCAGGCTGAGAAGCACTAAGGCACCTGTAGCCCTCATGCTGCAGGGAGCTCTTTAGTCCAAGCCAAGGTCGGAGCAGGAGGTGTTGTCTCAGTCCCAGAGCCCACAGAGTGCACACAGAGCTGCCTTTCTGTGTATTTATGTGCCTGTCCGTGGCTGTCCTCATTCCCCACCTTAATTGTGAGAACTTCTCCACTTGGTTTCTAAAGCCATTATTGGTCCTGGCCGGTTTATGGTGCTTTAAGGAATGCTGCCCTGTCCACATCAAACCTAGAAAGGGATAATTATATGAGTGATAGACATGCTTGTAACATAATTATTTTTTTTTTTTTCTAAATAGTCACAGGATTCTCACAAGGGTGAATTTTCAAAGCAGTGATTCATCAGGGAAGCTGGTAATTTTCATTCTCTGGGTCCTCTCTGAATGCCAGCACCGAGGCTCTGAGTGCAGTGTGATGACACTCACTAGACGTTACGAAATAAATCACAGCATGAGCATGTGTTGTCTGTGAAACCAATTATACGTTGTTCCCTGGCTATTTTTGAGGATGGTTCTAAATTTGTGGAGTTGGGGTGGAGAAGCTCTGGGCTGTGACATGCTCTCTCCTCGCTGTGTGCACAGTCCCAGATAGGACTGCTGACTCTCCTCCCTGAACTATTTAAACTCTAGCTGTCAATGTTTTTCCAGTTTTTCACATTCACAAACATATGTTAGGGCTCTGCTCCCACCGCAAGTGGCAGTGATGGGAATTTGATGGGGAATTGGCAGATCCAAGCTCTATTTCCAGCTGAGGCTGTGCAAGGATTTGTGCTCAGGCACACCATTTGCCAAACACCTCTCCAGATAAGAATAAGCCTAAATTTTAGTATGTTTTCCTAAGGAGGCAAGGCTTAGGAGAGGAATGTGTATAGATATATCTGGGTTTCAGTTCCCCCAGTGAATTTTGAATACACAACTAGTTGCAGCCAAATTTTACACAGGAGTGAAAAAAAATTAAAAATAACAATCACATTTTTATACATTTTTTCTAGCAAGAGGAGGAAGAGGAAAGATGCTACCAGCATCCCCAGCCAGTTTCTGCAGGAGAGCAACGCCATGGATGCCCTACATCTGGGGAAGCATTTCACTTTGCAGCTTGCCAGACATCTTAAAATCCACACAGTGGCAGAGAAACCGTGACTGACAGGCGAATCCTGGGCTGTCTATTAAGGGTGATCTCACGACGCAGCCTCTCTTGTAATTTAGTTATCAAACCCGTCAGCCGCAGCGCCGTTCCCAGCCACGCTCAGTTCTGCCACTCACAGCACTCCTTGTTTGCCTTTTCTGCTTTCAGACGTCACCACTCACGGCCACAGCCTCGATGCCTCAGTCCCTTATCTGCCCAAATAATGTTTTGGTTGCTGCAGCAGAGCTGGGCTGGCTCCAGCCTCAGCAAACACACAGAAGGGACCAACCCCTTCCAGGCTGAGCAGAGGAAAAGGCTAAATTAGCAGCCGGGTGATTATTGTTATTGCCTGTTTCCACTTCTTTGTGACACCTGAACAGTGACTTGGTGGCAAAGGTGGGGGAATTCCTTCCCTCTCAGGGATAGAAGAAGGGCACCTGGACCTTGCTGTGCTCCCTAAGGGGTGGCTGGGCTGAGTCTTGCTGATGTCAAGCTGAGTCCTGCGCTGGCCACTTTTTAGACTTAAATGCTACAAAACCTTTCCATCTTCTAAAGTCCTTGCTTAGAGGCTTGTGAGACAGCCACATATTCACCATTTGCCCCCATTTTGCTGCAGGTGAGCAGCTCTTCTTTGGGTTTTTCCAAAGCCTTCTGAGCAGGCATCTGACTTCCCCAGGCACAAAATACCTCTGAAGAGGAGGCTGACCATAAGACCTTGCCATTGAAGACAATTTCCTGCTATGGCCAGAACTCCACTAGTCTGTGGCCACTATGAGAACCTCTTGTCCAATAAGGAATTATAGCCAAACACATCCACTGGCTACTTTTACTGTTCCTTAACTATTTTTCTCAGACACACAAGCAGGTAACTAGTGAGGACTCTCATGACTCCAGTTTCTCTCTCTTTTCTTAGACGCAGGCACAAAGGTATGATGTGATTTACATTACCTGTAGTAACACCAAAAGAAACCAAAAGAAAAAAAAACACCAAAAGAAAAAAGTTGCCCAATTCTTCTTCCTGCTCTCTGTGCTGGTTCTAGGGAAGGACAAGCCTCTTACATTCTGGTGGGGAGCACCTACAAAATTCTTGGTCAAGAAATTATCTACTTCAGGAAACAAGACTAAAAGAAGTGTCTTAAAACTCACAGATTTTGTCCTAAATATCAGCCTTAGCAGCAGGTGTTCTTTTACATAACAAGAGAATGGGAGGTGGAGAAAGGATGAGGAAGGGAGTGTGTGAGCCATGGCACTTGGGACTTTTTTTGCTTGTGCTGTTTGCATATTAACTCCTTGACTCACCCAGAAAGATGGCACATCATCACCAACAGTCATATATGTCATTTTTCCTGCAGTGCACGCTTCAGGCTCCCACAAAGATGTTATCTTCACACCTTTTTTTCACCCAGATAGAAAACACATTTGAGCAGCCAGCACATCTGGCCCTTCCTTTCCTGGAGTTAGAATACCCAAGACCTTTTCCTCTGCCTCACCTCTTCCACAAATACCACCAGTACAGCTTTTTAGATCTCTTCTCCAAGAAGCTGAAAGCCTGAACCCCATCTAATTTCTCCTCAGGTTCTCATTAGGCTCATTACAGCCTTGCCTAGCTTGCTGCAATTTTCTGCTGATGGGCACAACCTCAATGGACACACCCTTCAAGGAAGCAGCAGTTCCTAATTTTCTTCCCTATGAGATACCTCCTCCCTTTGCCATAAGCCTCCTTTTTATAAGGCACCACCAGACCTACCCCCCCCCCCCCTTGCCCAGGTGTGACCAGGTAAAGCTGATCACACTCCCTTTCACACTTCCCCAGGACCATCCCAGCAGGGCAAGGCCCCTAAAAGGAGCAGTTCCTCCAAATTCCAGTGCTGTGACAAAGACAAATCCATTAACACTTTACAAGACTTCAAAATTAGATTGAAAGTTGTGCTATTTTATAGCATTTTCTGATAGTTTGCTACAGAATGACATTCTCTCTTGAGGGCTTGGGCTGGTGTTTTGCTCTTTATTGTGGTTTATTTCACCACTTCTCCTGCCTGGCAGAAGAGTACCCAAAAGCCTGAAGACCATTACCCTGCCTGGAAAACAAAACCAAAATCAAAAACCATTCCACAGGAAAGGTTGTGGCTGCATTTAATTTATTGATCAATCAAAGCAGAGACTGATGCATAACAGTTGAGGGAGCAAGGAAGAGCATGTTTGATTGAAGAATTTGTGAGGGAAATGTCATGTTGAAGGGTCCGGCTCCAGCGCTTAGCATTCGCCCTGGTGCCTGACAAACAGACCTCCAAAGTTGCGTCTGAAGAGAGAGAGGAACACCAGAATTAGAGACATGGATCTCATTTTTATAGCCTAACTTCGCCCAAATAACCCAAATGCCCTTGTGCTCTCCAAGTCATAGAGTTCTTTGCTTAATGTTCCACCTCTTTTCAGATTCCTCAAGTTACACGCTTTCATACGTTGAAGAGATTTGGGACAAACCCCATAATTTTGGACACCTCCTACGGTCACACTTTCAATCACCCTGACAGGGAGGCAGCCAGCAATGCTATGAGCCTGCAAGCGGGGATCTGCTTTTAATTGCAAGGGGAGGAGGAGAAGACTCACTCAGGCTTAGGATCTGTGGCGCCTGGGGGGTGGCAGAGGAGTGAGCGCTGGGAGAGGAGCATGGGGTAGGGATGGGAGCTAACGGGAGCTCTGGGGCTTCCACACCAGCTGCACGGGAGCTCCTCTGGCTCCGTGGCCACACGGTGAGCTCTGTACTTACGAGACAGCGCTGCAGAACTGGCACTTGTTTCCGTAAGTTCTGCCGTCGGAGCCGCAGATGGGGGTGTACTCGGAGGTGCAGGCAAGGTTGCCACCCTTCTGCTGGAAAATGCTGCAGTCGATGTTTGCATTTTGCTAATGGGAACAAAAAACAGGGTTTAAAACTTCTGTCCCCTGTATTTTCTTACATAAGTGCTTTATGTTTATTTAGTGCTTGTGATGTGGCGAAGCACGAAAGCGCTTTTCAGGAGCAGGGCTCTGTTGTTCCAGCAATTCTGCAGACTCAGAAGAATGTGCTTGCCTGGAGCAGCCTGAAGTTGGAGGTGGTGGAGGCAAAAACAAAAATCTAATAAATATTATTATAAGTAGTGGAATGACCATGGTGGTATTTCCAGGCTGGCTCTCCCACTGGCTGCTTTGGCTCAGCAGGCAAGCAGAGGCAAGTGGACAGAAAAGGGGTGGTCACAAGCCCCAGTGCATTAAGTTCTCCCACCCAGGGAATCACTGCTACTAATACTGCTCCTGCATCGATGATGCAGCATCTCTTGTTCATCCAGTTTCACAGTAAATCAAGGTCTCAGCACCTTCTGCCTGCTGTTCCCAGGTCAGAGAGGGGACTAAATATCTCAGCCATGGATTTGGTTCCATACCTGTTGACCCTGGCATAACTATTTTCCTCAAGTCCTATTTCCAGGCCAAATGCACCAGGATAGTGGAGGCATTTCTATTATTCAGCCATGAATTTGTGTTGCAAAATGCATCAGCAGTTAAGAGTGCAGATTTCTGGCTTTACCTGGAAGCACTGTCCGTAGCTCCGCAGGTCCACATTCAGGCCGCTCCTTTGGGGGGAAAGCAAGAGGAGAATGAATGAGCACAGTGCAGCTGCTTCATGAGCCAAACCACCCCTTCATGCTCCAAATGCCAAAAAGATCAATACTGATCCAGAAACCCTGCCCTGACCTGGGCCCTTCACTTACGCCACAGCAGTACAGAACTGGCACTTGTTCCTGTAGGTGATGCCATTGGTGCCGCAGATGGGGGAGGACTCCATGGTGCAGGGGATGTTGTAACCACTGCCAGGCTTCAGGAAACCAGTACAGTCGACCTGAAACAGTCACAGAGCAGCATTTGAATCTCTGCTCCCCTTTGCATCAGCCCTGTGTAATGGAGAGTGGTGCAAGAGACATTTCCCCCTCTACCCAGAGCTGCAAGATGAAAGGGGCTTCCAGCCACAGTGTGGTGGATTTGGGGGAGCACAGATGAAATCCTGCCTGTGGGTACAGCATCAGTATCTGTTCTGAGGTGGGCTTTATCCCTGTCATCTTGGGGATTTTCCCCCTGAATGCCACCATGAAGGATCCTTTGCCTAAAGTACCTCACACCTTTCAAAAATGGAGTTTACACTCAACTCGCTGCTCCTGCAATTACTCTAAGTGTATTGAAATGGGAGTTGTTATATTATGGGAAATTGCACAGCCAGAATGTTTCTTTACTCTCTCTCTCTCTCTCTCTCTAAACTAAAAATAGACATTCTTTGTCACTTCATGGTAGCTCCATATATTGATACTAACTTTAACTCAACTTTGTGATAAACGTTATGATAGAATCAGTTTTTTCCGTTACAAAATTATAGTTTAGTTGAAATTCAAACTTCTTCTGGGAATTTCTTAGCTACAACAAGCCTCTAAGTCTAAATGTAAAGGGAAGTGTTTTCATAACACTGAACGAAACACTCTTGAAATCAAAAAGTTTCCTTTCTAAACTCTGGGGTTATACAGAAGATCTTTTGTCTTTTAAAACTCACTGATTTTAGCACTTCAAACAAAACACAGATTAAATTTCCTGCAAATCTGAAATCCTTCATTTTCACCCCATTTCTGAGAACTAGCAATTATGTGAATTCAGTACAGAAGGAATCCTAGGCTAGGTTTGTGTCTGGCTATCACTGAGCGGGGGAAGGAACCAATCTCTGACCGTACCCTAACGCATCTTCCATCGTGTTTCTTGTCAAGAGCGCGGTTGCGGCTAGAGGGAGAGAGGGAGAAGGAGAGCAGGGATTAATCTTTTCATGCCATGTTGTCATCTCAATCATCAAGTCCCTCCACCCGTAAAGCCCCAGTAATTAATCAGATTCTGGAGCTTTGACACGGAAGATCCCGGGCATTAGGGAAGACAGAAACTCAAGAAAATTCTAGTCCACCCCATGATTAGTCACAACCCCAAGGGCTTCTGCCTGCTGCTTGAACTGGCACTGTAGGTGATCAGGGGACTTTCTACTCACAAGAAGTCCCTGCAGAGGGAGCACTCGTTGGAGTAGGTGCGGCCATTGGTGCCACACACGGGGTCGTAGTTGCGGGGACAGACGACGCTCATGGTTTTTCCAGTCATCATGTAGGCGCCGCAGTTGGCCTGGGAAAGGGGACTCGTTATGTCTCCAGACAGACAAAAGAGTGTTCTTGCCCGAATCATGATTGGGAGGCTATTCCCAATCCCAATCCCAATAGTGAGGAATCTCTATGGCTCCTCCATGGTGAAAGAAAATTTATATCGAGTATCTTACAGCATAATGAAAGCACCTCTCTGCCGTTAAGACTTAAAGTAATTTTGGTGAGAATTATGGGCAAAAATGATCATTCCTCAGGGAATCAAGACAGGGAAGATATTTAGGCAGATATTCAATAGACATATAGATTTTCTACTGGCACTCTGTGCTGTGCTGACTCGCATTCTACATTATTAATCACTGTCTTTTTAATCATCAAAGTGCTAAATTATCTCTCTCTGACAAAGGTGTTTTCTTATGTTGGGAGAAGAGGTGCACTTAGGGGCACTTCTTTCTTATTCATTCTCTCTTTTTTTTTTTCCCTCAAGCGTTCCCTGGCATATAGTGTGAGTATGAATTATTCATCTAGACTTAGAAATCAAGACAATGACAAAGATCTAATACTCACCCGTCTTTGAGCAACAGCAAGATCTACAATAAAAATAGAAATTATAAAATGTAAAAATTGTATTATGTCCTTCACTAAAATTCCTTTGGAATCATCAATTTCCCTACAGAGTAACCAAATTCACCTTCTCATTACCAAGAACTGATTATCCTCCCAAATGTTTCATCTACCCCAAGTAAAAGCAAAGTGATGCACCGAGATTAAAAAAAAAAAATCACTTATTTGGGAAACCAGAAATTCTGACTCACTAAACAAGAAATAGGACCTAAAATTTTATCCTTCTTCAGCACCATAATCCCCACTAAGGCTCAAAAGCTTAAAGCACAGATCCCATGTGTTTGTCTGCACAAGGGTGAGGCTCATTGAAAAGAGAGGCCGCGTATTCCTAAACCATCACATCCCCGAAAGGCTGCATCCTTCAGGATGCACAGAGACAGGGAAAGGATCAGGAGGTCTAGACCAGCACGGAGTGTAACAAAAATGACAGAAATGACTTACCAGAAAGGCAGCCAAGAAGGACCAGCCCCAGAAGGGCAGCACAGTTGGCCATCTTCATGCTGGCGGTGGTGGTAGCGGCTGTTCCGTGTGGGTCGGTTGCCGGAGAGTCCGTGGATGGTTCTGAGCCTTCTCCCTCCCCAGTATATATATGCATCTCCCCGACCTTGTGAAGTCATCACCAGAAAGTAATTATTTGCTCTGTAAACTAAGAAAATTGTATCGATTACTGAGTTGAGCTCCAAAGAATACTTGTTTGTTAGAGAGATGCCCAGAAGAATTAAACAAAAATGTGAGCTACACCCAGCTTGTTAACAAAGGCGTCTTGCCGTACAATGAGTGATTTGTACTTTCCAAATAGGAGCACTGTCTCAATAGCGGATGTTATGAAATGGAATATGGAAGTTGGGGAAGGGAAAAAAGAGCCCATTTGTTGGAAGTGTTTGACTTGTGCTCACCATATCACATATGCTAGATGGGGACTGGGCTCTGGGAGACTTTCATGGTACAGCAGAGTGGGGTGACAAGAGCATGGGACACTCTAAGGTTTTACTGGCATCATATCTGGGGTCTGGCAACCATCAGTGCACTTTAAAGATGCTGAAGTCTCAGTGAATCTCTCCACACTCTCTCCTGTAATTTCCTGGTACATTGGATTTCTCACCAACAGAAAGTCATCACGAGAGAAAAGTGCTACAAAACCCCCCAGAAGTTTATTAGACATTTCTGTGTAGGAGCAAGAGTTATTCATCTGTTGGCAATGAGCGTGAGTCTGATTAAGAAATTATAAGAATAAGTAGTGTTAAATCTGTGCTGGGATAATGTTTCCTATTAATGGCAAGCAACTGGTATTCTGTGCAGGTGAAATGGGCTTGTTAATACCAAAGGCATTCCAGAAAAAATTCCAGTAACTGCAAACAGAAGGAGAGCCGTTAGGCTTCCCCCTTCTCCCTCAATTATATGGCATTAAATTTAGAGTGTCAGCTGAGAGTCGTGTTTTAGGGAAGATAAGTGATAAATAATGTGCTAGGCTCTGCTAAGTGGCTCGACTCTATCGCAAGTGTATGGAAAAACAAATAGGGGATATTGCATAAAATAATAAATTTTTGATTTAAGGTAGTCACGGAAGGAAGTGACGGATGGAACTTGTTTGTGCTTCAGAAGAAGCTTAATTCATACATGTGGCTTAAAGGCAGCCTGAGTTTTAAATAGAAAATCAGAATTGGTTTTCTTATTATCCTGGGAGATGTTCAACACTTGGCATGAGCAGATAAATCATAAAAATGTAGTTGAAAGTGTAAGGGAACCGTAGTCACAGAATGGAGCTTGTGGGATTTAGCCTGTTTATATCAATGAAATCATTTTCCTGAAAAATAAATGAATAATGCTATTTGGATCTCTTTCACAAATATCACAAGTTGAAGGGTTCCTTTGAAAGTTGTTTCTGTCGCATTCTTAGCATCCTGAGCGAGTTGACTTTCAGATTCCTTGAACTGATTGTGAGCACATTTGGAAAGGAAGCGGTAGTCACGGAAGCATTAATATTGATTAATCTCCAGGGGCAGGAATGCCAAAGTCTGAAAACAAAGCTTCCTCAGAACTTGCACCAGCCACCAGTGGAGGTGCTGCTTGCCAGCCCCGTGGCTGTGGGGGCTCCAGGAGCAGAGTCTGTCTCCTCCTCAGCCCTGCCACCCAAACTCCCCCATAGCCACCTCCAGCTCCGAGATCCCCATTAGCAGAAGCTGTGCTGCTTTTCCTGCTGTGTTTCCTGCCAGGCTGAAGCCAGCAGGAGCTGTTGTGCCTGGCAGATGTCTGCCAGGGAGCGGCATCACTCTCATGTTGGGCCAACACCTGCCCTCTCATTAGTCAGATCCTCTGGGAGATCCGCTCTGCCCCACGTGCTGCCCCTGAGGGTCTTGGTGGCCATCCAAAAAGCTCTTCTCCTCCAGCAGCCCCTGCCACTTCCCAGGGCAGCAGGGAGAAAAAGAGAAACGAGGAAAGAGCCTTGCTACAGGGTCTGGGAGAAGGGATGGGAGACAAAGGGCAGTGTCCAGGGCAGGGCAGGAGAGCTGCTGGGACAGGCGTGACAGGGGATTGCTCAAGGAGCCCCACTAACAGGAAACAGAGGGAATGGGACAGCAGTAATCACAGGAAAGCAGATGGACTGAAAACAGGCATTAGGAGTAGTGAAAAACAACAGTTCTCACAACAATGAGCCTTGGGAAATGTCAAACACCTGCTGCAAATGGGAAGGGCCAAGTGAACCCACCTGCCCAAACCCCTGGGATGTGTGTGATGGTGCCAGGCTCTGCTCAGTGGTCCCCAGTGATAGGACAAGGAGCAGTGTCCATAAACTAAAACACAAAAAGTTCCACCTCAACAGGAGGAGAAACTTCTTTCCACTGAGAGTTGCAGAGCACTGGAACAGCTGCCCAGGAAGGTCGTGGAGTCTCTCTGGAGTCATCCCAAACCCACTTGGCCATGTTCCTGTGTCACCTGCTCCAGGTGTCCCTGCTTTGGCAGAGGGTTTGGACTGGATGATCTCCAGAGATCACTTCCAACCCAAACTATCCTGTGATTCTGAGGTTCAGAAATATCATGAGGGAGGACTCAGTAAAGTGACTTTGGGATTATTTTAATGTTTTTACAGATACGAGATCCATACAAAAGCTTAAATAAAATGCTTCCTTCTATTTCAGACTCCTCGAGGGCAAACATTCAGGAAGGTTATGGTCACATGAATGGGATAAATGTTGGCCATCATATGATGGATCCTCTTGTCTTAAGGTAAATTTCCAGTTCCAGTTTCTGGGTTTCTAATCCAACAGTATTTCTCCCCATAGCAGTGATCATTTCCTGGGAAGCTTTTCCTCTGGTCTTGAGACTCCCTACCTCAAATAAGTCCACAGCCTACCACAACCTAAAAAATACTTCACTGATGCTCCCTGCTTCGGTTTGAAACTTGCCATAGGCTTCATCTGTCTACAAAGAGCCACAACGGCGAGGGTATTTTTAATTATTATTATTATTATTATTAAATACGAGGGTGGCTGTGCTGTCGCAAGACGTGTTGTCGTGGCAGCAGCGGTGTCACTGCGGTCGCTGCGCTGTCGCGGGGGCAGCGGGAGCAGAGCCCGGGCGGGAGGAGCGCGGCTCTCTGCGCATCGCTGGATGCCAAACAACTGCAGGAAATCCCGGCCCAGCTGCTGTTCCCAGACCTCTGCACACGGGGGCAGAGCTGGATCTTCTATGAGAGCGTAAATTCAATTTACAGCCGGCAAAGCCCCTGCTCTAAGCCGCACTCACCTATTATTTCTCCTTGTAGTTCGGCTATCTGATTGCTGCCCGAATATCTCCAGTCTTTTAAGCATAGATGATATCACAGGCAAGGGTGTCTGGAATAATTTCGCTGTCTGGAAGCTGCATGCTAGCAGCATAAGGCTGAGGATCCAAATCCCTCAGTGAATCTCAGCTCTGCCTTGCTGCAGTAGCTCTGACACAGCCAGCCCCCCAAAACACCTGCAATTAATTCACTTTTCAAATATAATTTTATTTTTCTCCACATCAAGAAAGAATGCAGTAATAGACCATTTCTCCTGACAGAAGCCACAGAGAGAAACTGCATTAACAGAAAGGTCTAGACTGGCCTGAGGTATATTTTGGCCAGCAACAAGTAGAACAATGCACAAAAATAGAAGGAACGATATAAAATAAAGCAGAACAAAATAAGTACATGCAATGTGTTAATCAGGTTGTGGGGTAATTGAATGGCATTTCCTGAATCCAAAACATCAGATAATGACATAAAGTGCTGAGGTACTGCTCAAAAAATTGTACCATAAAATACCTTGGCAGGCAGACAATGTTTCCTGCCTTGAATTTCCTGGAGGGAGAGTTAGATTAGTAATGGTGAGAGGATTTGTGCTGTTGTGGCAGGATTTTATTGAGAAGCAATAAAAAAAATTATTTTCAACGAGGTGCTCATAAAGGAGAATTCTCTTCCTCTCCATCCTAAGGAGCATCCAGGATGAGCTGCTGGGGTGGGTGGCTGGGGGCTCCACTGGGGGTCCTGCTCTGCCCTTGGTCACTCCTGAGCAATCACAGAGGATTTATCATTTCTACTCACAGTTTCCCTTTAATTGCCTGCTGGATTTTCCTGTTTGGCAGACATGCTCCTGCAAGAGCCCCTCTGAGCATCTCGGGGATCTCCAGCACGATCGGGAGCTCTGCTTGTCTCCAAGTGGTTCCTGAGGGCCATCCTCATCCTCCTGCTGCTGCCCAAGCTAAAAAATAACTGCTGCAGCTGGTGCTGCCTTACCCTGACTCCCACACTCAGCAGAGGGGGAGAAGAAGGAGACTGAACATGTCCCACACCCCCAGCACTATCTCCCAGAGCCTCAATTCATCCTGGTCCCCAGAAATCACATCTGACACTGAAAAGCCATCCTGCACACAGACCTCCCCCTCACAGGAGGGACATCCCAGCCCCAGGAAGGGACCTGGCACTAAATGGCTGCAGAGTCGTGTCTTTTGGAAATAAATTGTCTCCTTTTACAGAGCTGCTCTCTGCAGTCTCTGGGAAGTGACACATTGTCACTTAAGATCATTAACTATTTGACTGTGAGACTGCTGCCTCTACAGCACGAGGCACTGGCAGCGCCTGGCTGTTAATGAATAATAAATTAACACCATGACTCTGAGCCCTTCCTTTCCTCAGCCCAGATTTCCAGAGGCCCAAGAATCTCAAAGGATCCTCTACAAGCAACAGTCAAGGTAATTACCTTCAACCAGCAGCTAAGTGCTGGGTGAGGTGCCCAGATGGGCTGTGCAGTGGTTGCCAGCATCCCCTGGACATCAGCTCTGTTAGCACTGGCTGCCCATGGGTTTTCTGCAGTGCCCCTCAGCAATGAACCACCGTGGGCAGCCCAGAGAAAACACCCCGTGACATTGCTCTGGGGAGCAAAGCAGATTGCAAAAGGCTTTCTCTCACCTACAGGTGGGTTTTCAATCCTGCTTGTGAGGTGGAGGCAGCTTGGAACGTGACCTTCCTCACATATTCTCTTGCAGGTGTAAGAAATTGGAGATAACCCTGGAAACTGAAACAGGGATGAGCAGCTCATTGTGGCAGCAAGACCCCTTCTGGGTGGCAGAACAGTGCCAGAACACCCCAATTACAGCAACCTTGGGACTGTCTCTAATTGTGTTAATGATTGGGTTTGCCCAGGGCCTCTTTGTGCTGCCAGGCTGCAGAGAGTGAGGCTGGGTGAGGCTGCAGGCATTTGACAGCAGCAGCTGGGGAGGGAGGCAGCTCCTCTCAGCCAGGCAGAGAGTGTCTGTCAGATCCCCTCAGAGCAGTAAATGGACACCAGGATGCATCTCCAGCCTGGGTTTTCTTTAGAAAAGCTGAATGAAGGCAGATGCCCACAAAAGCTGCCCACTGCCTTTGCGGTTGGGATTGATATTTTTGTAGATCAGAACACCATTCTCCCTCTCCCAATTTGCCCATTAATTCCCACACCCCAGGGTTGTTGCAGTGGTATAGTCATGCAACATATTAGGTAAAGCCAAAATGAGACTAAAGGACAACATAAATGCTGGGTCTTTTTTTTATTATCAGAGGTTTCAGGGTTGGTAAGAGGTTTTCAAGGGTCAGGTCAAGGGTTTAGGAAGTCATCTGCCATGGGGAACATTGCAGGGAGGGATGCACTTTCTCAGCTGGATCCTGCTGAGAACTTAACAGGCATTAAGAGACCTCAAGCCAAGAACTCCACGGCTTCTCCTGCAGAGAAAGAAATCAGTACCTCAGAGACAGAACATCTGGGCTTTTACTGTTGGTCTGTCCCTCTGCGCCACAGAGGGACTTCTGAACTCTATTCCACGTATTTCCTTTTATTATTGACATATAAAGACAAGGAAAATTCTTAATTTAAAAGACCAAATAATCTGTAGGAAAGAGACTTTGTTTGCTGAGCAAAGCTCTTTTGCAAATCACTTAAAAGGAAAATGGAGAACTCTCTGTTGTCTCCTTATATCTGAAAGAAAGGAGTTCCTAGCAAACTCTCCCAATAAAAAAAAAATTACCCTTGCTGGCGAGAGAACAAACACACAAAATAAAAGAACTTTACTTCTCCAACCAGTCTCCAGGACTGATTACCCAGTTTAAGCTAAGTTAATTCACCAGTAAAAAGGTGAAGAGATTTATTCCATACGTACAGGTACGCATTGCAGAACGTGCATTTGTTGGGGTAGGTGACACCATCAGACCCACAGTGGGGGATAAATTCCATGGAACACATATTCCTGACAGTCCTCTGGTTCCTGCAGTAGACGGGTGCAGCCTGTATTCACAAAAAAAAAAGAGCTCTCAACCAAACCTGGGTGAGAAAGGTGACATTAGGAGGCCCCACACCCCGTGAGCTGCCCCCTCACTGCCCAGGAAAAGCCCAGGGACAGGGCAGGATGCAGTGGAGTGCTGCCTCCAGCCATGCAGAGCCTGTGTAACCACTGCAAATGATGCTGCAGTAACTCTGACAACAACTTGGACATGAACTGAATACTGCCCTACTTGTTGAAGCTATCACCAGATGAAAATGGCAATTTCACCCGATAATATCTGTGGCAAATATTGCTCAGGCAGCTGGGTGTCTCAGGGTTTTGAAAGGCTCCATCATGATGTGATTAGTAAAGATTTATACAGAAACTGCTTTAAGGAAAGAAAGGATGGAGAATATAAAAATCTGTCCCTTACCTGCAGCGCATCAGTAGCTGGAACTAAAAAAAAAAAAAAAAAAAGAAGAAGAAAAAATGAAATATGTTACAAATGCAATTCATGGATTCTGTTAAAATCTGAGAATACATGCCCTGAATACACATCTTCCAACTCCCTGTGTGTTAGCAAATCATTCTTAGACAAAAGGAATTTCAGGCAAAATGTTGTGCCATACTGTATGTTGATTCTGTAGTATTTTTTTTTTAATGAGGGTTACAGTCAAAATGGAAAAAGCTGCGTAAGATAAAAGAAGATAGAAGCATTTCCTATGGTTCAAAGGATGGAGCAGGACATGAACTCAAAGCAAAGTGAATTACTGAGGTAAACAGGGACATAAAGCTGACGAGTACACAGAGACAGCATCTTATATGTATTGCCAATATTATTTTTAAATAAGAATAATATTTAGTGAGAGTTGAATTTATAAAGCTTCTATAGCAGTTCAAGCTCTCAAACTGCACCTTGGTTCAGAATGACTACAAGAAATGTTCACTTTCATTCAGTAAAATTATTTGTGTTTCTGCAACATTTCAGAGGTTAAACACTGGTTGTCTGAGTCCCCGGGTTGCACCACGTACATGTCACTTCTTTCATTATGCATAAACTAGCACTGAGAGCAGAGCTGTTCCCACAGTTGTTCTTACCCACTCAGTTCTGTTGCTAAAATATTACCCCATAAGTGATAGTCTCTGATGTCAAGTCTTTTCAACACTATCTTTCTAGGAGTAAATAAGTCCTTGCAGAATGGAGCTCTTTCCAGTCTGAGGATGGTTTTTTTTTTTTGTGGTTTTGAAGACAGCCAGCACCTACTCCAAGGCAGAGAGCAGGAGGCAGTGGAGCCACTCACCTGAGATGCAGAAAAGGGCCAGGGAGAGCAGAAGCAGCACTCCTGTGATCTTCATGGTGGCTGGATCAGCTGAGAGCAGCAGAGCTTGGCTTTTGCTCAGGAAACACAACCTGGATTCTGTCCTCAGGTGGCAACCACGCTTATATGTACTCCTGCACCACTGGGGGGGTGTGTGTGTTTGTGCATGTTCATATCTGCCTTATCCACCCTTATCCTGGAGCAACATTTCCAGCCTTTTGTCTCAGTGGTAATATCAGTAGAGGTAAGCTGTGCTGTAAGCCAAGAATGGTGTTTCTTCATCAACGGGAGTCACGAGAAGTTTAGATGTGTGAGATACACCCTCTGCGTCGATATTTTAAGTGAAATATGTGACAGTTTCCTTCTGAAAGACCACAGAAAATTCCTGCAGGCAAAAGAGCCACTGTACAAACTGCTGTCAGATTCTCTGTGTTCACCTATCACTGCCTATTTTTGTGCAGTGCTTTTTCACGAGAAAAACATTGAATGAAATGCTTCTGTAGCAGAAAGGCTCTCCTTTTATTTTTGTGCTTCACCCAAGCAAAACATCACTAAGTTATAGTGAAAGCAGGAAAACAATGAACAGGAAAGGCAAGCAAGGGGGCATCCCAGACACTGAAAGGAGTCCTAGGAAATGACAAGGGATGGAGAAACTTTTATGGTATTATGCAAAAAAAAATTTACAATTGTTATTTCCCCTAAAAGCCATTAGCTTTGCAGTAATAGACTTTTAGTATGATGATGACAGAATGATTTGAGACCCTAGCATGGATCCTAGAAAAGCTGAACCCAATCTGGAAATCACTGCTTCATCCATCTGCCCATCTCTACATAAATCCTTTGTTTTACCACCAAAGCATTGCTTTTTGGGACAACCTCCATCAGGGACAACAAGCACCCCTCTCTCTTTGATTCCCAGAAGAAATGCATGTGGGAGATATTACATTTTAGAAGGGATAAGCCCAATTTATTTACGCCTCTCTTGTGTGGATCCAAAAAAAAAAAAAAAGAAAACAAAACCCAATTCAATACTCAAACACAAGACAAAAGCAAAATAAATTTCATGCACAATACGCCAATGACAGGTCACACTCTCAAGAAACAGAAAGATACTTTGTCCTTGGATTTTGAAACACTGCTGAAATGCTCCTTGGGCTGGCAAAGAGCATTGTGTAATTGAAGACAGAGAAGACAAGTAGGCAGGAGTAGGCACCACACCTAGGAAGGCATTAATCTCAAAACACTTGAAGGGTGTTAAAGGACGACTCCAAGATGACAAAAAAACCTGGTAATAAGTCAGTTGGAGGACTTGGACAAATAGACAGAGACAATGCACGTGTCTGAGAAATATGGGCTTTGCCAACAGAGTGCCCTTGAGAGAGCAACACTTCAGGTGAGGACAGAGCCAGGGACCAGCTCTGGGCAGTGACACCAAGGCATGACTGGGTTTTGCTGGCAAGGAAAATGCATCAGGAATACCTTAGGAGAGACCCTCCTGTGTCACCACTTCAGCCCTTCCCAATGTCAAACATTAAAGGGTCTGAGCACTCATGCAGGGACACTTGTTTATGTGCAAAGACACACAGCTCTGGGGTTGGAGCATCTGTATTTAATTTTGTGCCTTTTGTGAGAGGGAGGGGAGCAAGATTTCTATCCCAGAGCTTTGAGCACGTAACCTATCCTGCCAGTATCATCATTCAACAAATCAAGACAATGTTTCATGAGACAACACATGAAAGAAGACAGGGAAATGTTGCTGATTTAGTTTATTGAGAAAGAAAATCAGGAGTGAGCTGAGTTCCCCAGAGGGTGAGATGAACTGAGGTGAGATCTTTATCTGGGATTTTCCAGTGGGGATCCTGTGGTGAATTCTCTTGGCACTGACACTCAGCATTTTCCAAAATGGCTTAAAGTGATAGTCCCATTGCTGTCCCTGAAAGCAAGGAGAGGAAAGAATGAATTAAACACAGAGTCCTGCCTGCTATAATCTGTCTTTTTGATGGCTCCTAGAGATGGTGTCAGATGGGATCCTGCCCCAGAGCCAAGGAACTTGCAGGCTCATAATCCCATTTGCTATTTGATTATTAAGATACGAGAGAAACAATTTAACCCATTCTTAAGACCGAAAATATCTGTGGGGAAACTATAGTGGAATTTCAAAAGGAAAGGACTTTCATTTCCTTTGCAACATGCAAGAAGAATTCCATTAAGGTTAAATGCTCTTCAAACCATTCCCACTAACAAAGCAGCCGTAACTTTTTTTATGCTCTAATGAAAAAAATTAATGAATGCTTGACACGGTGGCTGGCATTCCCTCCTGCCCCAAATCCCTAACCAACAGTATCCAGCAAACAAAAAAGCAGTAACTGTGCAAACTTGTGCCCACAGGAGGCAACTGATAGCACAAACATCACTCATATTTTGTACATACACGACTGCATTGCAGAAGATGCATTTATTGTTGTATGTTGTGTTGTCAGAGCCACAGAGAGGCATGTAGTCAAGTGAGCAGACAGGTTTGGGGTAGTCACTGCAGTCAACCTGTAAAAAATAAAAATAAAAGAGTCTGATGTAAAGGAGTCAGTAGCACAAGGGCTTGAACCCTGAGCTGGAGCTGCAGTGCTAGTGATACCAATCTTACCAAAAGTAATTAACTTCCTTGCACATCTGATATAAACTGAGGTGTCAGTTTCTCCTATGCCAGGAGAATTTAATAATATAAAAATAGATCATAATTTCCTGTTTGAAGAGATGTATATCATAACCTGGTCATGGCATTTCCAAGCAGCAGCAGTTCACTTGGTGAAGGTGCTGTGCTCTGTGTTCCCAAGCTGGCCAGGAAATTAAATGGAAAAACACTGGTGTCTGGAGAAATGGAGTGCTGAGCCTCTATAAAGGTCCATTATCCCTCCTGGAGTCTTAAAACTGGAAGATCAGCACGTAGCTGGATACTGCAAGAGTGGGGTTCTGTTTCCTGGAGCAATGGGTGCTACACTGGCTGAGGAGCATTGTAGGGCTAAAAATGTGTCTGGGTGCAGGAAGAGGCTGGGGAATTTCACAGAGGAGAAATCTATAAAGACTTACTGACTACACAGAAATCACACCTAGCTGAGGTCCTCCACCTGAAAACAGCTGGAGGTTGGAAGGGTAGAAGTCACTCTTCTCTGCATTCTGTACTCTCACTCTGTCCTACACAATGCCCACAGCCCCTGCCACCAGCAGGCTCTGCACCAAGCTGCCATGGGCTAGATGGGCCATTGGTCTGACCCCAAAAGCCATTTTCTGTTCTTATTCACAGTTCTGCCCTGATGGATTCTTTTTACTACTCTTTTACTCATCACCTCCTGAGCAGTCTCCTGCTCCTTTCCTGGCTTTCACATAAATAATGTTTATTATGTGCAGAGAAAGCAAAATCTCTCCCATCCTGCAGCACAGCAGGTTTCACTCCTGCAGGACACTGCTGGTCTGGGGGCTGCTGCAGACACTGGCAGTGCTTCCCCTGACAGCAGCAGGACAAAAGCCCAGCCCCTGATCAGCCAATTCACTTACTGTGACAATTTCCTTCTTACATTCACCGTCAGTCTTCTTGCCAACACTGGTTCCAGCCTCCCTGGGGAGGGAAGAGAGCTGCATTAGGGAGCTCTACAAGCAACCTGTTCTGCTGAACCCAGAAATACTGAGCAGCCTCAGGCACAACATATGGGATACAGGAGGCATCCAGCTGAGGTTGTGTCCATGTGGCTCCAGGGACCAGCTCAGGTGATGTCACTGCCTGCCAGAGAGCTGGTTTATAGCAAGATGTGAGGGACAGGGGTCAGGGTGGGTGAGGAGACAGGCTGTGTGACAATCTCCATGCCCCCTGGGTTAGTTGTTGTCCACTGCAAGGCAGCATCTGCCACACAGACCCTTTTAACTTAGTTAAGAGAAGCATCCTGTCCTGTGTGAGATCCCCAGCCAGCCCCTACTTCTCTGTCTAGACCAAAGGCACAGCTTTCCTTCTAATCACAGAGGAAAAGAAGGTTTAGTCAGGAGGAGAAGAGAAGAGTCAAAGTCCAAGCACCTCACAGAAGAGGCCTTGGTAGAAGTCCTGCTATCCAAAAGAGCAGTTCCAGGAGCACCAAGCCCTGGTCCCTGTGCTCAGTACTCACAGGTTCCGGGCACAGAGCAGGCACTCGTTGTCGTAGGTGACCCAGTCGGTCCCGCAGACGGGGCTGATGTCTTTGTTGCAGAGCAGCACCACTTTGCCCTCCTCACTGGTTGTGTTGGGGTACCTGCTGCAATCCACCTGGTGAGGGAGCAAACAGAGCCCTGGTGAAGGCCTTGCTTACAGCACACAGGTAGCTCTGGTGAGTGTTTCTGCCTGGCCACGCAGGACAGCCCCACAGCAGGAGAAAAGCTTTTCTGTGAGTCACCATGATGACAGTTCACTTGGAGGTGATCAGTGCAATACTCTGGCAGCTCATCTGTACTAGTGTTTAGGGTTTGAATTATTTCAATAAGCACCTTTGGCCACTCAGGAGCAGGACATACCCCTTGTTTTGCCCTTGGTTTAACTTACAGGAGCAACTTCCTTGCACTCTCCATCGTAGTCTTTGCTGACATTGGTTCCATATTCTCTGCAGAGGGAAAGACAATGTTAGGAAGTTCAGCAAAGATGTCTTGCTACATCCTAGGTGCTAGAATTAATACAAGGGAAAACTGACTCTTTCTCACTTTTCTTTTTTTATATTTGTATTTGAGAAGATAGTGCCACCCTCCCTAACCACCTAAGTAGCTGGCAGGGATGCAAAACCCTGGGAAGCTTTAGGACCACTTTAGGCAGCTCCAAGCAGAGCATCTCTATCCTTTTGCTGTGATGAGATGTGCTCTCAGAGAGCCATCACCTGGCTACTCCTTGAGAGAGAAAAGAAAAATCCTGAATAAATTACACAAGCAGAAGAAAGACACGGTGACTAAATCTGTGCCCGAGCGCTGTGCTGTGATAGCCAAGCTCATTTTGAAGGGATTGACACAGGAGACATGTGACAGAGCACTGACTGGTGAGCATGGTGCTGCCAGGAGCTCTGAGCTGTGCTGCCTGAGGTGCCCATGGTGTCCCCACGCTGTCCCCACGCTGTCCCCAAGCAGAACATACACGTTGTAGGCACAGAGCAGGCACTCGTTGCCGTAGGTGACGCCGTCGGAACCGCAGATGGGGCTGACGGCCTCGCTGCAGACCAGCACCTCTTTGCCCTCCTCGTTTGTGGTGTTGGGATATGTGCTGCAGTCCACCTGCCAGAGGAATCACAGCAACAGGCTGAGGAGACCTGCCACCTTCACAACTCTTGTTTTGTGTGGGACACTGAGCTGGTACAATCAGTCCTCATTGCCGCAGCACAAATTTCTGCTGCACGTCCCTCAGGTGAATCCTTCCTGCAGAGCTGTCCCCACAGAGCAGGAGAAGAGGAGGAGGAGAGAAGAGCTGTCACCACGCATCCCTTTGGATGGGATAAACCAGTGCTGGTCTCTCATGCTTACTCGACATGATATTATAAAGGCTCTCCATTGGTCCTTAGTTCTTCTATTCTTGTGGCCCCTCCACTTCTGTTATTACTTTTTCATTCTTAATACACAGATCATGTGTTTTTCAGAGGACCAAAACTAAAGACTTGTGAGGAAGCTGGACCAGCTCAGAATATTTTAGTCTTTCAGTAGGTTGCCCTCAGGTAGGCTCTGATACCAGTCTATTGCTTCAGTTTAGAACCAGCTATATATTTCCAGCTTAAAGCTTAGATGAGTCTAAAGTTGCTGAAAAATTAATTAATCCAAAAACATTGTATCATTACTACTAAAACATTATTAACATACAGCATAGGGCAAGGGCAGTATAATTTAATATTTTACACTGTAGAATCTGATTACAGTGACCCAAGTGTCACACTTAGGTGAAAAACAGCTGAGCACCTACAGGCTGGAGGTTTTTCCCATTCCTTTGGTTATGTCTTTATCAGGTCACACACTTGAGAAAGGTCATAGAAAGAAATCTCCCACTTACCTCAATCCCAAAGGCAGTATCTGGAAAAGAAAAGAGAGGCAGAAAGTATGAACAAAAGCCAATATGATAAGACCTCAATTAAAGCTGGAAATATGAATATAAAATTCCTGTGTGCAGGACCAAGCTGAATGATTTCCAGTGATTGTTTTTCAAACTAAATAAACTATGTATGATTTTTTTCTCTATGGTGATAAGTATAATAGCATTGCTTATTGCTGGCTGGGATGAAACACCTTTTTGAATAGCTTTGTTCTTTTTTTTGTTCTGAGATATGTAGAATTATTAATTGAAAACAGAAGAGCTTTTCCTTCCTTATCTTTCTACATATCCGTTTTGACCCTAAAGCACTGCTGTTATGTATCTGAAAATACACCTGAATCAACAGAGACAAATGCAAATAGTCACCTACAGGATAAGCAAATACATACAGCATCTGTTGACAGAAATATGCATTTGAAAGAAGGCGAGAATGAAAAAAATGTCTTTGGCTTTGTAATTTCATCAGTTGTGAATATGCAGTGAGAACATCAGAATCTGGCTTGTTTTCATCTCTTGTTGTTCCATTAGCAGAAAGAGCATTGCAGGAAATTTGCCAGGGTCTTGCAAAGAGCTTGCTTGTGCCATTACAATGTTTTCCTTACTGGTTACTGGAGGTCTGACCCCCTTCTCATGGCCTTATTTCAAGTATTCATCCATTTGCTGTAATTGTACAAGTCTAAGCAGTGTAATGGTGTGAGAACATCAGTGTACAAAGTGTAACAGCACGAGTTGCCAGCACAGAACTCCACTTGCTGTCACTTATATTCACGACAAACAATCAGCTACAGCAGCGAGCCATTGAGGACTGTCCTGAACTGTCCTCCTGCGACCTGCACGATGCCAACCGAGGCAGCAGAGCCCTCTGAAGGAGATTTTCTCTCTTTGGATCCTCTGCCTTATCCTTTTAAAGCCAGCCAGGACTCAGACAGCTGGAGAGTCACTCACCTGGGACGCAGCAAAGCGCGAAGGAGAGGAGCACCAAAAGCCCTGCCGTGGTCATGGTGGAGGTGTCTGGAGTCTGCAGGCTGCCTGCTCCCACTCTGCTCACAAGATGGTCCCTCCAGGGCTGGCTGCAAATATATACAAATGCAATGTCTAAACTGTTCAACTGTAACATAAAACAACCTGCAGAAACTGTCACCAGCACAATGAGGCTGGTAATATTTATGGAGGTCTTGACTTTTCGGGTAATGGTCTGCGTCTGCTCGGCAATTGATTTTGGCTGGACACCTGGTTAATAGATCAAGACAAGCATCACAAGTTCTGAGTGGTCAAAAGCAAACACATAGCCTTTTGGACAAAAGAAACCTCTTTGGGATTCTAGTGGAAATGTAAAGAGCACAGAATATTGAGAGGAGTAAAGAGCAGGTCACTAATTTGGCTCTTGTAGGGCAACATCTCCCATCAGGGAACAGCTTAGGCAGGATGCAGTACCACCCTGCCTGCTGACAGGCTGAGTCTCTGCTTTCCTTTCTGGTTTTGGGTGGGTTTTTCTCCCCAGATTCCCAGATAATCACCTCTAAGTACAAACACAGGTCAGGTGTGGCTTTGCCATCAGCAGCACCAGTTAAGCTTCTTCAGGCAAGTCTGGCAGGACTGTGTCCAACCTGTGAATCCTTAGGTATTTAGCACCAGTTTGAGTAAAGCCCGGGCTTCTTGACAGTTTCACTGCCCAGCTATAGAAGAGCTCAGTAGAAGACTTGAAAGCAGGTTAAAAATCTGTCAAATTACACTAAAAATGTCACTTGAACCTTAGCAACAGGGAGCACTTATTTACAGACCCAGTCCCAGTTAAACACATGAATTCAGAGTGTTCTGCCAAGCCATGTGAAGAACAAAAGACACTGAAGGTTTGGGAACCTATTTACATTGCACCAGCTACACCTGAAAGTACAGTAGGTCCTTTCCTCTTGCAGATATTTTAGAAAACGAATCTTAAAATATAGAATCTGTCCCCATTTCCCTGTCTGTCTCCCTTTGTGTCATCTCCAAATTGCTCCTGCCTAGGAGCAGGTCTGCACCTCTGCTGCTTTAGTAGTTGTAATTTTGCAGGACTGGGTTCTGCCTGTAACCTGTTTCTCATCCCTTTCACAGGTTCAAAATGGCAAGGACACTTGGGGTTTTTTGGGGGGGTGGTTGGAGCTAAGCATTGTGCTTAGGTTAGACTTCAGAACTATGGGAGGTGCAGAGCAAAAGGTGCTTTACAGGTGCTGCCTTTAACGAACCAGGCACCACCCATTAGACAAATGAAATTCATCTGAAATCATTGAAATTCACCCCAAGCAAATGTGTTGTCTGCTCCACCACAGTAGTCTAAAGGTTATTTTTTGATCCTTACATGGATATATTGGATAGTGCATGGAATCACCTCTCCTGGCACACCCAGAAGGCCACAGCATAGCTGTGTGGATATGCAGGTCACATTTTTACATCCAAGAGATGAAATTCTTCACAGGGAGAAGCATCGGAATAATTATGCTGCTGTGATTGTTTCTATAAATTACAGGGAGCATGCATGAATATTTCAGAAAGATTTGGCACATCTTCAGGATATATTGTCCTGATGTGTCTTGTGAACAGCATCTCTGGAAGCCAAACACTTTTCCCTGAGCGTGTGCAGGAGTTACTGAAGCTGCTCCCTTCATGTCACAGCTGCTGCTTTTACTGTGCAGGCTCTGCAGAGTTGGAGTGGGCTACATTTTTCTGAGTTAAATATGGACTTTGCCACTGCCTCCTCCAGCCAAGACCTCTCCAAACCATCCTCACCAGCTTTCACAGCCCCAACCACGGATACTGCTGTTTTTTGGGCAAGACCAACCTCTCCTGATGAGTGGAGAGCACCTTCCTGCCAAAGCCTGGCACCTGTTACACCAGAGAAAAATTTTCCACTTCAACTGCTGGGTTCAGCACTAGGTCTGGCACTGGCCCCAGGCAACTCAGATTTTCTCTGACCACCACAATGACTGTTGGGTGTCCAGCAGATCCTTTCTTTCTCTCTCTCACCTACAGACAATTCATGGAGACTCAAGTCTGCAACAATTAAATGGTGACTGGGGAGCACCTGAGCCACTCAGGTACCCACTAAGCAAGCCACAAAAGTGACACCCAGAAATCCCCAGGTTTCAGACACTGGCACAGCCTGCAGCCAGCCAGCATCCACAGCCTCCCCACCCAGGGTTACAGCTCCAGATTATCCTGCCTCTGATAACAGCAGGGAAAAATCCCACAGCTGGCTAAGCTCATGCTGTAGGACAGGTCGCTCCGGCCTCAGCTACTCCTGGAAGAACAGTTAGAAAGAGGATTTGGTCTGCAATCCTGCCACTGATCTGCTGTAATCCACTTCATTATGGTCTTCTAATCCTCAAAGTCAGATGCAGCATATGGCTAATGACCATTTGGCTGAAGGAAAATCCTCTGTGTGCAGCAGCCAGCACGAGGGCAGAGATCCTCCAGGAGAGCTGGAGATGAACTTTGGACAAGAGCATGAAGTGATAGGACAAGGAGGAATGGAAAGGCTTTAAGCAGAAAGAGGGTAGATTTAGATTAAGTATAAGGGAGAAATTCCCTAGTGGGAGGTCCTGGCACAGATTGCCCAGAGGAGCTGTGACTGCCCCATCCCTGGAGGTGTCTAAGGCCAGGTTGGGCAGGGATTGGAGCAACCTGGGACAGTGGAAGATGTCCCTGTCTAAGGCAGAGGGGTTGGACCAAAATTATCTTTAAGGTCTCTTCCAACCCAAAAATTTCTATGATTCTGTAACCTGCAGGTAAGCAAAGGCAGTGCCACACCTCAGGATGCTGCCTGTTATGGTCCTGAGCACCATAAGGTCTGTGTGCTGACACCAGGGCAGGATTTGGCCATTATACAACATCCTCTCTGACTTACTCATATAATTTCTTGTTCTACATTTCCCATTACAGCTTTTTTTTTCTGTATCGATTTTGTATTCTCTGAAAGAATCAAAACTGAGGTTGAAGAATTTTCTTAGCAGATATGCAACTCCTCAGCATAAATAACACATTGATAAATGAATGGCAGATCATTTAATACAATTTTCTAAACACTCCTGGGGTTTGTCACATTATTTAATTAACAAATAACTGCTGTAAAAATGGGAAATACTGATTAGTTGCAGCTCTTTCATGAAAATGCCTCTAATCATTCCAAAATGCCTGCTAGACACAATTCAGGCTGCAGTTTTCATCTCTGGATTTCTTTTGGCCACAGTGTGGCCAATAACTGTTTGCACTGAGCCACATGCCTGGAGAAACCAACACAGCACAAATGGAAGCTCTGCCTCTTACCCAGTGCTTGAAGGCCTCATTTGAAGGGAGCAATAAAGCAAACAAAGCCACTGATATGAGTAAAAACATCTCACTATCAAAACATATCCATGTGTTTATGGACTTATTAAATAGAACTCGATCCAGGTAATGCCAGTGGATGTTTTCCTGAACTAATAAGACCATGTGCAGAACTTTGTACCCTGCAGGTGAAGGCTAACATGGTTTCACATTACTTATGCAATGAATTAAATGTATTTGGCCCCACTACAAGGGCAGATGTTGACTCATGGGAAGGAGTCCAGCTGAGGCAGGCAGGCTGCCCAGGGACAGGGGCACAGGGCATTCCAGGAAAGCTGAAGGAGCTGGGCTTCTTCACACTGGAGAATAGATGGCTACTGGGATGACATTGCTGTCTGCAGCTCCCTGATGGGGTCAGAGATAAGGCAGAGCCAGAGTTTTCTCTAAGCTGTATGGCAAAAGGTTTAATTTCTGAATGAATGTGAGGAATTATTCCTTGTCACAAGGATGATCAAGCACAGAAAGCAGAGAGGCCATGCATGTCCTTCCTCAGTGCTATTGAGAACCCAAGTGAAAAAGAAAAGCCTTGGGCACCCTGACCTGCCTTTGACTTTGGCTTTGATCAGGGTTTGAGCCAGAGACCTCTGGAGAGCTCTTACAACTTGAATTATTTTATTTATATGGTACTTATATAATTCTCTCTCCTATAAATAGTTGTTATTAATAAAAAAAAATATTACTTCTCTATGACCCAGGAGAATCATCTCAGAATTTTCCTCCAGCCTTTACTAAAGGGTCACAGATAAGTTCTACAAAGAGCTCCCAGAATGTTTTTACAGGGGCTGACCAGTAACTTGTACAACAGAAAGAGTGGATTGTAATCATTGTTAAAATAAAACCACACACTAAACCATCCAAATTTTAAGACATTATGAGCTCTGAATGATTTCAAAGTCTCCTCATTTCTGCAGGAGCCCAGCACTTTGCCACCACAACCTTCTCCAGAAGAGCAACAGCATTTGAATCTCTAGAAAAGTTATCTGCACCACAGAAAATCAGGTGCCAAAATATCATCCCCTTCCCTGCTGTGCTGCAGCCTGGACCAGACGTGGGTCTCAGCAGCAGCAGCAGCTCTGAGGACACATCTCCATCCCTCCCCTCCCCTCCCCAGCTCGCGCTGAGCTCCAGCTCTGAGAAGTTTCTGGATGTTAAGGATGTCAGGTCAGGGCTCCATTGAAGAAGACAGGAGTAACTCATGAGGAAGAAGGAAAATGCTACAATGAACATCAGAAAAAGGAGGCAGCAACCTACCCAATTTGGCTGGACACTGACCCAGGTTATTGCTCTTTGAAGTGAATGTACTGCAGGGAAGGTGGGCTGGAGGTAACACAGAGGTATTAACCTGCTGCTGATCAGAAGAACAGGAAATCATTGGTTTAATCAGTCTCCCTAACACTTCAGTGATCTCAGCTCTGCATCACTGAGCACTTGTCTCATCTTTGCCACAGCCCAAGCAGGAACAATGAGGAGGTGGCTGCAGGGAAGTGGCAGCTGACCTGGGATTGACACCATTCATGGCTGCCTGGCAGGACAGAGTCAATCAGGCAACTTCACTGCTAGGGCTGGGAAAGTCTCCTTCAGGAGAAAATCTTCCAAAGCTAGAAAAAACAAATAATAAAATTCAATAGATTCTCATCTGCAATGAGACATTATTTATAGCTCAACGCACAGTTAAAATAGAACGAATAAGCATGTTCAGCTATGAAAGCAAATTGCTTTGAGGTTATATAAACCAGGGGAATAGTTGAACACGTTTTCAAACCACCAGTCATGTAGCAGCACTCACATCACCAGAATAGCTCACAGCAGGGGGACTGTGGCTGTGTCCCTCGGATTTCAGGCAGCTCTGTGACCCACCAAGGAGTGTCACTGCAAGAGAGGCTGAGAGGCAGAAGTAAGATATTTTAACTGACTGACAGGCAGGGCTGGGCAAAGTGATCTAGTGTGGTTGGGATGAGCACTTGCTGCACATTGAGCAGCAGAGAGGAAAGTGAAGGCCTCAAGGAAGATGGTTTGATCCCTGGACAGCTGCATTGCAGAGTTTGTTTACAGAGGGATAACCATCCCGGATGTGACTGCAGCACAAAATCTGTGGCCAGGCTGGCTGGGGAGCCAGGTTATTGTCTCACATGAAGCACAGGGATCATCTCTTCACTGTGAGCTGCCAAGTCTCATTAATTTATCATGGGGACATGCCTCCAGTGCTCACTGCCCTCAGTTCTGTTTTGTAAGATTGACAGATATGTCTATAGATCACAAAGTGTTCTTGACAAGAGGGTAATTAACCTTCAATGTTTACATCTCCTTCCTCTTGGTAAGTAACACACAATTTGGGGATTTGGGCAGGTCTGTAAATGCTGGATTTGGGCTGGCTGTAAATGGGTTACAGTTTCCTTTCATGCTCTTGATCAGAGTCCAGAAGGAGTGACTTTCCTAAGCTCTACAGGGAGCAGTAGGCAGCCAAGGGAGACTTTCCCTGGGTAAATGGCCAAAGCCTTGGACTCAGGGTTTTTTGACCAGCACCAGGTCTGCAATCATCCATAAATCTGTGACTGAGCCCTTTGGGTCCAGGCTGGGATTTGCTTCATGTGAGCTCAGAACAGGGTGAGCTGAGGCTCTGCCCAGCTTGGGGGCACCAGGGGGGCAGAAGTTTATACACAGACAGTGACATGTGGCAGAGGAATTGTTGTAAAGGGGGGTTAAGTTAGATAAACATTTCAAAGTTATGTGCCCCTGCTCAAATCCCATGTGAGAGGAAGCAACCAGGAATGCCACTGTTACCTGCAGGCATCACTCTGCCCCAAGAAAAATCAGGGGACCACATCCCCATGCAAACCTTTTTTCTCCATGTGAAACCACAGGATGAGGTGAAGCAGAACAGAAGCAAGCAGAGCACCAAACAAAAACATGCCCCTAGGTCTCACCTTTTCAACCAACAAACCAGCAAAAATGCATATGAGGAACAATGTTTGGAAAAGACAAATGAAGGTGCTTGCTTTCCTGTGTGGGAATAAAAGCAGGAACACCTGGGATATGGGATAAATGAGGGTTGGTTTTTAAGAATGACCTTGTAAATAAAGCAACAGCAAGAGAGAGGTGCAATAGGCTAAAAATGAGAATTCACTGCTCTTCCTGGTGGGAGCAGCAGGGAGGAGAGGGTGAGAGGCAGGATATATCATGGTGCTATGGCTTCAACACTTGACTGGGAGAGGCCAAGCTGGATGGAAAGAATTTCCATAGCTGAAGGACTATTAGCATCATAACCACTGAACACATCTTCATTATTAACATCAAAAGAAAGGGCAACAATTTCATTTATTCTGCAGAACTGAGCTTTAATGAGACCACTGGCTGATTCTTTGCATCTGGACATGGGTGAAGCACAGTTGGTGCTGACAGAAAGGCACAGGATGCCAAATTACAGGATTTTACTGTTTTACAGTAAAACTGAGGTAGACAGCAGGAATTCTACCCTCTCTAAACTATTGCAGTAGGTATTTATTTACTAAGTTATACATGCATGACAACTGCTATATCATATGTGATCGTAAGGCCCCTGCATCCCCTGGTTTGGGCACTGCCCCATTTGCAATCTGACAAAAACAAAACATTCTTTTCTCTGGAGAACTGAATGCACTGATCTCTGCAAAGGCTTTGTGTGCCTCCTTTTCTGGTCTTGAAACGTGTTATTCTGCACTTTCCTGCTGCTGTCAGTGGAGGTTGTTTGTGAATGCTTCTATAGCAAAGAAATATTTCTCCTACTCGTCTCATATTTTGCATCATTTTGCACTCCTTCCCTTCCTACTTTGGAATGCAGCCTGGGGAGAACAGCAATATTAGAAAGCTCATGTTAAATCACTGCCAAATAAAATGTCAACAGAAGGTATATGCATCACTTACGTCCAATCCTGCGCTGCCTGCTCAGCATCCGGCTGACACTGCTTGGGATGCTGCCACAGAGAGCAATGGGAGTTCAGGCTGCTTCTTCCTTTGCCTTCCTTCTTAGTCACTGGGAGGACTGCTGTTCCAAAGGCCCTGAGTGCCCCACGTTCTCTGAGGAAGGGAAAGTCTCCCATTAGAGACTCAGTATGACCGTTCTCCCAAAGGCACGCGAGCGCTGGGAATGTACACAAAACCCCCAAATGGTGCAAGTGAAGGAGAGTTCATCTGAGTTAACCACCAACAATGAAGTGGTTTTACTGTCTCTGACTATTATAAACCTATCAGTCAACAAACCTCTGCCATCTGAATGTGCTGCATCATTTGAATTTCCACCCCAGATACTTTCTTCAGCTATTTTTTTTCTCTGCTAAATCTTCGTGATTTACCCCCAAGCACAAACAGCAAGTGGAGATGAAGAAAAGGAGGATAAATTGGAAAAGCACAGGGAGAGGCCAGGGGCTAGGGAACTGTCACTCAGAAAGCATGTTCTTTCCATTGGAATGACACTTTATAGGCACAGATCCCACATTCACTGGTGTAAGTGGAACCATCTGTGCCACAGATCTGCTCCAGCACTTGGTCAGGGGGCCCTGACTGGCCATCCTCAGCAATGGCCCTGGGGCACAGGCTGCAGCCCAGCTTTAAAGGGAATGCAAGAAAGAGCTCAAAGCAATACATCTGAACACTCCTCGTCCTTCAGGGGGCTTGAACAAAATTCATGTTTTACTTCTACGCATGAAAAATAGGCAGGAAGCAGCACACGGTATGAACACTCATTCTTTGCAGTTTCATGTCATGTTTAAAATCATGGGGCCTCACCTCAGCTGGTGAAAATCTGGAAACCCCTCCTGGGCTGTGTGGATGTCTGCCAGCTGGAGACAGGCTCCTTGCACTGCTGCTCTCTGCTTTTTTGCCTCTCTACTCGTTGATCCGCGGAGAGCACGCAACCAGAGCCCAGGGCATGGCAAAGAACCAAATAAAACTCTATCAAACATTAAATTCCAGCAAGAGAATGAACATGTCTGAGTGTGAACATATTGATGGATGAAACGGGTGCATACCAGGGTTATATATTTCTTTAAACACAGAGGTCTAAGGAAATTTCTTAAGTTCCCAAACTATTTTCTTTGCCAACTGTCAGTTAAATAGGATGGTGTAATTGAAACAATGAGTTTGAATAATTATTTCTGGATTTCTTTTTTTTTTTTTCTGAGGAACATATGGTTATAAAAATGCTTTAAAAATAATTTAAATATTCTTCTGAAATGAATATTTAAAAATCAGTGGGATGAGCCTTGTCACTCTCCAGCATCCCTCAAGAGAGTGACAGTGTGTCTGAGCCCATCCACATGCCTCACTAACAAATGCAGCACATGAAAAAATAGCTAAACCAAGGCAAATTATCAGCAGACATAATTTTGAAAGGCACAGATTTTCAGATAACGGGTTTGAATGAAGTTTAGGTACAGCCACGCTCAAGGAAAAGTTGTGGGGCTTTTTTTTTTTTCAAGTTGCAGATGTGTGAATGCTGATAAAAGGTGAAAAAAAAAATTCCCAGCTCAGTATGAAAGGACTAAGTATTGTTTTCTATGTTCCACTTATCAATCAAAATTCAAATGATTCGCCTCATTCTTCCCCCTCTTTGTGTTGCAAGAAAAATGACTGTAGACTCAGAAAACATTGATAACACTATAAAGATAAGTCAGACAAACACGGAAAGAGAGAGGATATTTGTATTTTTAAAACACAGCCTGTGTGATACGTTCTGGTACATTTACAGGTCACAGATCCTGAGGCTGCATCATCATCAGTGTGAAACACATCAAAGTTGGTCCAGCCTTGGCAGCTCCATCCCCCTCCCCAGAGCTGAGGGCTGTGGCTGCCAGGCAGCCTCTGGGGTGGCACCAGCTGCATTTCAGATGCCTCATGCTGCACTGCAAAGTCCTTTTTTTCCTCCACTTCATCCTTGACTGAGGCTATAAGGCTGCTTCTGTTCATGGCAAGAGTGCAAAAATAAGAGCCCACCAAAGTAGGACTAAGTCTGTGCTTGGATCTGATCCTTTCAGTGCCTCTTTCCAGGTTAAAAACCAAGCTTTTCCAGCATGAATGTGGAATGGTTTTTGAGACAAACCTGACTATTTTGAAGCTGCTCAGGCAGCTCAAGGTGAGTAAGAAAGCCTCAGTGCTCTGCAGCATCCTGCACCTGAGCAGGGATGGAGCAGCAGGCTGAGCAGCACTGAAGCATCTGTCACCCACACAGCACTGGCAGCTTGGCAAGCACTGAGCTCATAAGGTGATTGGGGACTTCTTGACTGGGGAACATGGCCCAGATGCCCTCCAGGGGTCCCTTCCAACTTTAACTACTCTGTCATCTCTTGCTGTATCCCACCACAGTAACATCCACCCATCCCTCTGTCTGTGCCCAAACAGGCACCCAGCTCACTCCACTGGGCCTTGACAGCACCTTTCGAGTCTCTTTGTGGCACTTGAAACCTGGTATTGTTCTACCTCACTCCTAAGCCACAACAATTCAATGTTCCCACTTGAATGTGCTTGTCTTTACATGATCACTGCCTCCTCATCATAGAATTGTTTCGGTTGGAAAAGACCTTTAATATCATCAAGTCCAACCATTACCATTGCCAGGGCCACCACTAAACCATGTCCTGAAGCACCACATCCATACATCTTTTAAATCTCTCTAGGGTCAGTGACTCAACCACTTCCCTGAGCAGCCTCTTCCAGTACTTGACAACCCTTTCCATGAATAAATTTTTCCTAACATCTGATCTAAAGCTCCCCTGGTGCAACTTCAGGCCATTTCCAATACAAAGCAGAAAGAAATCATCTAAATAACCCGCACTCAGTAAGTAACCATGGAACAGCTGAAAAACAACTCCAAGGCACAGAAAACCACACTGTCCCTAGAAGGCTGCCCTATTTTTATAGTTATATTGCTTCATAAAACACCCCCTGAGCCTGGGGGATATTTAAACTCCAATGTCAGGCTTTTCCCATTTCCTGGCCCAGTTTTAGTGATTTATTCCATTATGTACTTCGACATAAAACCTACTGGTGAGTCCTGTGTGGAAACCTCTCTCCTCTAACCCCTTTGGCTGCTTTCTTGGATGGCTCTGACTTAATCTCAACTCCGTGCCTTCTTGAATTCTTGTTTGCCTTTGGTGTCACCAGACAATGATCTCCACAGGAGCTGTGCCAAGATAATGCCACTGAGCTGGCTCTTGACAGCTTTACTGCAAAGGCTTGCAAAAGCCAGCGGTCAGAGCACAGTCCAAGTGAAAGGCTGCCAAGGTCCACAAGAAAAAAAAAATTATCCAGGTCTTATCCCTGAGGATAACCAAGTAACACTTAAACAAGAGTAAAACAGCATGTTCTGCAAAAACACCTGAGCAGAAAATGGCAAAAAGGTTATATAAACCAAAAGAACATTTACTTTAGGACACAGACCCAAGAAAAGTACAATAAGCCATTGTTAGTTACAAATCATCCTGAAAATGGACACCAATGGCACAGAGGTACCATGGCCTCATTCCCTGGTACAATACCCCCAATACCTCCAAAATCAGGAACATTTGCCTTCAGCCTATTCTTCTAGCCTGACAATTCAAAGAGTGACTTTCCAAACTGATCCAAATAATTGTGTTATTCTCTGGTGAACGACAATGGGACATTGAATCAGGGAGGCACTAACTGCAGTCCAGAAGAATCCCTGAAATATTAGACTTGCAATAGCTTTGGTGACCTCGTGTGGAGGCAGTGGCACAGCCAACAGATGAAGGGCAGCCCCAAGATCCCCCTGCCACCCATACAGACCACCAAAATGACAATTATATCACCAGGTCCTGAGCAACTTGGCCTCAAAAAAGTAGGCAAAATGACTATTAGGCAGAATTTTTTTTTCCTATGACCTGTTATACATTTGGTTAAAACTGGTCACAAGTGAACCTCTGCACCTTTTTCTTTCACAAATGAATTTAGAAAGCACCTCAGTGATGCACCAGGGGTGTCCCCCACCTCAGGGATGATCTGTGCTCACCAGTCCTGGAGATATTCTGTTGCATTAATAAACTAAGATATTTCATGAGTGGACACTTCTGCTGTGACCCTGAATGGAGCTCAAGATTCCCCTCCTGTAGATGACATCCTTAAACTGCACTTGAAATTGTGAACAAATTCTGTGGAGGCAGGCAATTTTATCCACATTAGTTGGTGGTGGAGAACATCAGTAGAAAAATAAACATCCACCACTCGAAGTACGGTGACAGGGAAGAGATGGGGTAAAAGGGAAGAGATGTGGCATTGAGACAGAGGAATGTTGCCAAGTCAGTTTATTGAACAAGTGTTTCAGGAGCTAAGGAAACAAGGCAGACTGAAGGGATGTTACTAGGGAAGGTCAGCCCATGAGAAGACATGTGGAAGGGAGTTTGTCTTCCTGGGCTGAAGTCCAGCACAGACTTAGCATTCAGCCAAGCTCACGATGTTGAGAGTTGTCCTGCTTTCCCTGGTGAGAAAAGGAGAGAGGAGAATTAGACATGCCTCATGCCCCTTTCCTCCTTTCACTGGCCCAAGCATTGGCTTGGGATTGACTGGAAATAAAGAACAGTCTCAGAAACCCAAATACCCCCTTTCATTATCCTCATTTAAGAAAAGATGAATGGTTTCATTCATTTGGTACAATCCAGTTGGTTTGGTGAAGTAATTACCACACACCCTTGTGAGCTTGTGGAACAGATTGAGTGCAGCTGAAAACCAATAAAATACTTTTAAAGCTAACAAACAGAAGGCCAGGTACAGATCACAGAAATGGGCCCTTCTCATTTTCCCTTACAATGCAAAAAACCTAGAAATGCCTAGTATATGCCCCAAGCAGCTAGGCAGAGGCATGATGAGACAGCCCTGCAGGGACAGGAATTGATCATGACAGGAAAGGTTTCACCCCTATACGTACAGGTAGGCGTTGCAGAAAGTACATCTGTTGCTGTAGGTTTTGCCATCAGAGCCACAGTGGGGCATGTATTCCATGGTGCAGATAGGAGAGACTTCTTTGAAGTCCTTGCAAAGGGCCTGCACACAGAAGGTAGGTATTGAGCCCCTCTGCCTGGGAGCAAACTGTGACCCCCCCCAGCATAAGGAATGACACCCACTGAGAAATGAAACTGGCTGTAACACCATCATAACCAGCTCTAAGTGTCCTCCTGATGGCAGATGTGATCTTGTACTGTTTCTGCTCACTGCCACATCTCTTCCTGCTTTATTACAGAGCAGTGGGATGGATGTTGGCTGTTTTATGAGCAGTGTGAAATTCCCAGGGGATCTCCTCAGGTGTGCACACCACCAGCTCCTGATTTGTAGCCCAGAGCAGAAGACAGTCCCCCAGGAGTGTAACAGACACTGATCTTCACTCTTCATTCCCATCCTTTCCCACTCACCCTTGTAATATCCTCTTCACAGGGTCCGTTCTTTCTCTTGCCAAGGCTGGTCTTGTGCTCCCTGGAGGAAGGAGAGATTGTTATTAACCATGACCTTCCCTGTTACAGCCAGAGAGCAAGAACAAACCTCACTCCCATGGAGTCACAGACATTTCCAGCTCAGCACTAACAAAAACCTGCCCTCACAGACCAGACACTGTCCCCATTTGGAGCATCCCCTCTGTGGGGCTGAACACCCATATCAAACACCGAGCAAGGCAAGCAGGGGCAGACAGACAGAATCCCTTCAGCACAAGGCTTCAGAGAGAACCGTTGCAGATGACCCAGCTCCCACAGAGCCAAACTGTGACTCCCCCAGGGAGGGAGAGCAGCACTCACATGTTGTGGGCACACAGGGTGCACTCGCTGGCGTAGGTGACGCCGTCGGTGCCGCACACGGGGTCGTAGATCATGGTGCAGGCCATCAGCTCCCTGCCATCCTTCAGCGTGGTCCTGCGGTACTGGCTGCAGTTCAGCTGGGGAAAACAAGGACAGCAAAGGCTCTGCCACGGCTCTGCTCTGTGCAAGGGAGCCCCAACACATCCCCCCTGCTTATGCCTCCGCCAGATCCTACAAGGATCTGCCAGATGACAAATTGTGGTTATATATTGACTCGTTCTTCATGGAAAACTAGCAATTTCCTTTCACAGCCTTCCCTGGAGAAGACTGAATCAAGGCTGGAAGGTAGACATTACTCATTGAGCTCTGCATTTATCACGATGCCCCTATACCTTACTGAACCCACCAGGATATTACAAAAGGCAGTCAGAAATAATCTGTAAATCAAAATGGCACGATTTATGCACTTCCTGCAAGGGAGCTGACTGTGACCAAGGTGTTTTTCAAGGCCCACAAGAATGGAGGGGAGATGTGCTGACAGGTCTTTTGTTGCAATGGGATGGTTCCGAGTGTTGAGAGCTGCCAGCAGGACTGACAGCAATGGAAGCTGATTTACGTCAGCTGAGGAGCTGGCCTTGTGTTTTAGCACTCCCAGTTTCTCCAGTGTGAACTCTTCATTCCTGATTTATGTATCTCACCCGGCCTGAGCACAGAGCGTACTCAGGAAACAAAGGAATGACATTTCATAGTTTGTTTGTATAGAAATGAAATATCTGACTCGGGATGTTGACTCTTTCAAACACATGCTAATGAGGTGGCTTTGCGCTTCCATTCCCCAGTGAGAGTAAATGGTTTAGAACTGGCCAAATATAGTTAATCTGGTAATTTTGCATGATTCATGTTGGTATATATTAGATTACATTGCATTTACCAAAAAAATAACCAAAAAACCCACAAAAAACAGAGGTGGGTTTGAATCCCCTGATAGCTTAGGTATCAGCATTCAAAACACAGGCAATTTTCTAATCTTTGCAGAACATCCTTTTGTAAAACACAAGCACTGAGAAATCACCAGGTTCCCTGGGCCCTCTGCATCCCCTGCCCATATTGCCAAAACATTCTGCTAAGTTCCTGCAGCAGCTATGACAGAGTGCTGTGGGAAAAGGATTCTCTGAGTAAAGCCTTTAATCATTTATCATCTACCTGTCTCATAACTCAGTCCTCACCTGTCCTCTCCTCTTTCTTTCCCTGACTGTGTGCAGGAAGTACAGAATGTTCCTGCTGATGGGAGGCTGTTGTTCACCCACAGAAGGAAGGGCAGCACAAGTGTGACCCCCACGGAGGCTACACCACCCAAAACACCCAGCATTTATGCAGTTGGCACCTGCTCAAACTCCTTCCTTTCCTTCAGGTGTCACTTACCTGGGGAGCTTCTTCCACGCACCTTCCATCGTGCTTCTTGGCAACCTGGGTTCCGTATTCCCTGGAAGAGAAAGCAGAGTCAAAAACTGCTCAGCAAACAGCTCTGTGGGGCTCTTGGGGGGGTGGCCTGCAGGGCTCACATGTTGTGGGCACACAGGGCACAGTCGTTGCTGTAGGTGACCCCGTCTGTCCCGCAGATCTCGCGCAGGATGAAGGGACAGGCTCCGATGGCCTCTCCGGATTTGGTCCCGCTCAGGTACGTGCTGCAGTCAATCTGGGCAGATAAAACAGCAACACTGGCTCAGTGTCCCCTCTGCAGTCTGCCCACTCTGATCCTCTAGATTTTAGAGGTCTTTGTCTGGGGAAAATCAGAGGGTTTTTAAAGTTTAGATTTGCATTAGAATTAATTATGTAATTGTAGCTCGGTATTTTCTGCTAGCAGAGGGAACAGCTGGTAAAAGAGATTATTCTGCTAGAGCAGAACAAACACAAGTTTTAAATCCAGCATCCACAAAATCATAAAGATTGGAAAAGACCTTTAAAATCATCGAGCCCAACCATTAATCCAGAACCCCCCTGTTCACCACCAAACCAAATTCCCAGGTGCCACATCCACATGCCCTTTGAACAGCTCCAAGAACAGCAATTCCACCAATTCTCTGGTTTCCAATTACTGACAAGACTTTCACTGAAGATTTTTTTTTTGGCTAATTTCTAAACTAAACATCCCCTAACTCAGCCTGAGGAATCTGATTTGAAGTGTTTGACATTGAGTGCAGCTTGACACAGTTTACTATAGCCAAGATTTTGTTTCAGCATTTCCAAGAGCAGCAAGAACTGTTTCACCAGCTTCTGTTGCAAAAATATTTACAATATATAAAATCTATTGGTTTAAATATTTGAGGATCAATAGACAAACACCTACTGGAAATCACTCTACATTAGCTAAGCATCACTGACACTTCACTGTCATTTTGCACAGTCTCCCCAATGCACTGTCTCTTATTATCCATATTTCCCATGTGGTCCAAGAACAAATTAAAGCAAAGACCACATTTTAACGTGCTTTTTCTACAGAAAATATATTGCAGTCCCTCAGGATGCATGAAATTATTTTTGGTGCTTCAGAGCTGCTCTGCATAAGCAGAATAAATGTGTTGAGATATTATCAGCACTTATTGTTACTGTGCAGGATAATAAAGCTATTTCTGTACACATACCTGAGAGCAGATTTGTCCTAGCTGACCAGAGTACAAGGATTTTTTTAACCTGCCTGTCTAGTGCAATGGAAATCCTAGCACTGAATAAGTACACAGACATCTAACACAGCTTTCTGCCTCCTCTCCTACTGTGCTAAAATGGGCTGCATGGTTCTTGGGCTGCCTCTGATGATTTCTGTTCAGAGATTGGCAGTACTGGGACATTTTGTTTTTGAAGTCCTGGCCTGTCCCTGTCCTCTCTTTCCCTCCTGTACAGCACACTGGCAGCTGTGAGCAGCTGAAGAGCAGCATGAGCCCTGTGCACCACCCTCCACCCATCCCTGGGTGCACTGAGCCCAGCCAGAGTCTTCCTGGAGACTGCAGAGAGAGTAGATGGTGCTTATTTAACAGCTAAAAGAACACTTACAGGAGTGCTTTCCTCCTTGCACCTTCCATCGTGGCTTTTCTTAACATCAGTCCCGTGTTGGCTGAAAGGGAGAGGTTGGGGTCAGCAGGCTCACCACCTGAGCCCTGGGACACCCAGGAGCCACAGAAAGCAAACCAAACCCATAACCACCACATATGATAAAGGAGGCACCTGATTGCCTGATGAACCAGCTTCTCCCCATCATTAGGAAGTGTAATTCTAAGGGGTAACAGACCAGTCAGGTCTCCTCATTGTGTGCTATATAACAGCTCCATTCACTCTTTCTTCTGCCCAAATACCACAGTCCCATCCACTCTTTCTCCTGCCTAAATATCCCAGCCCTCACAGAGTGCTCAGGTTGAGAGCTGGCTTTCCCACACTCCCCCAAGGAGCAAAAAGATCATCAGGGAACAAAATCCAGGTGGACAAGGGCTTCAACAAGGAGGTTGAAAGAGGAGCACAGATATGTTAGTACCAAAATAAAAACCCTGGCTTGCCACTCCAAAAGAGAGTCCTGTGTACAATACTTACACGTTGTGGGCACAGATGCTGCAGTCGTTGTCGTAAGTGAACCCATCTGTGCCGCACACGGGCCGCAGGATCCTGGGGCACCGCACCAGGTCTTTGCCACCCTTCACCTTTCTGGCTGGGAATTTATCACAGTCAAGCTACAAAAAAGCAGCAGCATCAACCCTGAGGAAGACCTTGTTCTCCAATTAAAAAAAAAAAAATCCATCATAACCTCCTGCCATGTCTCTAATGCTGGGATGCTGAGACAGCACCAGTGCTACACTCAGTTCTTACTAAACCAGGCTGAGTCAGCTCTGCCTGGACCCTCACACAGGGGGAACTGTCACCATGGGGTGACACAAGAAAACAGGCAGTCCTGTTTAAAGCAAACTAAAAAACTCTTTATTAAAACATCTGACTCTATATATATATATATCTTTCTGAAATGCCAGTGTCATTGGAGGGTGACAGTGCCACCTCCTCAATGCCACTGGGCAACCCAACAGTCTATTAGGTTGCTCATCCCCCATAAAGGAATGAAAAACAACAAGTTATTTACATAAAGTTTGTGGGAAAGCTCTGTGCAAATATGCAAACATCAGGAGGCTTGGTAAAACTTGAGAAAATCAAGGTGACAGAGAACTGCACAGCACTGCACAGTGTGTGAGGGGACAGACCACTGGCTTAAGCACCTTGGTCAGTCCCAACTACAAGATATGTCAGAAAAGAAAAAAAAATTAAAACATAGCCCATTTTTAATTGTGCAGTTAAAGAACTTGGACTTTGCATTTGAAGGGCACCATCAAAGGAAGATCAAAGCCCAACTAAACAACTTCCACATTTGTGTGTTAGCATGTCCTACACAGCAGCTGATATATTCCAATCAAAACTTCAGGTGTGCTCCACATTTTAGAATATGTCCCCACCCCAGAGGCTGCTGTAGGTGTGAATTCATCATGAGGACTCTGTGCTGGACTCTCATCCAGCCCATCTGCCAGAGCTGCTGGGCAAGGAGGGCCCAGAGGACACCTGCCTCAGGACAGGTGGGATTTGTCTGCATCCTCGACACAAGGAGCTGACAAGACTTAATAGACAGGTGGAGAAAGCCAGACCTCAGGCCAGCTCACTTTCAGAGTAGATGCCACCTCAGGGAATCCTTCAGCTGATGCAGCTAAGAGGAGTAAGCCTTATATTGAACACTTACCTCAGCAGTCTTCTCTCTGCACTGTCCACTGTGCCTTTTGCCAACATGGGTTCTTTGCTCCCTGGAAGAGGAAAACAAAATAAATGCTTAACCTCCTGGTCAATCTCATGTGCAAAATGAAGCAAACCGTGGCTTCAGACTCTTTAAAAAGGTGTTCAGAATTGTTACTCTACTCATTACCAAGCTCATCACATCTTCTTATAACATGCTATTTAAAGCAATATTCTGAATTGTTCCTTCCTCTGCCCAGCCCACAGACTCATAGAGGGAGATGCCTTATGACTCTTCATGAGCACACAGAAGGCAACAGAAAGAAACTCAAGGCACATCCAAACCCATCCCATTTCTAAGAGAGTTGAAGAAATAGGCAGGAGCAGGAGTGCAGCAGGACAGTGCTGAGGAGGAGCACTCTGGGCGTGGCACTCACACGTTGTGGGCGCAGATCGCGCACTCGTTGTCGTACGTGGTGCCATCTGTGCCACAAACTGGGTTCAGGTCCCTCGGGCAGGATACCAACGTTTTTCCATCTTTGGTGGTTTGTGTTCGGTACCTGGTGCAGTCAACCTGGCAAAATAAGGACAAACTGCTCTGGTGGAGCCCTTGCTATGCAAGGAAAGTTGATTCAAAGCCTTCTTGTTCTGTATCTCAGCCTCAAATGTTTCTGTAACAGGACAAAGCCCTGTTACACTGAAACTAAATTTCCAATCAGAAATTATACTTCTGAATATTATCCTAGTTCTCCAGGAGTCAAAAGAAAGGACTGTCTTGGAGGAGAGATCCTCTGGGCACAAGAACATGTACAAAATTTTTGGCCTCGTCTCATTTAAAAAAAAAAATCTTGAATCTGGTAAGAAGTTTTTCAACCTTTTCAACTGCTGTAAATCTGAATAATACTGTCTTGGTTTGTGTTGGTTTTCTCCATACTTTTCCAACTCTGTGATTCCTTCTCACTTCAGATTCCCTATAGCTCAGTACAGGATTTAAAAGGATAGGAAAGAATGGTTATCTATCTGTTGAAGAATGGACTTCCTACATCCGAGAATTTTAGTGCTGAAATACAGAAGCTTCTCCTTCTGAGGCCTCAGACTGTTGGTCTCAGACAAAGATACAATAAACTATGCTCTATAAATATTTATGGTTAGTGCTCTTATGAGTCTCACTACATCTGTGAATACAACCAGCATGGGAGTTTTGAATCCCTGCTGCTGAGGGTGGAAACACTTGTGGTCTCCAGAGAGAAAACTGCCAACCTGCACAGCATGTTGGCAAGAGAAACCTTCTGGTCCTCCACCTTCTCCTGGGGACACAAGTCAGCTCCTCATCTCATACCCATCTCCTTCCTTTTTCCTCAGTTTGGTGTGGTAAGCACAGGTGAGCTTCTCTCCAAAGCAGGGGGGATGCCAAATCCACCCCCACCATGCAGAAAGGCAAATAATGGACTGGGACCCTTGCACACCTTGTCCTGTGGACCTCTTGCAGCTTCCTAGCAAAATCTGTGAGGTCCTCAGGATTTTATCAGCAGCCCTAAGAGATGGATTTTTGACTTCCATTGCACTTACAGCAACAGATTCCTTGCAGGGCCCTTCGTGTATTTTGGTAACGTTGGTGTCATGTTCTCTGAAAGGAAGAAAAGCTTTGGTTAGGGACCATTGAGAATAACTTCCCCATGATACTGCAGGCACTGGGACAACAAAGCAGGGTCCCACCCTCCTCGTGGGACATCACAACTGCCTGAATTCTCTGTATGTGCCCTGCAGATGGCAGCTGCTAATGCACAGATATTCCCATCTCCCATGGGAATTAACTGTTAGGAGTAATTAGATGTTACAAGCAACACTTTGATCTGCTCATGTCTCTGCTCTGGTTCTTTCTGTGATTCCCTTCATAAGCATAGACAAAAAAATGGGGAAGAAAATTCAAGCTGGCTGAAGAATCATAAGAAGCCAGAAGCAAGGAGACCTACAGAGACACCTGCCTTAAAACTGCTATTTTACAGAGCTGCTTCTGAGACCCTCAACTTGCTGATTATCCAGAAAGACTTTCCATGCACAAGACTTACGCATTGTAGGCACAGATCCCACAGTCATTGTCATAAGTGAAGCTGTCTGAGCCACAGACTGGTTTCATTATCCTTGGGCACGCTACCACAACGTGATCATCTACTACAGCTCTACGGTAATTATTGCAGTCAACCTAAAAATAGCAGGAATAGAGAGAAAAAAAAGAAAAAAACCTGCTTTTTTGATATAAAGATATAACACCCTTACATAGCCTTCTCACTCTCCCTCAGCCTTTGGGGACAAAACCAGCATCAAACCAATTTCACTCTCAAATGTAGAAACTGGAAATTCTGTGGGAATTCTTTCCCAATGAAAAAAGAAAAAAAAAAAATAGGATATTAAGAAGGACTGTGATTTGGGTTTTGTGAGGTCCTTCAAAGGATCCTACTGGAGGTATCCAGGGGATGAGATCCAACCTTCAGCCAATATATTATTTTTATTTTATTCCCAATTAGACAGGTTTGAAGTCTGAAGTAGAAAATAACAGAGAGACAGTATCAAATAACCTATAAAAACCCTCTCAGCTTAGGATATCACCAGATTTTACTTTGAGCTGTGCAGACCAGCTGTGTACATCCTGTCCCACTTCTGCATGGTGTTTGAGTTGTCCCCATTGCAGACTTTGTCTTACCACAATAGGTTTTGGGTCGCATTCTCCATCGTGTTCCTTCTCTACGCTGGCGCTGTGCTCCCTGGAAGAAAGCAGACCTGTGTCAGGGATCAAGGAACAGCATCACCCCAAGGCTGGTGGTGTTGTCACCCCGCTGCAAAGGCACATGCTCCTCATCCCTGGGGTACAAAGCTGCCACCCCTGCCTGGAACCCTCTGCGGGGTTCCCAGCCAGACTCACGCGTTGTAGAGGCAGATCCCACAGTCGTTGCTGTATGTGTTGCCATCGGTGCCACACACTGGTTTCAAGTCCCTTGGGCAAGCTACCCAGGACCTCCCATCCTTGGTAATGCCACCAGAGTACTGGCTGCAGTCAAGCTGTGGGAACAGCCCAGAATCAGCCCTGATTTTGGCTCCCTCACAGAATGAAACCCCCCAGCATCCTCCCACCACTGCCACGCCTGCAGCTGGGAGGCAAATTAGAGGCATTATTGGGAATCTGCTCAAGCAATCAGGAGGAGGGAATCTTCCCTACAGAAGTTTCTGATTATGCACTTCTGTGGGGTCCAGGGAGGCAGGATGGCTGTGGGTGAGCCAGTGCCTAATGAAGGCAGTGGTAATTGGGAGCCCCTCGGCTCCGCAGCGGATCCTTCCAGATCGTGCTGCACTCCGGAGAGTTCTGGGAGGCTCAGAGCTGCGTGGGAGGAACCTGCAGACAAATCCACAGCTCAGGCCCTGCTGGTTTTCTCTCTGTGATATAGGTATAGACATTTATGCAAGGAATTCTTTGCGCCTTGCTGTATGGAAGCAATTATCAGAGTCACAGTGTTTGATGTTTTCGAGCGTGTCATCCTAAGACAGTTTTCCTCACAAGGAGGCAAGCTACTGCCTTTGGCTGAGAGTAACCAAATTATGTCTAAGAGTTAATATAATAAGAGTGTACAATTACTTCTTGTTTTTTCATTTTATTTAATGAACCGAAAATATTGCAAAATATGGGATCTTTTACTTTCTCGTGAAATTGGAAATGCCGTTCAACCATGCACTGGGAAATATTATTTTAACAGTAAAGATTTCATTAGATTTAACCCATGTGCTCACTGGGTAGCTACATACTGTTTCTACTTTACCAGAAGCCTGAACAGAACATAATAAATAGATGTGTAGCTCACCTGAACTCCAAAGGCAGTGCCTAAAAGAAAAAAATGGAGACAGGGAAAAAAAAATTATTAACATGCAGAGAATACATATGTAAATATTTTCATGAAACTAGTTAATTTGGTGATCCGTCAACGCTAACTTATTTTGTTTAGGAAAATGTGGAGTTTGACATTATTCCAGTAAATGGCCATAGGATGTATTAAAAGTTACCAAATAAAGTTTCATTGCATTTCTGAGAGGAGATAAGCCTTATGAGAGCACATATATTTATCCACCCCTAAAATGTTACAGGTAAGTGATACAGGTACTTTTAATTCCATTCTCTTGGATTTTAACCTCTCCTAAGAGACTTTAATGTTTGACTTTCAAAAGTTCGGGCATGCATGTTTAAGATAATTATTGCCACCAGCACTGTCCAGCTCCAAATACATCATTCTCAGTTACCAGGAGTAGCACAGTAAACTCCCAGTGCAATCCTAGAGGTTAAAGTTTGCATTTATATTGCTCACATGGGTAATAATGACATTTTTTACAGTTTTATTTTGCCTTTATACACAGGACTGCCACGTGCAAGTCCCTACCCTGCACTAGAACTGCTCCTACGAACCAAGAAGACAACAGCTGTATGATGTTTGCTGAAACCTCAATCTTGAAACCTAATTTCCTTGTTGTGCTCTCTCAGGAAGGCTATTTCTTCATGGAACAAGGTTCTCCTCCATGTTGCAAGACCCAAAGGCTTTTACTGAAATGAAAAACTCAACTCTGACTCAGCCAGATCAATCTTTGCAGTACCCCAGTGAATACTCACCCAAGCAGCAGCAAAGGGCAAGAGCTGCCCTCACCAAAAGTCCTGTCACCTTCATGGCAGCCAGGGACACCCCTCCAGTGCAGCCTGCCTGCTCTCTGTGCGGGAGAGGAAGATTGCAGGGAGGAGCAGGAATATATAGCACACCACGCTATCAAGTGGTCCCACCTCATTAGGTAATGCTCTCAGCCTGTCATCACCATTGAAAGCCAAAAACGTGTTTACCCAGCTCTGGATGTCTGGCTAATGATTGATACAAGCCTGTGTGCCAGGAAGGGGATTTCGTGTGGCTCAAGGTGAGTGGGGCCCGTGCCAGGACCCCTCTCCTCCCGCACGCTCTGCCCAGCCCTGGGCTGCTCCTCGCGCGGCTGCAGCACATCCCAGGCTCACATCTCCCCTGTACCTACCTAAATGCAATTAGGACTTTCTCCTCAGCTTTGATTTTCAACTGAGCTGCCAAATGATAGCCAAACCCCCAATTATTCAACCTCAGAGGGTGATTTTGTACTCTTCACTGCTGTATTTCAGCCCAGTTTGAGCCCAGGCAATCTGAGCCCAGAAGGTCACCCTGTGCTCTGCAGGAGGAATCCTGCTCTTCTCATGTTTAAAAAACTCAGCAGTGCTCTGCTGTACGTGCCAACTTTTCCTGTAATAGAGCAAGGAGCAAAAATACTAAGTGTGGTCCTAAAAATCCATCTTTTTTGGCTGTTCACTGAAAACTCCCATGGCACCTTCTGCTCATCAGCTACCACCACCCCCATGGCCAGTCCCTGACCCACCTTACTGAGCCTAAGTGACACCATCCCCCAGGGCAGCAGGCCAAATGCCTTTAATGTCTGCACAGACTAGATGTATTGTTCTTCCTTTACCTAGGAAGTCAGCCAACTTTGCAAAGATTGGTATTAGCCCACGCATGGTTTGCTTCCTGAAAATTCACTGTGTACGTTATCTCTTTACGCTTTATATCTTTAGTTTTCTTCAAATATCTCCTCAAGGTTTGCCCACTATTCAGGTAATGGAACTTAAATTGGCTCTGAACACTTTTTTTGTCTTTTATGTAAGGAGATTTTTGGCAATTCTTTGGATTAATCTCAGTGTAGACTTCTCAGTTGGAATCCTAAATCCTCCAAATCACTCACTAACTTTTCATTTTTCAAATTCTGTATTTGGTAATCAAAATCCTTGCTTGCGGATCTATTTTTTGACACAATTTAAACAGAGTGAGCTTGTGTTGAATCATCACAGTTTTATTTTCTAAGAGAAGGAAATTTCCAACATCTTTCTCACTTGAAAAGCAAATCCACAACAACACAATTTTAGGGATTACCTAGTGGAAAAATATTTGCTTTCATATCCAGGAGCTCTGCTAATATTAGCAGTTTGCAGTGTGCATCTGCAAAACTAAAGCCTCTCCAAATGCCAACGTTTCCTGCTACATTAGGAACACAAGGGATGGTGTCCCTTTCATATTCCTCATTTTTCTTCCTTCCCCCTGGTGCTCTGCCCTGTGTTTCCTGACCTTTCCCTTATCTCAGTTCCACCAAGTGTCCAGGACTCCAGACCTTTGGATCAATGCAGACCTCAGCTACAAGGACCCCTTCTCATCCCGATTACAATATCCACCTCCCAGGGCTTATTCCAGCCAAGGCCAGGATCCATTAATGCTTCCTGGCAGTGGAAAATGATTCCTGACAACTTAATTGCCAGGCTCTGTAAAAGCTGTCATGGTCAAGCAAATTCTTGCCAATGTCCACAGCAATGACACCTGAACCCTATCGGAAAGGAGATATTATTTGCAAACCAAATCTGCAGTTAAAGTGGATTGACTCAGCATGTTCTGTCAAGAGCAAAGTAATTCTCTTCCAACCAAGCTATTAAATTTGGGAAGTAGTTTGCAATAGGAGACAGAGTAAAGGGACAGAAGAGCAAACACCTGTCAAGGAGCTAGAGAAGGAATTTGGATTTAGAAAACACTGCAGCTACAGCACGTGTCTGCTGTCCCCTGCGTCATCCAAGGCACACAGGGCTCAGCTTTGGACTCCTGCCCTGTGCAGGAGGAAGATCCATGCTGTGACCCTACCAGTGAGCTCTCTGCTTCACAGAGAGTGATTCAGCAAAGCTTTTTCCACCAGGAACTAGGAACTTTTCCCTTAGGACAGAGCCTTTCAGGAGCAGAGAAGCAGGTGCAGAACATTCCACCCACGCTGGACAGGGAGACCTTTGGTTGTGTTTACACCCTTCTGCTTGTGCAACTCCCACTTGCAGTGATGCCGTGTTGACATCTACCTGTTTATGTTCCTTTGTTGCAAATCCCACCTGGCTGAGCAGCCCAGGACAGGAGCACTCCACCCCTTTCTTCTGCTGCCTCTCCAGGTTACCTCTGGTCTCAGCTGTGAATCATCTGTCTCCATCTCTGCAGAATCTCACTGACACAGGCCAAGAAAGCAGGCAACCCCTTTGAGGCAAGAAGGCAATAAAGACAACTCATCTGTTTTTCAGAAATATATGAAGAAATTGTCCATGCTTCCCACCCCTCAGACCACAGGAGTGGTTGTTACTACACCCAGCAATAAGTGGTTTTTTTGAGACCTTCTACATCAAGGGTCTGTAGTCTTAATTTTCAAGCAGTTGCATCTTGTTTTTAGTGAACAACTTGAGCGGAGTTACTCACCCTTCATGCAGAGGAAAGCATTGGAAGTTTTTGTGTTGCTGTTCCAGAGGAAGAGCTGGGGAACAGGAGATCTTGCAGCAGAATAGAGCAGGGAGATCCCAAGGAAATTGCCTGGAGAAGAGCTCCCTGTAGTATGGAGAGAGAAAAGACAGATGTTCTAACAGCTGCCAAACAGAAGCCCTAGAGAGAGAGGAAAGAGAGGCCCATTCATGAGTCCCCAAGGTGAAAGCAGATGGGCCATGGAGCAGAAATTATGATAATCAAGACAAATAACACTGAAATCCCCAGGTACACATAGCAGAAGTTGTGTGGTGGGACTGAGCATCACAGGGATGTAGGGAGAGCCAGAAAAGAGAGGGGAGCCAGAGGGGCTCCCCTACACAAACCGCATCAAGCTCTCCATGTCACAATTCACCAAGTTCTTAAAGGAACAAATGCCCCTAAACTGCAAGATTTCCAGCACTGTCTGCTGTGGCAGCCTGCAAAAGATGCCCTTGGCAGAGCACACCATGGGGCCATGCCAGGGCTCTCCCTCGGTGTGGCTGGGGAGCAGCAGGGAGCTGCTGGGCAGAGCTCCCAGGCTCCAAACAGAGGACTGAAAAACACCACAGGGAGTTCAAGGTCTGCTGAGGCATCTGCCAGAGTCAACAGTCCTCACTCTCTACCAAGAGCAGCACTTGTATGCTCTGAAAAGTTGCATAAGTTCCTGACACCTTCTATGAAAAAAAAAAAAAACAAAAAAACAACACATACTAAGACACTTAAGGTCCCTGCAGAGGGCATTTTAGCTCAAAACCCAATGGCATTGAGAGGCTGGAGACCAAAAGTGTCAGTTCATAATGCCAGCTCTGCAAAACCTCAGGAACTGCTGTGAACCACATGGGGTCTGTGGTTATTGGCAAGCGACACCCTTAATAAAGTGCAATTTACAGCAAACTGAAGAGTCCCCAGAGCTCTGGTACCTTTCCAGTTTCATAGAGGACTGGCTTGGCCTCGCTACCATTTTAAAGGGGAACACAAAGGGCAACCACAAGCAAACAGAAAAGAAAAAGTGGTAAATCTCCAGCACCTCATGAGCCTTTGCCTCCTTCTCCCCAGGAGTAACATCGTGTGGCATCCTTCTGGAGCTCTGCTGTGCCAACAGGGACATTCCTCACCGGCCAGCCCTCGGAACAACCTGCAAAAAGGGGGTTGAAAGCAAGAGCAGAGAGAGCAGGCAGGCTGCTGGGAGCAGGATGGAGCCAGCCCTGCTGCTCACAGCAGCACAGGCAGCTTTAGCAAGTCCCTGTCCTGTGCCTCCTCAGCAGATGGGCTTGGAATCTGATTAACGATCCCTTATCACCAGCTGTGATTTTTGTGGATGGTAATTTCTGCTGGCAGCAGGAGAAATTTAGAAGGTGCTCAAACACTGACAGAAGAGGCTACTGGGGCAGTCTTCATCAGTTTATTGCTTTTCAAGCACAGTTAATGAAGGTTTTAGGGGTCATTATTTGAAAACTTAAATACCTGAAATCACTACAAATCATAGTAGCTTTCAAGTGCACTGATTTTCATTTGCAAGAATTTATTTTAAGCCACAAATTGTGCAATGCTTTTATGAAATCATGTAGATGTCCCCGCACACGATGTTAGCCAGAATCAGTGAGCAGACATCATCAGAGAACATTTTTACTGTCTGACATTCATCACTCTCAGGCTGCATAAATAACATTCAAGAATGTACTTGTTTCATCTCTGCTCAAAGACAAAATCTGCATTCCCCAGAACAGCTAACCAGCCCCAAACTAGTGACTCTCACCCCACATGACCCTACTTGGTATGGGGATTTTCCATGTAGAAAGAGGCAGTCATAATTTGTTTCTGAATGACAGTGTTTGCTCACATTAAAAATAAGCATATAAACTATTAACAACCACTTATGGCAAAGTCTGCTGATAATAAAATCAATTTTTATTATTATCAGCTGCAATAAAACGTGATGCATGCGTAAGCATTTTGAGAGTTTATAATCAATTCTCATTAACTCCAGCAGAAATAGAGGATGTGATAACTTAATTGAAAGAACTCTACGTCTGTGGTGGGAGTGAAATTAATTGGTATTAGGTAAAATCCTGTCAAAATCTGAAAGTCACTTCAACCTTATCTGCAAGAGAAAAGTGTTTACAGATCAGGTCACAGCTAAAGTGGACTCAAACACTGCAAATGTTCATTCAAGGTCTTCTGGAAATGTCCTGCAATAAAGTTTATACAAATAAAGAACCTATTTGCTTTAAGAAACAGCTATAGAAGAGAGTACAGAAAGTACGTGCAAACCACCAGCAGATTTCTATTAACTCACCATCAGTGTCTCCTGTTCTGCAAACCCCACCCCAGTCCCAGATCCACTGACCCCAAAAAAAACAGGGAAACCCTTGGCTCAGAGGCCTGGCTTCGTCTGAACACACTTCAGAATACAAATGAATTAGAATCATCTGTAGGTCAGTTACATCTCCAAACAACACCACTTCTCCTTAAAAGGCTTAAGCCATTCCATGCCATGGAATTTCTCACTTCTCCCTGTGCCCCAGCCCCAGAGCCCCAAAGGAAGGATCCTCCTCTTTGCAAGAGGTGGTTGGAGGTGGTTCCTGAGACAGGCTCTGACTTGAGCCTACAGGGAAGTTCAGGCCCAGGCAAAAGGTGACCCAGCAGCAGATGGTCCATGGGCCACCACAATGGCTGAGCTTCCTGCTCTGCCTGGAGGGTGCCATCAGTGCTTCTGTCCTCTCCCAGCAAGAAATACTGGCCAAATTCACACCTCCAAATCCCAGAGACCTTTCTGGGCTCAGCACATCTCCTAATGTGACCACTCACCATGTATCTGCTTCCCAGCATTGCTCCAAACTGTGGTCTGGATTTCCCAACACCTCACATGAGAAGCCTGGAAGAGGACACTTAGTGCATCATCTGAACTGCCAGCCCAAGACATGGGGTGCTTTACAGCCAATTTTCCTCTGTAGGTTTCCAAATGTAAACCAAACAAATCTCAAACAACCCTCTGAGGTAGGTAAGTATCATTTAATGTTCATTTTACAGGCAGGAGAAAAGGGCTGATAGGGCAGTGAAGTGATTGACCCAAGACCCCATAAAAGAGCCAGAGAGAACCTGACCCCTGACCCCTCCTCACAAAACCCCAGACCATACTCTTCCTCCTTGGGTCCAACTTCTTTGCCAGGTATTTACAGCAGCTGCTGCACCTCAGGGTGCTCATTGCCTAAGGAGCACGTGGTGCAAAGCCAGAGCAGGGACTGGTGTGTCCCTCCCCTGAGGCTGAGTGAAGAAAAGTGACATGAAGCTGAGGAGTTATCTTTATTGGAGAAGCACGTTTAGACACAGCGGGGCAGCAGGGACTGCAGAGCACGCACGGGGCACACCTGGGAAGGCACCACAGAGCCCCCACAGCCTCTTGCCCTCCACCTGAGCAAGGACAGGCCCCTGAGCTGCAGAAGGGGATGGAGGCAGCTCTGGCAGTCCTGGGGACTCGGCAGCTCCCCTGATGCTCGACATCGACGCTTCCTTTACTCGCTCTGCAGAGACAGAGGGCACACAGTTTATTGCTGTAGTCCCAGAAGGCAAAGGGACCTGAAAGGACCATGAGGAAACCTTAAAGCTGTGATGTTCCCATGCTCTGCAGGGGCTCTGGGCCATTCCTGCCTCCCCTGTGATGGGAGACCAGTCTGCCAGCATCCTCCCTGCTCTGCAGGAACAGCTTGGCTGAAAAAACAGAGCCAGGGGAAAGGAGAGGGCAGAGCCCACTATTTCAAGTCCCCACAGGCTCAGCCCCACCATCATAAGGCTGCAGTGAGAAAAAGTCTGCAGAACCCTCTGTCCCAGCCTGCAGCTTGTCTGGACAAGGTGGGACACAGCCTCCAAAGGACAGGCTGGCCACGCAGGGCCAAGTCACCTCCTCTCTCTGTTCATACCTTTGGTCACAGCTGATCCCTGGTGTTTGCTGGCAGTCTGAACTCCATTACTCCTGGAAAAGAAGAGAAAAAAAATGAGCCCATCCCCAAGCTTGACCACATCTGTGTGACACTGGTATCAGTGTGACAGCCCCTCAGGCCAGCTCAGTGCCACATAAGACAACTGCAGCAGAGCCTGGCACAAGGGCAGGCAGGTTGGGCCACTGCCAGCTGAGGAAAACAAAACTAATTTCAACCTCAAGCTAGGTGCTTTCCACGCCTATTTTCTAATCAGGGAAAGGTCCTGCTTTTCTTCTTTCCCTCCTTTCACTACCTTTAAAAGTAGCATAGCAAAACAGAGAGCATTGTAAGGAAACTGGGACTTGCCCATTGCAAACGTGGGAGTTATCTGTTTGTTGAGAAACAGGTTTAAAAAAGAAAAGGAGAAACCCTGGATAACCCCTTTTTTCCCCTGATCTATTGACCAGCGTGGGCAGGGTGGTGACTACTGCCCAGGTGATTAGTGTGAAAAACCTTTGAACAAGTAAAGGAACTGCAAGATACACAGGATTAAAAGTCAAATGTGCAGGAAAGACCCACAATCAACTCATCCACGTGACACAGCCCTGCAGGACCTACCAGCCAGTTAACTTACCAAAAAAAGATAGCTTATCCCACGATGCCAACCTGTATTTGTCATCAGTAAAGCAGAACAGGATCAAAGGAATTCAGTTATGGCAGAGATCTCCCAGGGAAGGTGGCCAGACCCAGTGCTGGCCAGTGGGACAGGCTCTCTCTGCAGCAAGGTTTTCCACCCCAGCCATGCCCAGATACACCCTTTAGTGTCAGATCTCTCTCAAACCACACAGCTCCCAACCTTTCCCACAAGCATCCTTCCCTGATGGCCATCAGGTCACCAGAGCTGCCAGAAACACCTGGAAATCCAGCTGGAGCTTTGCAGGCAGGAGTGGTTGCAGGCACTGGGCTGCAAAGGGATGAGGCAGCTTTAACACACATTTTCTCAGGCAACCCAGCACTCTCCATGGGTAATTTAAAAATACAACTCAAGGAAATACTACAGATTTTTGGGTAACAATTTCTTATCTTCTTCCAAAGTATTTCACATTCTGCACATTGCAACTCTCTAAACCCATTTCTGATGCCAAAAGCACTGCTGGAGCTGCTTTCCCCCAGGTTTTAGTAGCATATATTGAGTGCCTGAATCTTCAGCAGAAAGAAAAATTAATTACACTGCAAGTGAGCATGAATTTTAGTGCTGAAAATAACATTGCTCTGTACAGTCTCCTACACATTGTTTATAAGCTCCCATAAATTTCCAGCTTGATTCTTCAGGTGACTTAATAAACATAAAGAATAAATCATTGTGCAGGGTGGGCTTTAGCTTTTCTTGCCTCAAGAAAAAAAGCTTATCACTTTGACTTCTAATTGCATCCATCTCTCCTTGGAATACTTAACTCAGCTGCAAGCTCTTTGAATTCCAGTAAATGGCATCTCCCTCTTATTGCAAGGGCTTGAGAGCTGTAGCAGCTCAGTGAGACAGTAAGGAATTCCAGACCAAGCACAGTTTTTTGGGAATCCTCTCTATTTTTCAGTTGCCACGGTGTATCCAGTCTCATTCTGTCTTGGACACAGTCACTAACAGATTATTTTAGTGCCTCATCTCCCTGTATCCACAGGCCAACAGCAGCTCCAGCTCCCTAAAGACTGAGACACAGAGGCCTCCAGGACTGCCACAGAAAAAATTAATTCTCTCTGCACTGCAATTTCTTTGACTTTAAGCAGAGTTTAGCACATTCTGCTGCTTTAGAGAAGAGGGGTAAAGGAGCCAGGTTTAGTGTGTTTGGGGAATCTGCTGGTGTCCTGGCACTGAGCAGAGGAAGGCATGGAATGACATCATGGCATGATGGCTCTCTCATACCCCACATCCCACTGAGACACAAACGTTAAAGAATTTGGAGACTTAAAAAAAGTTAAGATTTTAGTTAGAGATAAGCTTCATTGGAGTTAATTAAAATAGATGGGTAGGCCTTGATGAAGTTAAGAGTTAGTAATTAACTAATAATTGATTGCTTGTCAACACAATGTTTAGTTAGCTGGGTTTATAATGAAGAATATAGAAACTGATAAATAGCTTTTAGGAACATAAGACAATGATAGCCTCCTCTGTTCTGAAACCCATTGAAGATGGGAGTCAGAGTTCCACCAAGGGTTCATTTGTCACATTTGCATTGAAAAGGTAGAAAGGTCAGAACGAGGAAGACTTCCTTTACTTCCTCATTTTGGGACCCCTCCCCATGAAAGGGCCCACCGACCCATTTCAAACAACAAATAGGCATGAGCTAATTACCATCCGAAGCAAGGAATGGGATGTACCAAAGTCATGAATATGTATTTGTATTTTGGGTATTCAATGCTTGTGTAGATAAAAGGGCTCTGTAATCACCTGTAAATGGCATGTGTATTTGGGAGCTATCCCACAATAAACATCCACTTTCTCACTTTAAACTGTTAGAGAGTTTTTGTCAGTCACAGATATCAATACTAGATCAATATCCATATTTTTTAATAAATCACCACTGCACCTACAAACACATGGATACCATGCCCATACTCAGAAGCAAACACCCCCACCCAAAAATTCCCAGAAATTGGTATGCTCAATATTTGGATTCTCTACAGGTTTAGAGTGGGAACCAATCTATTTCCCTGGGGATGAAGATTCAGTTTCTCAAGAGTTCATGCCAATGAGGACAGTCCTCCCCCAAGTGCTACAGAACATCCCGTGCACAGAGTCACAAACTGGGAGACACTGGCTGCAAATCCAAGAGCTGGAGGCTGTCCAGCTTCCACTGGTAGAAAGACAAAGCACAGCTAAGAAATGTTTAACCCATCTGCTCTGTGGGATTGCACAAGATGTCAAGGCTCAAGACCTTTCCCAAAAGTGTGCCACCTAGTGAATAATCTTAATTTCCCAACCATCTCCCTGGATATTATTTAGAGAACACACCTTTTATGGTTTATACAGTTCTGGTCTTTCTAGCTCCATCAAAGTGGCAGGAAGAAAGTCAGCTGTTTTCCCAGACACATCACACTCCTACCACACAGCCTAGGCAAAACATGGGGACTATGCCCAGGTTATTCATTAAATCTGAGTCTCAACCTGTATTTAAACACCTGGACTGTAAGCATCCATTCCTGGGGCTCTAATGATCCTGTCACAAGTGCAGAGGCCAGGCTGGTTCCCCAGCAGGCACTTGGAGTAAAGTGGGATGCTACACACAGCCAAGAGCCACTTTCTTCTCTTCACCTCTTGGCATCATTCCACTGCAGGAACAAAATAAAACAGAAATAGGAGCCTCAATAGCTCTCTTCCCTCCCAGCCAACGTGGCTGAAGAGCAGCTGGAGAGCTTGCCCTTAATTAGCCCACTGTTACCCTGAAGGAACAAGCTAACTCTGTTAACCTGCCAGTGAGGTCCCAGTGTGGACACCCAGCTCCTGCTGAAGGGCACAGTGGGCAGCTGGTGAGTGCCAGCCACTCCTCACTCCTCACTGCCTATTGTGGCTGCCTGGATCAGGTCACCACAGGCTGAGACGGTGCCAACGGGGAATTTCCACCAGGGGAAAGGCAGAGATTGATGTTTGGCAGCCCAGCTGTGGTTTGCTGCTTACCACTGCAGGGGCAGGCTCTTGGCACTCGCCTCGATAGTTTACCGTGATGAAGTTTGAAGCTCTCCTGCAAAGGGAGGACAAGACATTGCTTATTATTCACTTGCAATGCCACAGCTCTCAGCCGCCGGCATGACAGTGCTCTGTGGGCTCCTTAATGCTTTGATGCTACTTCCAATGTGATGGCATTTATTACTCCCCAAACAATTTCATGATTGGGCAGAAAGGGAATAGGGGACCCTGGCAACTTGTGTATCTTAATTAGCTGTCATCAGATTAATCTCAGGCATTTTGATCTATGTTTGCTTAACAGCAAAGCACCAAGGACATACTTGATAGTGAGTCATGATGTATCAAAACAAACACTGTTCTGCAAAAGACACTCGGGAATGGTGGATGGCCCTGTATTTCTGAAATCTCTCCACCTACTCACATGGCAGCTGAACACAAGTCACATTCATTTTTGTATGTTTTCCCATCAGTGCCACAGACTGGTTGTGAGGATTCGCTGCAGAAAATCCTTCCACCCTTTACCCCATGCAGAATTCGATCACAGTCCAGCTGAAGAGAGAAAGAAATCACATTTGGTGACAGTTCACTTGCTACACCCTCCTTTATGCGACCTGAAGGTGCTCACAAACCAAGCCTTGCTTGTGGCCCCTCTGTCCTGTATCACATCCAGCCAGGCCGCACTTGGAAAGACACCGTGTCTCCTGTTGGACCATTCAGCCAAGCTTTGGGGGACAGTGCCCTCATTCCCCGCTCACCAACCCACCCCAACACTACACTCCGGCGCAAGATTTATCTCTCAAAGTGCTTCCATCTTCTACCTGTACCTAGCCTTCCTTATCGGCATGCTGACACCATTTATCTCTGAGGGGTGAGATGAAGCCCATAGGCCAAAGCCGAGGAGGAGCGCCTGGAGCAGGCTGGCGCTGCTCGGGCGGTGCGGCACGCAGCGCTGCTGACGCCCACCACGCCGAGAGACACGAGGAAAGGCTGTGACTAACGAGGGGTGCCCTCCTCTTCCTCCCCAGCACGGCAACGGGAACAGCCAGGCACAGTTTTCCCCAGGAACCACACGCGGCACAGCCAGCACGCACCGACAGAACAAGGAGTGACCTTTAGGGATCCCCCAAAAAGCCTCTCGCGCCCTCGGAGCGGAGCGGGTGTTTGCACAGTCATAGCAGATTTCCAACAGCAGAGGTCAGGGATAGCACAGCCTGTTCCCTGGCATGCACAGCCCCTTCCTCAGCCCCAGGAACCGAAAAAAGACCGAGACGAAGAAGCGACTAATGGGCTCTCGACCCCTTTTCTTCAGTGCTACAAAATGTGTCGCAACGGCTGGAAATGGTGTGATGGGGCTGAGAGAACATTCCACTTCCCCCTCCACCTGGAGATGCACCATTTAGCACAAAAATGATGGTTTATCAGTAGCAGGAAGCATCCCAGGGAAGGAGGATTTCATGCCAGGCAGCACAGAGGGAGGTTTTGGTGATGTTGGGGTGCTGTGATGGCACCTGCTGGTTAAACGTCACTTGCTAATTTCCATAATGTGCTGCTTCCTCTCTCATCTGGGTAATTATCAGTGACGTGAGAGCAGACAATGCTGACCTTTGCAATCCTCTGCTGGATGCCTTCCTACACACCAGACATTGCCTGCACCACAGCCCAGGGCAGGAGGCCACCCCACCAGCAGCCCCACACATCACAGGTGCCAGCAGCCAGTGCCACCACTCGTTTGGCTCTGGGAATTGTCTGTGACAAAATCCACAAGTGGGCCTGGAGAGAGGAGAGGAGCAGATCTGCTCCCTGAATCACCTCTGGTCTGTCAGGCTCATCGGCATCCACTCCCCCTCCGGTGCTACCAGGAAATACCACTAAGCCCTGAAGCAGACTGGCCTTATTACACCTAATGCTTCCTCTGGAATGCATCAAAATTGCAGTACCTGAACTACCTTTTGGGTTTTTAACTCAAATTTTCTCAAAGTGGTTAGTGGCAAAGGCTTCGGAGAGAGTTAAGGCAGTTGGTAGTAAGATCCCTCCAAATCCATAGAAACATGTTTCCTATCTCTTCCAGAATGCTATTTAAATTACTGGATGAAAAGTCTGGAGGAATTAAAACATCAGGTATTTTTTTAACCATCCTACCTCTAGACAACACCCTGTGATAGCGAGATCCACACTTTAGTCACCCTTTTTACGGTAACTTATTTTCTCTTATTAGTTCACATTTTCCACTTTTAGCTTTGTTGGAACTATTCCATTTTCTTCTCATGAGAAGGGAGAGCAGACACCCCCACCTTCCTCCTACAGTATTCCATACACAGTTGTCATCTACCACTCAGTGTTTCCCCCTTTAGCATTCCTTCCTTCTGCCAAACTTGTCCTCATCCCCTGGTCATCTCCACCACCCTGCTCTGACCATGGCCTTTATCTCAGCACAGGGAGGTAGCACTCTTTACCCTATTTTGGCTACACATGGGGCAGGATTCCAGCCTGAGCTCAAGACCCACACCCCCACAGCTGAGGGGCTTCCACAAGGAGCCAAGCCCTTCCCTCTGTTTCCACGCCAGGTGATCCAGGGCCTTTCAGCAGGCTACAGACACCTCCACTCATTCAAACCCTTCCAAGGACATGGGACCAAGTGAAAAGCTTCAGGGTTAAAGCAAGAACAGAAAAAGCTGCTGGGAAAGGAGCAGGGGTGGCCCAGCACCAGTAGAGGAGCACCCCATGGGAGAGGTCCCCATTTGTGCCCATGCAGCTGCTACCCGAGGGGCAGGAGCCCCATTTGTGCCCCCAGAGCTGCCCCCCGAGGGGCAGGAGGTGGATTTACCATGGGGTCCTCCTGGGTGTCTCTGCTCTGTGACTTGCGGCCCGGTGGCCGGTTGCAGTTCCTGCCACGCTGGGCTTGTGGGCTGGCAGAGAGAGCAGAGATACAGTTCAGCACCATCTCCTTCCAAACAGGGGGAGCAGAGTGCAAACCCACCCTCCCTGCAGACCCCCACGGCTCTTGAAGGGCTGTTTGCACTATGGAATCCCCCCACCCACAGGAGAGGAGAGGCAGAGAATCCCCCCAGGCACTGAAAGGGAGGAAGGACAGCAGGACACAGCCTTGCCCTGTGCTCAGTGTGAGAGCACCACCACCCCAGGGCTCTGCAGCCCTGTGTCTGCTGGCAGCCCTTGATGGAAGGGGGGCATGAAGGAATTGCACCAGGCAAAAGCAAGAAATCTCAGCGTGCCCCAGAAAAAGCAGCAGCTGAGTCCTGCTCAGGGCCAACAGCTACAAAACAAACAGGTCCTGCCTGACCAGTGCCCGGAAAGCACGTGGTGCACCAGGCACTGCCTTTGAGCCAGGGCCAGGCACACACGTGTGCACTGCCAGGAGACAGATTTTGCTGGACAGAGTGTCCTGAGAGGGATTCTGAGCACAGCAATCACTGGTGCCTCGTACACAGAGCATCAAGGCCAAAATGGTTGCATGAGAGACATGCTCCAGTGTGTGTCTCTTCCCCATCACCAGCTCAGTGGGAAGAGCTGTAGTGAGCACCAAACAGCACAACGTGCTCTGCTCCATCCCAGGCTGTGCTGCTGCTGTGCTGTCCAACCAATTCTTGCTCCAATTAATCTCCTAACCACCCCTAAAAAACCACATACATGGAAGGGGCAGAAATCAGTGCCAGGACTGTGTGGGGACAGGCTGCCTCCCCAGGTGCTGCTGAACTCACCCTCTGCCCGAGGAGAAGGGACGCCTCTCGTTTACACCCAGCTGTGAACCACCACAGTTCTTCTGCAAAAGGGGCAGAACACACTCAGCAACCACAGAAACAACTTCTATGAGACTTGGGGAAGCTGCAAAGCTAAAGCAGCTCCTGCCCTGCCCCCTCATCCTCCCAGACCCAAAGAATTCTGTTCTTAAAGCAGCAGGTTTGATGCACTCCATACCCACCAAATGTTATCATCCAAGGCTTTATAGGATTGTGGGGAGTCTGAACCTGCCCTTTATCTCTCATATAGCATCACATCACTGGGAAAGTGAGAAGGGCAATTCTGTCAGCTGCAAACATGTCCAGTTTTTATGCTCACACCCAGGTCCATCCCACAAATGAGGAAGGCTTTGCAACACAAAAGCTTCTCCCCCATGATTAGCTGGCTACAGAATCCTAAACACCTTGATCACCCCATGCTGACCACAGGCAGTCCCTGGCCATCCTGACCCCACAGACTCTCACCAGACCCTTTCTGAGTTCTGCAGAGGCTCTGAGCTCCATCTCACCTGCTTTGTCCTCTCTGAAGCGGGCAACTTGTTGCGCTGGACAGTTCCACCCCCTCTTTGAGCTTCCTTTTTGCTGGAAGAAGGGAAGAGGAGGAAAAAATGGGGTGCTATGGTAGTGTGAGTGCCACCAGCACCAGAGCTGCCCTGTAAACCAGTGTCATGCCACTAGGTCCCACCTCCCCCTCCACAGTCCCTGTTCCTAATTCCCAACCCTTTCTCCTCAAAATTCCCACTGTATGCTACATCCTGGTTCCAGGTAGCTGCTTTCATCTCAGGTCTGCTTCTGCATATGCTCTAGGGGACTAGAGAGAGAAAGAGAGAGAGAGAGAGAGAGAGCATTTGGAAGGCAAAGTACACATGATGGAAACTCTCGTTTCATGTGGGAGCTGCTCATGCCCGACAGTCCCCTGGGAAAGGGGCTGCTCTCTGTCACTCTTGCTGCTCCTCACCTGCCCTTAGGCCCTTAGTGCTGAAAGGGAAGGGGAGCCCTACTGCCAGAGCACCTCTTAGAGCACCACTGTGAGTCAGGACTCTCCCAGGCATTGCCCAGATGCAGCTTCACAGGCAGAAGCTGCACTTTTGCAGCCAGAGGTTCCCCTCTTTGCTGCTGCTGCTCAGGGGAAGGGAGGGTACTCACAACTTCTCAGCACACATGAGGCATTTGTTGGTGTGCTGCCTGCCAGAGGCATCCCGGACAGGGGCGTTCTCCCTCGTGCAGGACAGGCGGCCTCCAGCTTCAAACTGGGAGCGGAACTCGCTGCAGTCATCCTGCAGAAGGAGGGCAGGGTTAGGGCACTCTGTCCTCCTTGCCTTATTGATCAGATCCTTAGAAACCTGGGGTTTTCCTGCCAGGAAAGCATGGAACCATCACAAATGCATCACAGGGTGGGGGTGAGAGAAGAGGGTGTGCAGTACCAGCCACTTAGCATATAAACAGAGGGGTGAGTCAGAAAAATTCCGGGTCCTTCTGCCTGCACAGCACGTGTTGGGAGTTTGCTAGTATGGTCCCACTAATTATTATTCTCCTGGCGGGGCTATCCAAAGCATGCCAGTGATGTGACCGATACGGCAATGAAGTCACTCCCTTTTCTCCCAACATCCTTAATACACAGCTACAGCCTTTTCCCAGATTGTAGCTCAAGATAATTTTCTTTACAAAGAGCGTAGGATCCTCCAAACCAGACACACTTTGGGACATGTCAATCAAGAAGCAGCAGTTAAAACATGAAAGCACGATGCAAACACACTTAATAGCCCACGAGCACAGGAAGGTTGTTTGGAGAGTGGATGATTAATTTGTTCCTTGTTCAAAACTGCTGTACAGAAACTGTGTTAACCTGCCCCTGTTATGTAACACAGATGGAAACATTCAGTCCCCCTAAATTCAACTATTTCACACACTGCAATAGGCAGTTCCAAACAGCAAGTACAAAGGATGAGGAAATGACTTCCGCTTACCCTTTTCTTTTTAAAAACAGCTTTTAACACTCACAATTTTCTGCCCATTTCGTGCACAGTTTTGCTAGCTCGCATGAAGGTCCTTGGCAGGTCACTGGGCTCACTCTTTGCTTTGCTCAGAAGTTTACATCTTATCCTCTCTGCCAGGGGAAGGTTTCCCCAGTGCTGTTCTGCACCCCAGCCCCAGGTTCCTCAGCTTCCCCAGGAGGGTAATGCTGGCAAACCACTCTGAGTACAAAGCCCCACATTTCCCCAGAGCCACCCCAGCCACAGGTAGCAGTGATGATCTGGCCCTGGGTGAGCCTCTCCTGCTGTGCCAACAGCCATAAAGCATTGTCCCATCAGAAATCAATGTTGCATCCACTCCAGAGGGGCTCCCCACGAGCCTCACTGCTTCTCCCTACCACCAGCTCACACCCCTGCACAGTTCAGGCAATGCTTTCCCTTCCCAACAAGCCCAGAAGCTCTCCTTGTTCCCTGAGACCAGCCCAGCTCAGCAGCCCAATCCTCTACAGACAGATCTGCCTTCCCCTAAGAGCCTCTCCCAAACATTTTCTTTTTGAGCCAGCATTTCTGGAGCCCTGTTCAGGCCTGACCTCTGCTGCAAAAATCTCACCGAGTACATTGGAGTCATGCATTTGCCTTTTTCATGGCCTGTAACATCCCTGACCCACTAATAAATGTGGGGCTTTCTTATCCTTTGCCACTTCTAGCCAATGAGTACGAATTCTTGTTAAGCACTGACTGTGTGATCTTGCACTGCCATTACATTTTATCTTGTTTCTATTACTCCAGGCCTCAGCACTATCCAATTAGTCTTGAGTGATCTGCTGATCCTCCTCTGCTGATACTGCCTCCCAGCTTTGCCATCAGCAAATTTCACTTACACTTCTATTTTTTGGTGCCAAAGTCATTAGAAAAAGCACTAAAACAGGATTATCCCCAAGACTGAAGCTTAAGGGGGCCGCACCAGTCCCTACCATAGCAGGAATCAAGAGGAAAGTGGTGGAAAGCAACTATTTTCCCCTTTACTGGGCTGCTTTTGCCAGCGAAGCATCAGTACACAGCGAGGTGGAGGCTGCAGCGTGCCAGGGAGAAGGTGGCAAATCACAGCTCCATGAGAACAAAGTTTCCAACAAAAAAAAAGTTAAAACTGAGCCACAGGCCTGGAGATAGTGCAGAGCTGACATCTCCCAGAACACAATGATTCTTAAGCTGTGCAGAGTTCAGATTTCGGGCTTTTCACACATTTTCCTTTTCCATCTAATTAGCAGCCTCAGCAGAACTGACCTCTCCACCTGCAAGCTGAAATTTGGGACAGCACAGCACACCTGGCTTCCTGCTCTGTCAGGATTTGTCTGTCTCTAGACCCACAGGTCAGTGGGGCAGACCACAATATTCAGGCACAAGTTGTTCACTTGAGGGATTCAAGAGCGTGAATAAGGAATAGGGAGCGGAAGGAAAGTGGATCTCAAAATTAAGTCAGAGGAGAAAGAGCAATGGAATAGAATAACATTCCCTTTTCTCTGTCTTGGGTGAAAATCCAATAAAGTTCCATATTGACCTGCCTAATACTTTAATCTCACCTTATCTTTTCCTTGTCTGTTTTTAGATAACTTCCGCTCATTCTCCCTTTTGCTGGAAGAGAAGAGAGATGAGAAAGTGAATACCAGGGTGCTCCAGGGAGGAGAGGTTTCCCACGCTCCTCTCCTTTACTCACAACTTCTCTGCACACATGATGCACTTATTGCTGTGCTGCTTCCCAGAGGCATCCCGGACAGGGTCGTTCTCCCTGGTGCAGGAAAGTTTCCCTCTCTTGAACAGATCCCGAAACTCCCGACACTCATCCTGTGCAAACGCCAAGAGCATGGATTGACACAGATATGCTGACAGAGAGGCACATCTCCCACAAATCCACAAAGGATTATCCACCCCATGAATTACATTTCAAATGTTATTTTGCTTCCTTGAGGCGTAACTCGGTGGAAAACCGTAACATGCAGCATAAAACAAATAAATCCATATGTTTAGATCAGCAGATCTGTCTTTTGCATCCAGGGTAGCCTTGTTGCTATTTCTAACAGATAACACATGCAAGAGCCTGCCCGAAGGACCTGCTCTTGTATAAAATCCACAATTTCAGTGAATTTTAATGAGAAAGTCAGTTTTCCCATCTCTCGTGAGAGAACATGCGACTAAAATTAAAGAATTTTAAAATCCATGCACAGTAAAAAAATGAAGCTGCAGGCATAAAAAAAATATATAATTCTTGAACACCTCCTATTGCCAGGTACATGAGAGTAAGAGGTGGGTGTTTTTACCTTCCACTTAACATGATGGTATGTGTTAATTGAACCAAAGCACTCTATTTCACAAAAGGCTTTTGTATCAAAGCCTGCTTAAGCATTTCAGCCTGGCCTTTACTTTTCTCTGAACAGCTTTCCTATAAGTTTCAGGAGCATAAGAAACACATGGAACATGTGAGGTCTTCAGGTCCATTTATGCAGCACTTACAACCTTATCTGTTATGTGATCTATAATACATTTTTCCTCTCACACCATGTAGAGGAGATGGCTTGATAGCTTATCCCAGTTCTGCAGATGGGAAAGTCAAGCCTAGAAAATTACTTGCCAAAAGCCAGACAGAAAATCTATGGCTTAACAAAGAAATTCAGTGTAGGTCTGTTCCTGACACTGTAAAACTGTCCTGCTGCCTTCAGGACCACACTTTGGCAAGTCAGATGTCTAAAAGAAAAAGATCTCCCTTAGGACAGCTATGCCTTACAAAACCTTTAATTTGTCCAGACACACAAGAGCTAGAAAGCTACCCTGCTTAACCAGATGTAAAAAAATAAATAAATCAATCACCACAACCAACACTATCTGATGGAAACCAATTTGCTCCCATCTAGAATAAAAACCCAAGGCTAAAAGGACAGCTCCCTGCACATAAAGACCTGCTATCTAGAAAAACAGCTACAGCTAAAAGAAACTACAGGTGCATCAACAAGATAAACAAGGGACAATTAGAGCCAGCCTATTCCCACACCCTGCCCTAGTCAGAGCTCACATGTGCCAACCTTGCTATTAAATATTTGCCAGATTCCAATGGTGCCTTATAAACAGGCAGGCATCCTCCTCAGCCAGGGCTCTGGGTCAGGCACACAACGGGGGTGCTGTGATTGCCTGGGAGGAGCTGCCAGGAATTTTGGGGTTTTTTATGCTGCTGGATGGCACAAAGCCTCTCACTCTTCCCAAGGCTGGGCATGTTTGCCCTGCTCCCCTTGCAGAGCCCTTTCCCACGCTGCAGACGAGGAAGCGCCCTGGGCAGCGGGTCAGAGGCACCAGACAAGATGCCATCACCAATAAAACTGGCTTTGGCAGTGGTGCTTCACCTCACCTTTCCCAAGGAGTTCACATTCCTGTTCGCCTCTCCACCACTCCCTTGGTTTTTTGAGTCTCTTTCCCTGCAAGAAAAGGAGGTGTGAGTGATGGGGCAGCGTGCAGTGCTTGGACACAAAGCCAAAATAGGGGTGATTAAAGGCCAGTCTGGCCCACCCCACCTCCCCATTACACAAGGCAGCAGCACAGACCAGCAGCAGGGCTCAGCTCCCTGACACATGTCCAGGGTGTTCAACATCTCTGTTCTGGGGGCATTGTGCCACCCTTTCTCCCTGCCTAAAATCCAGCTCTCTTCATCCTAAGAAACACCATCTATGGAAACAGGAAATTAATCTGTGTACATTTTCACTCTGCATTTGTTCCTCACACTCTGTGGTGAGTCCCCACCATGTGATGAGCTGGGGAGAGCTACTGGGTTCACAGGTTTGGTGAAGAACTACAAACTGGTCTGGCTGGCCAGGGTCAACAACTTTACAGCACGGAGCCTCCTGAGAGTTGGCTCCCTGCTATGGGAGGAGAGGACATGCTGTGGGTGGGCAGGGCTGCCACTGGAGCCAGCAGGCAGCTGATACTCACAGCAGCCTTTGGCACATCATGCACTTGTTGAGGTCTCCTTTGTTATTTGGGCTGCTGAAGGGCTCCCTGGTGGTGGGACAGGAAAACTTCCCGCTGCGCAGGAGCGACCAAATTTTCCTGCATTCGTTCTGAAAAGCACAGAGGAAGGGCAGTCAGTGGAGGCTCCCAGCAAGATCCTGAGAACTGTTTGTTCCCACTGAATCTTTTTTGGGTGTGCTGCAGGCTCTCAGCAGCACCGGTTTGCTCACACAAACCACGCTCCTCCTGCCCATCCCTGGCCACACACCACACGTGGCACAGGCTGCACCCAAAGCCCTGCTCGTGGCTCCCCAGGCAGAAAAGACAACGAGAAAGTTCAAAACCCATTGCAAGAACCATTAACCACGAGAAAAGGAATATATATTTACGGAATACATTTAATTTACATACAGCTGCAAATGGCTGCCCGCTACAGCAGAGGACTACACGTTATAAAGTCAGCCAAGAGCAGAAAATACAGCCCTGGAAGTGCCAGAGGGATGCAAGAGGAATGAACGGGCCAGAGTGCCTGAAGAGTGATTCACATGCAAGACAAGCACAGAAGAGCACAACCCTCTCAGGAAGCAGAGCAGTAATATTGTGCAATGTTGCTGCAGCCCATTGCATCTTCTGCTGGGTAACTGAGATGCAGACCAGAAAGAAGCAATGAACCATTTAGTTATTTTTGGCTACTGTGTTTCCCGAAAGGATCTTTACCAAGGAGACAAGCTTACTTGATTAAAACATGAATGGAACTGACTTCTAAGTCATTGAATCAAATTATTTTCTGAGACTCAAAGGACTTGCCTTAATTCTTTTAATTATGAAATTCAGGAATTATTGGAAGCAGGGGTTTCTGCTGGATCAGAAGCTACATTCTAAAATACCATAAAAAATATATTTCATGCCATTGCTAACATCACTTCATGAGACTTCCAGCCCAGAGCTGTTTGGATATGTTCTCAGCATCATGCACCAAACACACACTGTCAGCTGGAGCCATTGCTGTATTACCTAAGTGTTGTCTCTAAATATGGAGATATTCACTGCTTTTTCCACCACTGAAAAAGCTTTATAGTATCTAAGTATAGTGCATCCAAATGGACTTTGCTCAGAGCATGCATTAAGCAGGGTAAGTTGGCAAAACAAAGGGAGAAGCAGAAGAGAAAAGGTTGGACTCGCCTTAATCGAAGCTTGACTGGCAACATCTGTGACAGAAAAACCAACAATGAAACCATACAAAAATATTTGAAGGGAAATTTTAAAGCAAAAGCATTTAATTAAAATACTTGATGCAGTTTCCTAATCCACCCAAATACCTCTTGATAAAAGCTAATCCAATGCATTATTTCACACTGATAGAAATTCTCTAATGCCCAGTCCTTTCTGGAACATTGCACTTTTTGTCATTCAAATGCAAAATCACATCCATTTTTTTGAGTGTCTTTGTGCCCTTCCTTACTGCGTTACTTTTCTCAGGCTTAAAATCCAAGCTCCAAGGATGGCTCAGTAACTGTTTCTGCATTATTCTATACCCCTGCCTTGGTAGCTGCATCAAACCCACACAAACATTTTTGGCATTCTTCACCATTCCTTAAAATTGGGATACCAGAGCTGGGCCATTGTTGTTTGTCCAAAATGACAAATTCCTTTTCAAGGCCCATTCCATTTGCAGTGCTTCACACAAATTATCAAATTAATAATGAGTCAGCAGGTGAGTAGCTGATACCTATTTCTTTTTACTGAGCCACTTAAAGCTGGTATAATATGTTTCATCCTCCTTTGCATCATCAGTGGCATTGCAAGGAACTGTCAAGAAATCTTCCATTAGCACTTTTTCAATAGAAACTGGCAGGAAATTGAAAGACCATTGCTTCAAACCTAACTCCTGCTGAAGTCTATCTATTGTAGCCAAATTACTGCAGCCATGTGAAAATGCCTTCCTTAGCAAGTGTTGACAAGACATTACCATTTTTCTGAATTTACAAAAAAATTGTATAACATTTTTGTTCAAAGTTGGGCTTTTTATGGAAGAATTCAGTCTGGTTGGAAATTGGTATTCTTCCACTTAGATAAATGGGGGTTTGGCTTTTTTGTTTTCTCTTTAAACTGTTAATGCTATTAAAAATAGATGCTTTCATCTACCAATAAAACTTATTTCCACATGAAAAAGAAAGAGTAGTTAACAAGACAAGGTCTATCAAACCAATACATGTAGTACAGCAAAAAAAATGGTGGCCTTCTGCTATACCACCATGCTTTTTAACAAACAAGGGCTCTCTAATCCTCTCTGTCTTTATGGGCACTCCCAGGCTGCGTCCTCTGCCAGTCCCAGATTCCAGCACAGAGAACATCACAAGTTACTGACCTGAGAAGAAGCAGAAAAATGCCAGAGCAAGGACCACCGAGGCACCTTCTATTTTCATGGTGAGGGTGGTGGCAGCTGTTTGCCTACGTTGACTCTACTAGAGCATTGCTCAATGAAACCCAAAGAAAGGGCTCAGGGCTGATCTCATATATATAGATGACCAGGTTCTCCACCTTCCTCGTGACATAACCTTCCCAAGAACCATCATTAGCTGCAAAACCAGTTTGTTGACACTACTCTAAATTCTAATGATCCCATTAACACAATTAATTTCCATAAGGATGGGACATATTTGAGTCACTCCCTGCATTTTGTCAAGGTAAGAAAATTATAAATAGATCACTTCAGATCCCCCACACAGCCAGAGGGATTCTTGCCATCCTCAGGGTGGTTCATAAGACAGTGGGACTCCAGCCACCACACCACAAACACCCTTTCATATCTCAACAAAATAGCTGAAAGAGTTTTATTTTAATAACTTGGCTTCAGAAGAGACAACAGTAAGGCCAGGTCACTCAAACCTCTGGAAGTCAGTCTGCTTTTATTAAAGCACCTCAGTATGAACCTGAAGAGTAAACCTTCAGGAAACATTGAAAAGCATCAAGTTTGAGGCTTTGTTGAAATTCTTTGGGTTTGAGACTACAGTTCTCACAGCAGCTGTGCTCATGATAAAACCATACTGCCAAATCCTCATCTTTTCCCAGTTTCTCCCTGTTGTCTTCAGAAAATAAAAATGCAGTGTTATTAGTGAAAACCTTTCTTCAGCCCAGGTGGGACCATTATAGATGCTGCTCTTTGAGGTGTGTTGTTATTGATGCTAAAGGGTCCAGCAAAGCAGCCCTGCTCTGGGCTTTCCCAGAGAAGAGAGAAGATGAAAGCAATCATCCTGTGCAGGGTTTCTCAGGAGTCCCAAGAGAGGAAAATAAAGATGACATCAAAGTTTTGGAATGTGATTTACGTGGGAAGAAGCTGTGTGCCTTGTCTCCAGTGAAAAGAGAAGAATTTGGAGAGAAAAGTCATTTGCAAGGTTTGAAAGGGGTGGATAAATGAGTCAGTCAAGCAATGCAGAGCAATGAGGGGCTCGAGCACAGGCTGTGGCTGTGCAGAGAGGCAGATCAGCACCATCTGAGGAAGAAAACACACTTCTGCATGACATATGTGCCTGGCCAGACAGGCCAGCAGAGCTCAGTATAAATCCTTGTAATAAACTGCTGCCACACATTTCTCAGATCAGAACAGTTGCTCATGTTCACAACTGGAGCCAAAGCCAAGCCAGCGCAGCCCTGATTTGGAGTGTGGTCACCCCAACACTTCTTTTCAACTCAAGATGAAATCATGTGCAGGTTCACAGTGGAGAGTTTGCAATACAGTAGCAAACTGCCCAAGGCCATGCAGATGGTTCATGGCAGATCTGAAGAGCTGTGTATTGTCCTGAATCATGAGATAATTCCTGTATGCGTATTTGGGCGTGGAATTGGAGGGAAGGCCAACAGGAAGAGAGGAAAACTAAGCTGACAGAGCATGTGTCAGTAAATCCTTGGGAAAATTGGAAGAGAAAAAGCAAAAAAAATAAAGTGTATGGTAGTTTAAAAGTGGTTAGAGCTTGGAAATCTATCTGAAGGACAAAAAACAAAAGATGCTATTTGTTACTGAAGCGTCTGCCCATGAGTCAGCCATGAGGTGGGTGGGTTTGGGAACTGGAAGCCCATTTTTAAAAAGGGTTTTGTCCTTAAAGTTTTCTTTTCCTCCAAAAGTTGTATTCTGACAGAGAAATGAAACAATTCCCAGATTTAAAACACCTGGCTGACTGCCCTATTCCTGAAGGAAGCAGAGTGGGTGCCAGATCAGGTCAGACTGGCCAGGTGAGAGCAGCTTCCAGCCTGGCAGTGCAGGTGACAAGGAAAAGGAGAGGGAGAGACAGGTCCTGACCCCACACTGGCCTTGTGACCACCCCACTCTCCCATATTCCCACCATGCAGCCCCCTCTCCACCAATTACACCCACACCAACATGAGGGAGAAGCTCAGAATGGCCCAAACACACCTTGATACCAAAACCAGATCCACGTTCAGTAACAAAACTCAAGAGGGGAAAAAAATTAAAAGGATTCCCAGCCTTATTACTACTGCACAACAACAACCTCCTAAAAAAACCCAGCAATGGAATGAAATGTGAAGGGATGGAGAGGACCCAGCAAATCCTCATGGTTTGCAGGATTATTTGTGTTACACAAACCTGGGCACAATGAGGGATGACAGCAGGAGTGTATTAAGCATAAACCTTGCCTGACTCCCTTGATTGCCTGTATTGATCGATTTACCCTGTATTGATCCATCTACACCATGAAGTCTCAATCCTGCACTGGAATCCAGACAGCCCATTAATTTCCATAGGAATTTATATCCCATAGGATTGGATCTGGAAGAGAGATGATCCTGATGCTTTATTAATATATTTTTAGCACAGCACCTAGCTAATCTTTATTTACAAATATATGCCAGGCAGCTGGAAAGCAAAATGCCACTGAGAAAAGCAGGTGAGGGCAAGAAGAGATATTGCAAAGGTATCTTTTGTTCATGTCTCAGTTAAAAAATTTGGAAAAGTAAACAGCATATAACGATGCTGTGCCTGGTAGGACAGCTCTCACTGGGTCTATTTTTCACCACATCCTGCTATGAAAACAGGAATCAGGATAAAAATAATCATGAAGGAGAAACTAGGAAAATGCAGGAGAAAATAGAAGCATAACACGAAATGTAGGGAACCCCCAGGAAGCTGAAAACCCAAATACAATATCCTGCAGCCAGCAAGCTGGGCCAGCAGTGTGGCAGGCAGGACACAGCCACAGTGGGCATTCACCTCTTCCCTCTCCAGGGCCCCAAGGAGAATGGGAAGGGAGTTCAATAAGCAGCCAAATGATTTATACCCTAATTAGTGATGACCATCACACTCCTTTTCCTATGGCCATTTTCCCCTTTTCTGATGTTCCTATAATTCATTCTCTCACAACTTGTGCCTGCACAGAAATATATCCACAGACAGAGAAAAATAATTGAGATGCCTTGTCCACTCAGGAAGCTGTTTTTCTTCCCATTAGTGACATGGCAGTGTTTTGCAGGCAGTATCACCTCCTTCCTAATGGGTTTAGCATCATTTGGGGATATTTTTACCAGGGAAAAGCTTCCTGGCAGCATAATTGGCTGGGATGGTGATGCTGGGGGTGTTGTTTGGTTTGGGGTTTTTTAGGGTGTTTTGGTTTGGGATTTCTTTTTAAGGCAGTGGAGGGAGGGTTTGCTTGGGGATTTTTTTTTTTGGTTAGGTTTGTGGGGGTTGTTAAACCATCTGTGCTTTGGTAGCTCTTCACTGTATGAATGCCAGCCTCCAGCCCAAGCATCTCTGAAGTTGCCCTAAATGCTTGAGGACTTGAGCTGTGCTGTCCCATTCTCACCACAGAGCAAGGCAGTGTTTTGGGTCAGGCCTCAAAAGCCACCACACAGTGGGACAAAAAGCCCTAATGAGGATCTGCAGCCCATGTTTCACCCACTTTTTCCCTGGCAGCAGTGCCAGTCTCTTCCACAGCACCATTTACCCTCATAAAACTACAGACATGCTTATATTCCCACCACAGATGTGCTTTTCTGTCCTGATTGATGCAATTTTTACCTCCCACCATCTCTCTCCTTCTGAGGAACCCCATCAGCACCACTGCTCAAAACCTGATTTCTATAAAATATTGAAAATGCTTTATTTTCCAGCTGACCAGTATGCCCCTCTCCAACCCAGAGATCCTCAGGGAGAAAAGAGAAGAGACAGAGTTGTTTGGCATATTTAACAAAAGAAGCACAGAGTAAATGCTGTTCTGCTTCACAGCCAAAGCTGAATCCAGAGTTCTCAACTTCAGCACTTTCATGAGTTCATAGAACCACAGACTGGTTTGGGTTGGAAGGGACCTTAAAGATCATCTCATTCCAATCCCCTGCCTGGGCTGGGACACCATCCACCATCCCAGGCTGCTCCAGCCCCTTCCAGCCTGGCCTTGGACACTTCCAGGGATCCAGGGGCAGCCACAGCTTCTCTGGGCACCTGTGCCAGGGCCTCACCACCCTCACAGAGAAGACTTTTCTTCCTAATACCCAACCCTCTTATAACTCCAGAGTGAGGCATTCCAAAGTGAGGGATTTCAGAGACACAGGGTGGTTCCCTGTCCAAGACACTCATTTATGCACCCACCCTGGGCCAGACTCTGCTGCAAGAGGAGCCACAAGTCTCACCCACCTCAGCAGAGCTTAGGAGGTTCCTCACCACACATCCCACGCAAGAACCAGATTTATGATGCTGGACAAAGCTTTGCCTGCCCTGCCAAGACCAAAATCCAGGTGCTGATCAGCCAAGAAGTCAGTGAACCCCAAGCTGATGGAAGCGAGTTTGAGCTTCTGGACTACAAGAGCCCAGAGCTCCCATTTGTACCCTCTGCTGCTGCAGCCCAGATCTCAAACAAGTCTTGGTCATCCTGCAATCCCACTGCAGGTTCCCAAGGCCACCACAGTCCCTTCCCTTCAGCCAGGAAAGTCTCCTGAGCCCAAAGCAGGGCTCCAGCAGTCTGACACAGTAATAAGTCTTTCCCCAGAGGCTGCTGAGCTCCCAGCTGCTGCTGGTCACAGCTCCTGGCTGCATCCCTGAAAATGCTGCAGGTTAATTCCCTTCATCCTGGAGCACTACTCCTACTCTGGCAGTCACCAAGGAGGAGGAATCACTCCAGGCCAGGGCAGGAATGATGGGAATTTCCTGATTTCATCCACTTCTGAGAGTCAAGTGCACAGTGAATGTTATGCATCCACAAAGCCTCAATAAAATGCATTCCAGAAACACATCCAGAGCACAGCAAGTCCTCACTGAAGAATAAAAACCCCTCAAAAAAAAAAAAAAAAACCTCCACCAAATCAAAAAAACACCAAAAAACATGTGTCAAGTGAATTTACTCTGCCAAAAGGAGACAAAGTGGATAAAATTAATTTTGAATAATTGTTTTGCAAATCTCTTTGCACTGAGAGCATTTCGGAATTTCCCTTAAATCCAGCATCTGCTGCAATCTCCTCTGGACCCAGTGTCTCATGAGTCACACCCTTCCCTGTCACCAGGTTTCCTTTCCCACCCAAATCCACCTTTTTAACTCTGATCTGAAAGTCACAAAAAGCATCTTGGGTTATAGACTGACCACGTGCCCCTTGGACATCCTCCAGCATAGAAAGCTCCTGGGTGTCCTCATCACACCTGCAATGCCATGGCAGAAATTTCCAGCCCCCCATGCTGGAACCAGAGCATGAGCCTCATCTTTGCAACCCTTCCCAGGCCATGAGCCACCATGACATGTGGCTGAGTGGCCTTTGCCACTGCTGATTTGGCTTGACAGTGCCAGGGAGGAGGGGGAAATGAATCAGGAAGTGAGCAACAGTGAGAGGTGTAGGTCCAAAAGGCAGGGATGAGGCCAACTTTGGAAGATCACAATAATAGCATGTAACACATGCCATCTTCAAAGGACTAATGAATCCCTGCAGGGTTCCCCTATTATTATTTGCATTTCACAGATGGATACATTAAGATGCAGAATGCTGCATTATCCTCTGGGTCACACCTAATTCATTCTATTCATCCCTGATCTTACACTGGAGCTCATCCCTGCGGTGCAAGAGATCCTCCCACGAGGAAAAACAACTCTGCTATCTCCCAGGCAGGCCTGCTCCAGGAACCACTGCTGTGTCTGGGGTCTGATTTGCACAGCACACCAGACTGACTGGTCCTATTGATCCCTCCTGACCTTGAAAACTGATTAACTTATCAGTTCTCCTTCCCTCCAATCAGCTGAGGAGTACAAGCAGCTCTGGCTTAAAGCTGGATTGAATTTTTTCTAATGTAATTTTGTTTCAGATGTGAAATATAAGACAGAAGAACCCAGAGGAGAGATGCATCTGAGTGTTCAACACACAATCCAGTCTCATTCCACCCCTCAGTCTCAGTCTGGCTGTGGAAAGGACCCACCTTCCAGCCAGGAGCTTCCCTGCAGCTCCACAACTTTTGTTCACAGAAGAATAAAGCTGCCCTGGGAAATTCTGCTCACTGGGAGAGCAGAGCTGCTCCCCAAGCTGCAAGTGCTGCCATGTGGGGCTGGGGATGCTGGAACTGGTCTCTGCATTGAGAGGGAGATCCAGCATTGAGGCAACAGGCTCTCCCTGCTGGCTCTGAGGAAGCAGCTGCCATTCCTGCTGTCAACACTCTCCTGGGCGGGTTTTGCTCATTGAAAATTGCGAGGCTGGAGATGGCAGGAGCTGGAGTTTGATCTACAAGGCCTCAGCAAGCAACATCTGCACACTGACAGGACTTCCCATGGCAAAGCACCACGACATCCCCTGGAGCTGCCCAGCACTTGGAGCCTGCAAGGCCACCAAGATCTTTGCTGTGATAGCCCTTCCCAGAGCCAGCTGATTTCACCTCCCTTCCAGTATTTGTAGCTTAGATAAGGGTAATCAAAATCTCATCATTCAGGGTGGAAACTGATCGCCTGCAGGGGTTAGAAAGGAGTTTTACTCCGTGTGTAGTGTTGCACAACTGCCAGGATTCACTGTGGGTATTCTCCAGCCTCTGCTGAGCGGGACCACAGCAAAAAGCAAAGCACAGCACACCGGCTGAAAAGCCAGAGCCATCGTGCAAAACAACCCAGCTCTATTGTTTGGGAACAAAGTAGAAATTTTTCTGACTCTGGATTCAACTCACACATGGAAATGAAAGACAATGACTGTCACTAGGCTACTGAAACAGCACAATTTCAACAGAGGAAGAAAAATCTGTCCTGAGATGATTTTCCTGTGGACAGTGAGGGGAGTGCCTGGAGAGCACTGAGGATTGCACTTGTGTGCCTCTGCCCCATCCTCTGCAGCCACTGGACCCTCTAAGTGCTGCTCCAGTGAGTGGTACCAACCACCTGCCTCCCTCAGTGAGGGCTGAGCCCTTCCATGCCCCCCAACAACCCTCACTTCCACCCCCACCTGAACAGCAAGCCACAAGAACACAGTGTTTTTCCCCTCTGCAAAATTATTATTTGTGTTTTATCTGCAGCAAAGGCTCCATAGTGCCGGAATCGGCCGAGGGGTGTGGTGGCCTAAGTGCCAGCACCCATGGCTGCAGTGACAGCAGGAGGCCAAAAACATGCCCAGTGTGGGTGGTGGTTGCTCCCAGATTGAAGTATCACCACGCCCCACTCTCCTAATTGTGCTGTGAAACTCTGATCTCTGCCCCATCCCACAGCCAGCCCCGTGGCAGGTGCCCTGAGCACCCATGGGATCCCCCAAAGCTCCAGCTGCTCTTTCAGGAGAGCCCACAGCAAGATGAGAGCCCAAATTCCCTTGCCCTGTGGAAGGTAACTGAGAATAAGGCATTTCAGGACTTGCACGTGATAGAAAACCACAGTGTCATCACTTGAGGCATCTGCTGCCATGGATTGTGCCTGGAGCTGCCAGCCAAAAGGGAGAGTTTCCAAAGAAAACTATCAACTTTTCTCACAGAGAAAAAAAAAAAAAAGGCAACTGCAACTGAAAGTTGAATACATTTGCATGAGAAGTATGGATCTTCCATACATTAGATTTTCCAGTATGTTTCTTTTTTCATAAGAAAGCTGGAGAGAGACTTCTTACATGCAGTGATAGGACAAAGGAGGAATGGCTCTGCACTGAAAGAGGGTAGGTTTGGGTTAGATATTAGGAAGAAACTTCACTGTAAGGATGGCAAGGCCCTGGCACAGGTTGCTCAGAGAAGCAGTGGCTGCCCCATCCCTGGAAGTGTCCAAGGCCAGGCTGGAGAGGGCTTGGAGCAACCTGGGAGAGTGGAAGGTGTCCCTGCCCATGGCAAGGGGGTGGAACTGGATTATATTCAAAGTCCTTTCCAATCCAAACCATTCTATGATGATCTGTGTCTCCTTCCATATGCCCCAAATTTAAGGGAGAGCATAGAACTAATAAATATTTGCATTTGGTCCAAACACCCCATTTTTAATTTGAAAGCTGCAGAATCTGTTCAAGGCACCCAAAACTATCACTTTTCAGTCACTGTACAACCTTTCTCCAGTGTGCTGGTGATGCAGCAGGACCTGGGAAAGAGGACACTTGTTCCTTTACACAAGATGTAAAAAGCTTTAAACACATTTTTTTGTGGATGGGAGGCATTTTTCCAAACAGCATCAGTACATTCAATAGCATCACTCTGGCTGCTGAAGGAACAGTTCAGCCTCATCAAAGATAATGGCACAGCCCTTGATGCTGCAGAGAGAAATCACCAGAAATGCATCAGTGTTTTGGGGAGTCACTTGAGGTCTAATGCCCTTAAAGCATCTCCATTCAGTCCTCACTCACACACCTAAAGCCACATTTCATGCAAACATGAACCTGGATCCTGCTCCCCTGTGCTGCAGTCAAACACCCCAGGGGATGTGTCTGCAGCCACCCAGCTCCTGCAGGTTTGTACTGATTTTCAGCTGGTACCCTCACTGCTGAGCTAATCATCCCTGTGCTCACGAGGGAGTGTTTGCCAGGCCCTTTCTGGCAGCAGCACAAGGACACCAAGACAGATTCCAGCCAGGACAGCTTCCCCTGCACACAAACATGGCACTGATGACACAGAGCTCCCATCCCTGCAGCAGGAATGTGCTCACCCTGGGAAGCACTGAGGTTTACCTTGGTACATTTGACTACCTGTGGCTTTTTGCTTGCATTTAAAAATTATTTCCCACAGCACAGTAGCCTGAGCATCCATGTCCAACCCAATAAACATCCCATTTCCCACCCCAGGATAATGGTGGAGACCAGCTAACAAATGACTGATGACCAGTGGGAATCAACATGTCCACCAGCACTGAGTGATTTGGAAATTGGCTACCAGGAGTGACACATGGCAGGCAGCAGCATCCCAGGTCTGAATCAAGGACAAGAAAGACCTGAATCAGTGCTATTTCAATTTTTTTTAAGGAACATCTAGATCATGGTCCAGCTCTTTTCATCACCAGTTAGTGCCTGGCAGACTGGTCAAACCAATAAAATTTCACATAGGCAGCAGGGATGCTCAGCTCCTTTTGATGCTCACTTTGTCCCAAAGCATCTAATGTTTTGGCTGAACATATTCCAGGTGTTTGTCCATAATGCTACAAGAACCACAAAATAGTCCTTTGTGGTGGACCATTGCAATCTGCCAGTCTGTGGTCCCTTCCAGGGATGAAATTGCATTTGGCCTTTGTTTCCTGACTGAAAATAAAGCCATATTCCAACATTTCAGCTGCAGGAACAAAGCCTTCTGAATAAGATTGAGGAAATTTGCATAAAGCTTGTATTTGCAGCTTTTTAGGGAGCTGAGGATGCCACACACCAGCTGTTGCACATGAGCACATCTGTACAAATGGGAGCACACTCCACATACAGCAGGAACAAAAAAATACATTAAAAAAAAAAGAGAGACCTCCCCTTTGCAGCACTGCTCTAGTGACAGACAGCCCTGGGGATGGGGAGCAGAGACCAAGCTGCTGCCTCAGGAATTCCCCCTTCATTTCCTCCAGTCCTTGCTTGTAGCAAGGTCTCCTGTATTTGCAGAGCCCTTTTCTTTCCTAAACCTGTTGCACGTTCACTTAATCCCTGCTGCTGCCTGTCCCACCCTCACTGCAGAGGTTCATCCTTGGCTGAGTTATTGCCTGTCCAGGTCTGTCCTCCTGTCACTGGCTGAGGATTAGACACAGCAAACAACACTCAGGGCACAAATGCTATTTTTGTCTTGTATCCATCATGGACAAGTTTAGTCCACGTGCTGTTGGCTGGAGGGCTGACTTTAGGGGACACACTCAGCCTTGCCAAGCACAGCTGGAGCTGCCATGGAGCCTGGTTCCAAAGATGTAGGACAGAACCATCCATGATTCACTCTGGCATTAGCCTCCACAGAGCACAAAAGTGGAAAGGACCTCCTGGGTCATCAAGTTCATCTCCTTGTCATCACCAGTAACCACATCACTAGATCAATTAGGAGCTGTTTGATTGGCCTGTCACAGCTAATGGGCTCCTCCATCTGGCAGAGGAATAACAGGATCCAGAGGTGATGCCAGGCTGGAAACAAGGGGTGACCATTTAACGGTGCCTGGGCCTGCCCAGGGCACCCCATGGCACCCACAGATTTTCAGTCTAGCCTGAATGTTGTGCCAAGACCATTTTATCCAGTGGCTTTCTGCTCCAAACCTGAGTCTGGCAATCTCTAGACAGCAGTTCCATGGTTTGTGAGCAGCAACAAAGAAAAGCAGTTTCCCTCAGCTGTGTAATAGTTACTGAAGTTTGGTTGGGCTTTGGTTTGGTTATCTTTTAGGGAATTGCAGCTTGCAGGTTTGGTCATCCTTTAAGGAATTGCAGCTTCCCTGGGCAGCACCAAAGAAATCAACAAGCTGAAAGAGGAGGTTCACAAAGGAAAAAAAAAAAAAAAAAAAAAAATCACTGCCCTGAGCAAAACAAGAACTAATTCTAAAGAATCCTCTGGCTGCAGCTTTAAAACTCACCCTGAGTGCTATGCCCATCACCAGGTTTACAAAAGCAAGGAGTTAAATGGAATTTATTATTTGTTTTCAAGGTATTGCATCAAATAATGAATCAAAAATTACCATATGCATGTGCCCTTTTCCCACATGCTTTTGAAGATGCCCTCTTGCAGATTAGACTGACATCTAAGATAATTAGCATATCTTCAGGCTGGAGATTTAATGAATAACAAACAAATAATAAGTCTCCCATACTTACTAAAAAGCCTGGGCAACCTCTGTTCTAATATTTTCTCCTAAGCAAACATGTATACACTGCACCATGGTTATAGTGGTGCTAAGATTCACTTTCTGATCATTATCAGTTCCAGAAAAAAAAAATTACCAGAAAAACCCAAAGACTTGAGGGAAGTTAAATTATTTTTCAGGCAAAATAAGATGTTTTGCCTCATTCTTGAGCTTTTCTATATTCCACATTTCACATGAACCCAAAATACCTCACTTAAATGATGCAAATCACTGCAACAGCAACTGCAAATCACTGCAACATCCCAGACACACACAAAAATAAACATCTTCATTCCATGGGGCTATGTTTCAGCTATGTGTGGGATGCTTAGACTATGTGATTTAGTGGAATTACCCAGAAATGACAGCACATTCTGCACAAGGGATCATGAATTTGTGTTAAGAATGTAATGGAGAGGATTTTGAATCCCTAAGTAACAGGACATAAATTCACCTTGCACTGAGCAATAGGACAAACAGTTAAGTCCTGCTCAGGGATGGAAGACAACCCTGCAACTTCTTACTGAATATTTGTGGGACCCCTCAAAATGCAGCACCCTTGAAAAGGTGCAAAAATCCTATAAAAATAAACAAGTCTAAGTATTTACACATCGTTATGGCACTGTCCAAGGGAATAATTTACTCAGTCTTTCCCCATTTAGTGGGCATCCAAAGGCCTTTTCTAAACATCCTACTCATGTTTGGGAACAGTCAAATGAGGACAAAACATCAGTTGTGTGCTGAATGCAGATGTGGTGATCTCTCACCTCTCTGAGCTGGGGAACAGCTCCTGGTGAGGTCTATAGGGTCACCACCACAGCAGGAGGGGGAGAACAATCTTGAAGGCAAGATTCAGCTTAAGGCCAGGACCAACTCAATAAAATGCTCAGAAATTCTTCCCCAAGTGCCATTTAATGAAATCCAGGGTCACCCCAAGGTGCAGAGTGTAGTACTCTGAGGACAGACTTGAATAGGTAGGACCTGTGCAGTAAAGATACAAATATTAAATCCAAATGAAAACAGACCAAGGCTACTGGCACATAGAAGAAGTATTTTAAACTAAATATTGTGGGAAAGCCAAGAGTTTGACAAGACACGTGGCTTGGGAAAATGCAGTCTCCAGTGGAGAAGTCATGAAAATTTAGTATCCTTGAAGAAAAGGATAGGAGAGAAGCCAAAAACAGTCAGGGGGGAAACAGCAGGCTGCAAGCCCAGCTGACAGCCCTGCCAGGCTGCAGAGAGGGAGCAGCACAGGACACCATGGGTGCATTTCCATCCAGGCAAGTCTAAAAGGCATGGGGAGTGAACAGCAGTGCCCTGGTTTCAGATGGGGCTATTAACATAACCAGCACCTTGGAAACCTGGTGGGGGGAAGGTAAGCAGCAGAACATGGTAATGAAGGGTACAAATCAAACAGGAATGAGAGTGGGCTGTGCAGGTGGAGGGGCTGAGCATCAAAGGAGCTGGGCATTAAGGAGAGCTTATCAAAGAGCTCAAGATAACTGTATGTCCTAGGGTGACTATAAACAAATAGTTGATACTGTTAGGATTGCAGTCACATGCCCAGACATTATGGTGTTAGAGTTATTCCATCCTCCACCCACCCAGGACAGGCCAACAACAGCAAAACCTTAAGGGAGAGGAGCGAGGCTGTGATGGATATGGGCAGAGACAAACACAAACAGGAGATGTCCCTCTCCCTGTTCACATGGGATCACTGACAGGAGGGAACATGTTTACATTGAAAATGGAAAGTTACTGCTCCCTCCAGCAGTAATTTATGACCTCTGACACAAGAGCCTCTTCAGCACATCCTGAGCAGCACCCAGGAAGCAGCAGATTTGATTTCAAGTGTATGGCCAAGGGCTCTTTGCACCTTAAAACTGATAAATCTTGAGGGCAGCCTTGAAAAACTGCTACTGTGAGTTAGCTTGAAGAGGGTACTGCTTAAACACATAGGCACTTGTTCAAAGAAAATTAAAAAAGGAAAAGCCCTTAAGGAAAAACACACCCAGGAGGTGGGAAGACCATTTGAAGAAGTCATTAGAGTAAATGTGTATTGCTTAAGGGAAAAAAAATCAGAATAAATGCTAGTGTGCTTAAAGTGAGACAATTAACAGTAAAATGAGACTAAGGAGAAGTACTGTCCAAATAGCAAAAATGTAAAAACCAATAGTAAAGTCTAAAGTTGCAACTGTGCCAAAATACTCCAAAGACTGAGAAGAATTTTCCAAGCCAGAGCAGTAATAACAAAACACATTGAAGAGTCCTTGATCACAGGGCTAAGGGAGCCTCCAAGGAAGATAACAGCAGAGTAGAAAAGCTAAATTAACTTATTCACAATAAGCTGATAAATCCTGATAACACAGAGCCCCAGTCAGGGATTAAATCCCTCTCTCAGCAGCACTGGAGGTGCTCAAATGTGCAATCACCCAGCTCAGGCTCCATAGTGCTCATCTAACCAGAGTAACAAAGCACACAGAGAGGAGTGACAGACTGGAGAAGACTCATCACAGGTTTCTGGGAGACAAGTCCTGCCTCATCAGCCCATCTGAGTCCTCTGAAGTGTAAGTGGGCACTGCTTGACACGTGGAACTTCTCTTCCAAATGAACCAGTTACAAGAAAATAAGATGCCATCAAGTAAAGGAAGAGCTTCTTTGAGTTAAAAATGGTTAAGAATGGTTAAAGAAGAGGTCAGCTCTCCCAGTGGAGGTGAGACCCGACAGGCATCTCTGCAGCTCAGCTTTTTGTAAATGACTATGAAAAGGCAATTAGCAAAGGGACAAATTGAATGATTCAAGAGAGTTCAAAGCTTTGAGTCAACTGAGAGAAAACCACAAGTCACTCAGGACACAGTGGCTGGACAAGAAAGTGGCAGAAAAATTTCAGTGTCGAAAAATGGAAAGAGAGGAGAAAAGCTTGCTGTGCTCTACCTGCACATTACAGCTCCACAGTAACCATCACTGTCAGGGGTGTATTAAGGAGTTCTGTGGCTAAGGTCACAAATAAATGTCACATCATTGCCAAGGAGCAATCAGGAAGGTTTAGCACCTGATAGGAGCTGTTAGGAAACATGGAAAGGATAAAACAAATTATTTCTGTCGTGCTGCCTTATGATTGCTGGGTCTGCCCAGCTGCACAGTTGTGGTGCTGTGGCCTTCTTCATCATCATCATAACAGGGATTTAGAGAGGTGAAAGGGCACAGAGAACACCTCTCCTGGCCACAGAGAGAAGCAGAAACGGGAAGGGCTTTTGTCTAAACTCACAGCAACTCCCAGGGTGGAAAATAGGCTATAGAGGGAATATGCACATGACAGTCCACAAAATCAGGAGGAACCCAGAGAAAATAAAGAGTTGCTGCTGTTCAGGATTACTCACAGTGCTAGAATTAATGGATACTAAATAAATTATCATATAGTAGGTTTAAACAAACAAAGGGAAGTTTTTTTTCCCCTCCCCATAAGATGTAATTGCATTGTGGAACTCATTGCCCCAGGATGTTGTGGGTGCCAAACGCCTCAAGAGAGTCAAAAGTCAATTAAACAAATTCATGGACAGGTCCATCAGTGGCTATTAAACATGATGATGGAGATGCAGCCTCTGGCTGACAAGTCTCTGAACCACATGAAACTTTATCACAGGAAGATTTACTTTGTGCTTGCCCTGTTTGTTCCCCTCAATATCCACAGGCAGCCATGGACCCAGGTACTGGGTTATTCCAAGTTATTCCAAGGTGGAGATGGCTCTCAGAGTTGAAGTGAGCTTTTTCAGGTCTCAGGACATGCCAGCTCTGCTCTAGAGTTCTAGACTTCCTCTTTGTCCCTGTCCTGAAGTGACATTAATCTTTTGAACACAGGGTGGATTGCCAGCATCTTAGGCTAAAATTTTGGGCTTTAAACCCCAGGAGATTCCAAGGACATGAAACCCAAAATCACACCCAGATGTCAGCCCTTTGTTTGGATGTCGTGATTTATACTATGAGTGACACTTCCTCTTCTGTCTCCCTAACAATGACAAAACAAAGAGCTATAAACAAAACCTGACTCCAGATGTTCTTTTGCCCTCATTAGCGACCAGCTTGGCTAATACTATTTCATCAGCCCTTTGTTTCAGGGTGGCAAGCCAACATCAGCAACTCGAGGACACTTTGATGGGCTCCCCCCACTTGGGATGCGACGAATTCCCAGGACACTCCTGCCCAACACTCACTACAATAACAAGCACGGGGCTGAATTACTGCCCTCGACAATGTTTGGTACGTGGAAAAACTTGTGCTTGCTAATTACCACCATTGCCCCATAAAAATCCCCCTCGGGCAGCCACGTGCAATCCCAGTGAGCCCCAGCCCAGGTGGAGACACAGCCTTTCCTCTTTGAAGAGCCTCCCCAGCACCCGAGGTGTCCCACCCACTCAAATCTGTTCCTAGACATATCAGCTCTGTTTATTTTCCACACTGACTCTTACACCAGTGCAAAGGGTGAGAATCAGTCAGGCCGGACACATAAGTAGGCTGCAAAACAAAGACTCTTCCTCTTCCTTTGAAGCCTACTATCCATTATGTTTGATAAGAGGTGCAGCAGATTTATTTCTCTGGTTTGAGCACTCCTAAGCCTCTTTACTAAGCCTGGCAGCAGGAACCTCAAAGAAGATGCCAAACTCTGCAATCTTTTTATGTGTGGTAGAAATAATCCCTTTTCCTGGTGCCTGGGAGAGCTGAACCCTGACATCCACAGGAGCTGCTGATGGACCAGCACTCAGGAGCCAAAGCAGAGCCAGCAATGGTCTCTCCTCCCAACAAAGCCCCTTCTCTCTGTAGCCAACCAACAACCACACACTTTGGTTTTTTTCTGAGCTCCAGCCTCACCCTTGCACCAAGGTTGGAAAGAAATACTCAGATCTGATCCCAAAGCCCATCACATCCCCCTGTACCAGTTCTTTTAACAAAGGATCCTTTACTCCTCCTCCTCCTGCAGTTTCACTCCTACCTTTAGATGCTTTGTGAGTTGAAGAAGCTCAAAGAAGCTCATGTAACAGGGCAACCCAGCTCTCAAAGCCACCCCTGCTCCCAGATTAACACAGGCCAAGCTAACAAGGTCCTTTGGCTTGCAGGCTGCCTTGGGCTCAGGAACTACATGAGTCACCAAATCCCTATGCCAAATCCCCAGTACCAGGGTAATTGCAAACATTTTGAACCAGATTTTGCTGCAAGGACAGAGGGAAGCTAATCATAAAAGGAATAAATCAAGGGGAAACACTTGGCACTTCACTTTTGGCAGGAGGAGCTGCTCAACTTTTACTCTGGAGGAATAGGGAGTGAGAGGGAAGATCACTTTCACTTGGCTCCCAGGATGTCCAAAGACTTTCACATCCCTGCCCAGAGAACAGCTGCTGTATGTCTTTACATCTCACAATGATAGATTCCTCATTTAAAAATAAATCAGAGCAGCCTGGGATAGATGCCAGCACATTTCCCCCAGTTTTCCCACATCCTACATTTTAAAGGCAGCTGATGAGCTCCATCCTTGCTGAGCCCTCATCCTTCCTTTAATAACTCCCCATGTTCCCATTAAAACCAGTGCATTGCCCTCCTCACCTTTAAATTTCCCCCGAGCTGTAGTTCCCTACTTTGGCTGCTCTTGCTCAGTTTTGTATCATGTGGTGTTACTGCTTCAACAGCACCAGCACTCTCTGAAGCTCTTTTCTTTTTGTAACTTTTCTCCTCAGGCAGCACCACTGAACCCTTTGTGTAAAAAAACCCAAACCATCTCTACTGGGCTAATCCATCTCCAAAATTACTACCTCATCAATCACTTGTGATAATGCTTTAGAAGTTAAAATCCATAGTTCAGAGCAAGTGTTGGTCCACAGCTGGAACCAACACTTGCTCTCCACATATTGATCTTGGCCTTGGGGTTGATATTTATCCCTAAAACTTATAAAAGGGACCCAAGTTTGCAAACAAGGTGCCCAAGCACATCATGTTGAGCAATACAGAGGCAATCAAACCTGGATCTCATTACACCCTGTGCCTCCCACTCTGGGTTGTGTTCCCTTGTTACATCTTGTTTCAAATTAGACTGAGAGCTCCTCACGCCAGCGGCACCACTGCACCAAACAGGATTAATAAGCTAAGACTAAAGACAGCTCTCAAAAGCACAAAAAGCTCAAAACAAACAAAGGGATGTGGAAAAGTCTTGCCCCTGCCCTGGATAAAGAACTCTCAAGATGCTTGAATAACTTCAGGACATCCATGAACTTGGCTTCTCTATCATAAATTTCATTTCTCACTTTTAACCCCAGCACTTCACAAATTAAGAGAACTTAAATGAAAAGTTGCTTTGCATGGTCTAAGATTTTTTTTTTAATGTTTCATCAGCATAGCTCAAAGGTTTAAGTAGTCCATTCAAACTGGATCATTTGTGTTTTAGACAACAGGGCACACTCAGCAAGCAAGGGATAAGGATTTTAGTGGCAAGATAACCAGCAGCTTGTCCTTTGTCAGCAGGCTGCTCTGTCCTAGCCCAGGATCTCACACCCCCCAAAGCATGGTTTTATCACTGTCTTCCTTCTGGTTTAGGACTCACCTTGGGAATTAAGCCACCCCTGCCACAATAACATCTGGCTGGGGAGGTGCTGCTGGCTCAGCTTCCCACCAAACTGCACCCAGAGCCCCTGGTGCTGCCCTTCCATCAGGGCACACAAAGATGTGGCATTTGGGTATCTGGCCACCAATTCCCAGAGGCTTTACATCAACTGAACCAATTTTCCCATTTTCTCATAGCCTGAAGAGGCTGACCTGGAGCAGTGTCTGTTTTTTATCAGCTGGGATACAGAAAGAAGAGATTTGCCAGTGGCCACCAAACAAGCCAGTGGCTAAGGTAAGGTGCTCTTTTCTCTGCCTGGAGCTGAAGCTGGGGTTCAGTTCACTGTCCCCATCACCTTCTCACACTCATCTGGTGAGCTCCATGATAAGAGCTCAAAGTTTGGGAGAGCTCACAATGCCCAGCTGCAGCTGAGAGTTGCATCCCTCTTCATTCACCATGGTTTCTGTAACAGGAAGCTTTCAGGAGTATAGGAATTCCCAGGCCAAAAAGTATAATTCTAATAGTTCAGCTTCACAGCAGCAGATCAGGTATCACTGCTTCCCTGAAGGCCTTAAATCCTTTCTCCCCCTGCCCACCCTCCCTAAGAGCATCATCTCTGAGGGTTCACTTCTCCCAGGACTAGCACATCAGGACAGGATTTTGCTTCCACAGGAACCTCCAACACCAAAAATAATGCCCAAGTAGTGGTTCTGGTGATTTTGTCTCAGTAGGCAGAGTGGGCCTGCCTTAATGGCAGCATCTCCTTGGGCAGCACTGCTGTCCCTGGCACCTTGGACCTCCAGGGAAGGTGGCTCTGGGGGCTACAGAGGGAACTCAGTGCCCACACAAATGAGCACAGTAGAGAACAGCACTAGAAAAAGTTGTCATTCCATGGGAAAACCTTATTTTCAAACAAGATTAGTTTTGCCTTTAATCATCCTTCATCCAACCAATGCTCAGGACAAGAGGCCTTGCAGGCAAAACTCAACCTCCCTGTCTTACCCTTTGCTTGCAGCTATTGTTACAAAAACACACAAATGAGACCATCACATTTGCATGCCATTTAACTCGGCATGACAGTTTTCCTGCTGGAAGGAAAGCTTCCTCAGGCTGGGTGGAGTAGGGCTGCCCAGAAACAAAACCCTTTTCTACAGAAAAGAAGGAAGAAGTTTGTTGTCTCCTGCCTTGTCCCAGAGCTTTGGAGTGAAGGCACTTATGGCAACAGCAAACAAGTGCTCAGCAGCCCTTCAGTGATGTGGTTTAAGCAGAAAAAAACCCCTTTCTTGAGCATGGAGCTAAGCAGGCCCCAGGCAGTAATGGGTACATGATGAATAATAAACCCAGCTGAAGCAAGATGCATGAGTCAACCCAGATGAAGAGTTCCTCTTGGTTCCTCCCTCCCCCCTGCCTTTGGCTGTTCCTTGGAAAACCCATATGCGTTATAAGGGTGTCGACAAAACAAACATTTGGCTGCTTTCTTCAAGAAACCTTGGAGAGCCCCAAACTGGCTGTGTGGGCTGAGTACTCAGCGGGGTACAGTAACCAAAGTAAAGAGAAACCTCCTCAGGGGCTGTTAGAGCATTTGGGATGGGGGAAATGGAGCAGAAATCTTTGTAGAAAAGCTATTTACATCTGTTTGACCCTTGTAAAACAGGTCCCCAGGCTCTTCCCCACTCAAAGGCATTTGGATGACAAGGCTGCAGCAGCAGTTTGATCCTTCCCAGAGGAAAGGAATGGGGCAGAGTCACCAGGGTATCCACCAAGCACACACATGCCACAGGCAGAGCAGTCCCACCTGCTCTGCAGGCAGGAAGGGACAGCAGGAGGCTCCCTGGAAGGACCAGGTGCTGCTTGCACTGCTGCCAGCCCCAGGAGGAGCCAATGAAAGTGAAAGACACCTGCACCCTCCTCCAGACTCCACCTTGCCCCCCAGCCTTCCCCAACAGGCAGCTCCTCCCTGGGAGGCTGTTCATCCCCTCCCACTCAAATCCCTTGATCTGCTTGCCAAAGCCGGGCTGCTCCAGGAGGGTCTGGCTGCCCAGAGCTTCTGCAGGGCTGCAGCTCAGCTCTGGGTGCCACAGGGCCAGGTGGCTCTGGGTCTGCTCTCCCCTTGTTTTGTTCCAAATGCCCATTGGAGATTTACCCAGCAGCGTGAGCTGGCCCCAAACCGTGGGAAAGCCAATCCCATGAGGTACAGAGAGGAAGAATCCCTCATACTGAATCTTTGCTGAAACTGATGGGGATGCACACAAGTGACCAACCCATGCCAGGCATGGCTCCTGCTGCTGGTCTGGAGCCAGGCTCACACACAGCTCACTGCTCACTCTGCCTCCACATTTGCTGCCACCACAACCTTCCTCACCCCAAGGCCAGCACCACCTCCACTTCTCCCTGAATCATGAGTGGAACCAAGCCAGGAGCAGTGTGGAGGTGGTCTGCTTGCTGGGGACCCTGGAGAGCAGAGAAATGGGATGACAGAGGGCTGACTTGCACAGTTCCACACCCAGCAGCCTCCCAGCAACTTTGTGCCATGGGAGGTAGACCACAGGGCCCATAAGAGGTGGCAGGTGAATGCTGACCCACCTGCACAGTATCTGTCCTTCCAGAAATGAAGTTTCAAGTGTGGTCTCATTCAGGACAGCACTGGGTGTGACAGCCAGCTCTGCTGCTGGGTTCTATCACTGCTTATACTGCAGGACAAAGCCTTGCTCTGTCCACTACCCCAGGAAAAGAGAAAGTGGGTTTTGACTCCTTCTTCCACCGTGGATGCCCTGCAGTACATGGACTACATAGAGGCCTTGCCTTGAGGGCTGACACAAACCCCAGGAGTGCTCTGCCCCAAACCCAGAGCACTGGTCACTCCATGGAAGCTCTCTCTTCCCTGAGCTATCCCACTGCACCTGGGAATCCTCACCAGGCTCATCCTTCATCAGGCACCACAAGCAGCCAAGTGAGCACGGCCTCCTCCTCCAGCCTGTTGAGCAACCTCCAGTGGGTGGACACACACCCAGGCTAAACACAGCTCCAGCAGGGCCACCCCCACCCGCCGTGGCTCGGACCCAGGTCACCAAACACATTCTTGCTGTGGGTGAGCTGGTTCCCATGCTCCTCCCCGGGAGAAGCCCGTCTTGCTCAACCCCACTCAGCTCTGGTTTCCCCAGTGCTGAACCCGGAACCAGATTTCACTCATCACCAAACGTGCCAGCCCTTCTTGCCTCACAGCTGTGTCCCAGGGCCGGGCAGGATGCGCTGCTGCCAGCGAGAGCTGGTCCCTACCCCACTGTGAGTAGGGCTGCAGGCTGGCACAGGGCTCATGGGGAGGAAAAGCTTTTGTTGCAATTGCCATTGTCCCTAATCCCTGTTTTTGACCAAATCAGCCTGTGAGATGCTTGACACCTGAAGGACAGGGATTTTAAGGCTTCCAATGCCTCCTCAGCACAGCCTTTACCTCCTTGTGACACATCAGAGCTTTTGCAATCCAGGTTAGCACCAATCTGCCCTATTTCAACTTCAAAGCACTTCACAAACATTAACCAATTAATCCTCTCACTGCCCTCCAAAGGAAGTGAGCATCTTTATTTTATCTGTTTCCCCATCAATGAGAAGGAGAGAGTTAAGTGCCTCTCCCAAGGCTGTCTGCACTTGACTCCCAGCCCCAGGCTGGGGCCATCAGAGGGATGGACAGGTGCACCTGAGACACAGGAAACACTGCAGGAATCACAGCACCTAAATCAAGCAACTTTGGTTTTCTCCACACCCCACATGATTCAGCTTTTGGAGCATTTTCTGTTCATCGTGAGTCAATGACCTGGAAGAAAAATTATCTGAGACAAGCAAGACAGAGGAGGCCACTGACACAGCAACCAGGACCAGCTGGAGAGCCAGGGCACACACACACAGTAAGTGTTTTTAACAAGCCAGGACAAGTCCTACATCTTGTAATAAAAGACAGAGCTCAGCATGGATGGTTCCAGAGCAAGGGACAAGCTTTGATGTGACCACAGGTAGACAGACAGCCAAAATACAGCATGAGCTGCTGGCAGTGCTTACCTTCTGCTCAGAACTGGGGCAGAACATCCCAGCTCATTCTGCACTTTAAATGGCCCTTATTTCCTCCAGCTCAGCCAAAGCTTGGTTTAGGGGATCCTACAAACCTCTGAGGCATTGGTACAGACAGGGAGCTGGAAAGGGAGCTGGCCTTCAACTGGGAAGCTTCAGGAAGTCAGCAGGTGTCACACCAGCATGGTGGCAGCTCGCTCAGGATGGGACACGGGTCACTGGGAGTGATGCTCCCCCTCAGCCATCCTCCACATCAGCCAGGACTCACTCAAACAATGCCAACAAACAGCACAGCACCCACATCCACCAGGTCCATCATGTACCTCTGAGGTGCAACCAACAAAAAAAGAGTGTTTTATCACCTGAAATGACTATTTATTTGTTGAAGGCATAAGCCCATGAGCACTCCTCCCTCCCCCAGCACCCAGGAGTGCTCAGGAGAGGGGAAGGAAACACCCTGATCCCAAAAGCCCTGAGACAGGAGGTTCTGCAGAGGGAGAATGGGGTGCACACATGCTCAGGGGTTGAACACCAGAGCCCACCATTAGTGGTGGCTGCATTTATTAAACCTTTTCAGGAATGTCCCTGCTGTCTGGGGAGAAGGGACCTGAGCTGCAGGAGTGCTCCTGCTCCTCCTGTGACGCCGTGGGCCGGGCCAGGCAGGGCTGGGATGCTGCTCCCAGCTCCTTTTCAACTCCAGCAGCAATCTCTGTCCCCAGGGTTCCTCAGAGCATGTGAGTGAAAGTCTCTCTGCTTTTGCAACACCACTGACCCAGGGTGGGACTCCTGCCCCGATGGCAGGGAAAACTCACAATTGCAGGGCTCACAGGGAAGCACTGGGTCATTTTTCTCATCATTTCCAATGGCTGGGGCTCAGCACTAACTGCTGGCAATTACTCATTACCACTCACCCCGAGGTTCCACAGTGCTCTCTAACCCTGTGAAGATGCAGAAATCCCAAAGCCTTTTGGATGGAGAGGGGCAACCTTTAAACAAAGCTCTGCAATTGCAGATCAATACTGGAAAGAGCTGGAATCAGTCCAGCGTCTCGCTGAAGTGGCAGGAGAATTTCAGGCAGATGAAATGCAATTCTCTAACTGCAGTTATTAGAGGCAGCGGGGGTAGAAGCCTTGCTGGATCTGGAATAGAAGTACCATCCTGAGGGAAGGCTTTTCTTAGCATCAAGAACCACTATATGTACTGTTTTAAACAGGTATTCAGAACATGCCTTGAATTCATTGCTAAGCACAGACCTCAAGTCACAGTAGCACCTTCAAATGGAGATTTGCCCACCTCCGCAGAGGGTGTCACATCTGCACCTCCAACACGGCCCCAGGGAGGGAAGCAGAGCTGTGGCCGCTCCCACAGGAGCGCCCCAAGGAGCAGGGACAGCGCAGGGCTGGCTCACAGCAGACAGTGCCACCTGCTGTCACCTGGTCCCTGTCCCATCCCTCCCACCGGGGTCCCCAGGCAACCTCCCAGCTCGTCAGGTACAGCCCCCATGAGAGCCAGACCCCAAAAAGCAGCTGTTTTTCTACATAATATTCTTGTCTGCTCATCAGGTCCTTCCCCTTCTCCGTGTGGCTGTGTGGGACAGACACTGAGCTGCTGGATGAGCCACTGTTTGTCTACAACCTGCAACATACCATGGGATTTGACACCACATGCCAATATTGTTCACCAAGGAAAGAAGGAAAAGGCAGACACCAGCTCTGAAACATGACAAGAAACAATTTCTGAGTGTGCCTTGTCTTCCTCCTCAACTGAAAACCCTGGGTTTGTGTATCTTCCTTGAGCATTGACATCACCTCTTCCACTCCTGAACCTCTCACCACCTTTTTGTGGCATGAAGAGGAGCCCAAGCTGCTTAGAAACACCCTGGAATTGAGCAGGGAGACCACCCCACCCTATTCAAACACCATGATTAGATGTGCATGTGGATATTGCAATTGCATTACATGCCCACAAACCCAAAATACTTTAAATAAGTTATGGTGTTTACCTTGAGCCCACAAGGATGCAACACCCTCACAAAACTCCTATGAACTCCTCCAGGAGTCAACCTTTGCAGCTTGGCTAAGACCAGAATTAGAATATGAAGCAAAGCCACCAAGCTCAGCAGGATTTTGTGCCCTCAGGGACTCCACAGACCCTTAACATTCACCACAAGAAGCTCCTTAACAGATGGGTGGATTCTCCAGCATATTCTCAGACCTAAAAGCATTTACCTTGCTCTTCTTTTTGATAGAAGTTATTGAAATATGGAATCCCCCTCCACAAGAAATCTACTTGCCAAGCCCCCCTCAAGCCTAAATTTGCTTTTCCATTAACTGGCCACCAAGATCTTGACCAACAATACATTAACCTTTTTCATATTTGAGAAGTGAAAGACCCAAGGATTCACTAGGACAGATACTTAAACCAGTTTAGAAAACAAAGTTTGAGAGAAAATCCACACAAATAAGAGAGAATGGAACTCATTGCCTAAAACATCCCTTTTCAAAAACCTTTCCTTACCCAGAATACAACAAATCCAAATAAGAATGAAGCATTTTCAGGAGCCCAGCATTTTCAGGCTCTCCTGCTGGGGGAGTTGCTGGTGGGCACAGAAACCTCTGCAAGAACCAACACAGCAGAGCTGCCCAAAAAGCTGGCACACAACAAACTCCTCTCTGCCCAGGAGCAGCTCTGACATGAAAGCTTGTGCCTCTGAGCCATCTGAGAAAGGCCCACCCTGGACAGGAACCATCTAGAAAAAAAATCAGCTTTGTTGACACCCCTCCCAAACACTTGGTTTTGAAACCAAATAAACTACCATAAGTCACACACCAGATTTCAAATAAAGCTCTACAAAAGCAGGGCAACCCCTGAGAGTATACTTAGTCCCCTACTACCCCAAGTCTCATTATTAGCTGAGCATCATCTTAATTTAAGAACTCACATTCAGCCTGCAAATCCCTCGCAGCCAATTATGCCAGGATCCACTTCTTCCTGGTGTAATTCCCAAAGCAATCCCACTGCCAGCTCCCCAAACCATCCCCCTAAATGTGGAGGGGGCACATATTTATGATACCAGGAGGAGTCACATGCCTTAGGTCAGCTGAGCTTGTTTCCCAGTCTCCTTGCTTTCAATTTTCCTCCTTCAGTCAGAGTGCTGAAGTGGCACAGGAGAACCAAATTCAATTAACAGGATTAATAGCAATTAAGCTCCTATTGGAGTCAGGGTTGTGCTCTTTAGCCCTGGGAAGAAACTAGATGTCACAGCAACAAGATAAGCAGCAGGTGATGCCAGAAGCTTTTTATTTCCAAGGAGAAAAATTGGTTGTCTTCCTGAAAGTCCTCTCCTCCTCCTCCCCACCTCCTCTGATCAGAATTTGGCCCAGATGGAGCCAATTCCTTTCCAGCCTGCTCCTGCTCAGCCCCACTCTCTGCACCTGGAAGAGCTCAGCTTCCCCTGAACACCAGTTGTAGGGTCTGAACCAACCACCCTGAAGTCACTCTCTTTTTCCATGCCTGTATAAAAAAAAACCAACCCAGTTTCACAGCATGTGTGGGAAAGAGTAGAGCACTTGGATGTGACGCTGAAGTTCCCTTTAGTTTGCCTTCTCTGTAGGATTTGCTCCTGACAGCCTGACCCTGCTGTGCAAGGAGGTTCTGCCAAGAGGATCAGTCCCAGTTCTGGGCACACTGGGGGATTCCCCCTCCCTGGCAGAGTCCTGACCCTCCCCACAGCAGGGACCATCCTCGAAGGAGGAAGGCACTGTCACTCTGGCAATTTATCCTCCGGTCTCACTCTGTTATCACAGCACCTCACTGAAGTTATTTTAGCTACAGAGCAGCTTTCTGGCTTCCTGTGTAGTTCCTTAGTGTTCTTCCTAATTGAGGGTTTTAACATGAACAGCCTTTAGCAGCTGTTCTTCTTCCGGAGGTGGGGGGGCACCAAATCTTTTATTCAAATTTCTTCTCTAAGAAGTGGAAACGTGACCCACATCCTAAGAAGACATCCCTCAAGTGACAAGCCTTCCCCACTGTGTCACAGGCTCCTTTCAGCCACTGCTCCCACCATTTGCTGAATTCACCAGTCCATACATAATGCCCAAGCAGGAACCAGGGATCTCAGGCTGGATATTTCCTACAGAACCAGGAAAGGGGCTCTACATGGATTGGTGGGAGCTGGAGCCTCCCAGTTCCAATGCTGGCCCATCAGTGCCACCTGTGAGGGAAACACTGGACAAAATGGGTTCACCAGGGACTCCTGTCCATGGAGGGGCAGAGCAGCAGCAGCAGCAGTGGGGGGCTTGGGGCTCTCCCCAATAGGATGCTGTGTGCAGCAGCCACCAAGAAAAATGGAAAATGGGATAGGAGGGGATTGTGGGACACACTGAGGTTGATGCCTGCAGTTCCTCTCCAGCCAGGGTGGGATCTGCATGGCAAAAAGCTGCCTGAGTCCTCAGAAGAGAGCTAGGATTTACTTTTGTCAGAGCCTTGAGTGTTTTGAAGTCCGGAGAGTGGCAAGAAGCAACAAGCTCCACCAGTGCCCTCGGGAAATTGCAACAGAGTCACCAGTCAAAAGCATTCAAAGATCACAAACCAGACCCAGATGATCATGAATCACAGCTTAGAAACCACAAATGGTTCTTAAGCCTCTTCCAAATAATGTCATTTACCAACAGGCTCCTTTGGAGTGGTTCACATTTTCCAGCTGCTTTCTGAACCCAGGAGAGGAATGGGCTAAAGCAGGAGCAGAGCTCCTCATGCAGTCCCACTCCTGGGAACTGGGGGATAGCAGGGAGAAGTTGTGACACCTGGCACAAGGTCACCCATGCTGGGGCTGTGGGAAGGGCTCTGTGGGAGACCCTGGTGTCAGCAAGGGTGGGCAAGGGGTGGTCCCTGGACAGGCTGAGTCTAGTGTGAAGGAGGGCAGGGAGCTCTCAGCTGGTTCCCAGCTCCCTCCAAGGCTCCTCTGGCCTCACCTGCCCTCACTCACCTTTGGAAGTTTGAGGGATGTCAGACAACAATTTTGTTTGAAAATGCTTCCTATGCTTTTCATCAGGGAACACACAAAGGTGATGTTAAGTGCACTAATGTGGTAAAACACCACAGGCTCCTTGGTCCACGTGTGTGGGCAATCCTGAAGCTCCAGACAGAGCAAGACCTACATCCCAATAATGCACAGGCAGTAAAGCTCTTACGTGTCATCAATGTTTTAACGCCCCATTTAAATATTAATCTAATGGAACAGCATAAAAGCAATATCCCTGAAAGCACAGGGTCATTTAGTCCATTGCCCTGTTCTCAGGAAGAATGCAGAGACCTCCTCCAAGTGTTTTACTTCTCCAGTCCAGTGCTGACTTTCTCAGTCTCATAACATTAGTTCTAGTAATAATAATGCATCATCATAATGCAAAGCTGGCCATCATGATAATTATTTATGACTTATGCTTCTGGCCGTAACTGAATGTTTCTGTAGAGGTTTTAATTATCATTTATGCATCTTTGTTCCATGTCCACAAAAATCCCAGGGCTCTGTATGGCTGAAAGCTGAATTTATAGGATCCTGGGAATGGCAGAGCCTGGATCCAGTGAGGAAGGCTGCTCCCAACCACCAAACTGCCAGATCCAGTGAAAGGACATGGATGTCAGCAGGACAAAAAAATGCAAAAATGAGTCCCAGCAGGTGGAACTGCAGCTCCTGGAGTAAAAGGGACTCGTGTCAGCTGCATTTGTGCCTGATCCATGTTGGCTCCTTGATGGGGATGACCAGGGAGAGGTGTCTGGGTCTGGACCTCAGCTCTGGTCAAGAGGCTGATACGGTGAGGGGGACAGCACACAGAAAGGAATCTGGACACAGGGACAAGGGCACTTGTGCCCTCTTCCTCCCTTGCTCCACAGGGAGCTGCACTTGGGGCTGTCCAGCCCTGGGAGTGTCTGATCATCCTTGGTGCAATCCTGGAGGATCCTCAAGGACAGCAGGACCTGGCCACCAGCAGCTCTGAAGTTCATCCTGAGCAGAGGAACAGCAGAGCACAAAGCTCAGGGATGTCTCAGCTGAACAGGCAGATGCAGCATCATCAGCTGCCTCCAGCACACCCCTCACCATCTGCTCCTGGCAAACACCTCAGCACTGGAAGAGAGATGCCCCAAGTGCAGGCACTGCGAGGCTGCCTTGAGCTTGGAAGCAGGCTAGATTCCTTCTTCCAAAATACACAGAGGGAAAAATACAAGATGCAACATCCCCAAGTATTTCCTGCAGAAACTACAGCATAACGTGAGAACCTTGGCTGTTTTTTTAACTGGAAAACCAAGTTTCTTGGTAAGTGGGGCTTGAAACTGTGAGCCAAGGGCTTCCAGAAGCTCAAAAAATAGGGAGGAATGAAGAAAAGAGGATCTTGGCAGGGATGAATAAGGATAAGCAGGAAAAGCATACTGCAGGCAGCAGCCATGGGCTTTGGCAGCCACTTCCTCTTGTAGAAGGAAAAAACCCAATTTAAAAGCTGCTTGGGGAAAAGGAGGTTCAGCAGTGGATTTTTTCATCTCTGTTACCAGAGCAAAAGGACTGCTCCTCATATCCCTGATGGGCTGAAGACAGTGCCTTCACTGCAAAGCACCTTGCTCTCACAACCAGGCTGGAAACGTACAAGGCATCAAAAATAATGTCACATTTATTAGGGAAGCAATTCAAGTGCAAAACTCACCGAGGGATACAGGGAGCTGACTACATGCAGAAATCAAAGGGAACCCTTGATGGAAAAGAAATGTTTAGCCACTATGTTCAAAGGCTCCCTAAATCAAAGACAAACTCCTTCTTTAATCAAGGCCATTGACCGAGGCTGAAAGCACAGAGAACTGCCAACAATTCCCGCAGCGTCGCTTTCCGCGGCAGGGCTGCAGGTGCTGATGCTCTTACACCCAGAATTCTTCCCCCAACATCCTGTGTCTGTGCCCTGGGAGCAGCTCTTGGCACTCGAAACACAGCAGTTTTGTGGGGACAATAAACCTCAGCCATCAGCCATCCAAACATCCCAGTGCCCCTGTTTTAGCTGCAGGAAAGTTTCAGCCTGTCCAAGCTTGAGGAGTCATTGGGAGAAGGAGCAAGTTTTAATTGGGCTGTATCTAATCTCAGCCCGACCCAGGGGTCAATAGCTGTTAGCTAAAGTTTATCAGCAGTGTTTGGCCATCATTTATCAGCTTTGGGGAGGCTGGGCTGGGACAGGTGTGCAGCATGCTGACGCACAGAGGGGTCAGGGAATATTGATTTTCCCAGCCGGAGCGGATCCCGCGATTAACGAGCGCGCGTTTGTTGTGGTTAGAGCCACCAGCAGGAACACGAGATGCTGCCTGGGAAAGAGCTGGCCAAGAATGAAGTGCACATTTATGAATGGACTCATGAAATAACGTGGATCTCACAGTGCCTTGTGGAAGCACAGCTCTAAGGAAAAACCATCTCTGGGAACAGGCTCAGTGTTTCCCATCTCTGCTGAGCTTTAAGTTCAGAGTCAGAGTTCAGCAATGTTATCCCTAGCTCTGTCTCATGTCTGCTACTTGTTTTCCCTTTCCTCCCAAAAATCTTTTTTCTATCAGTCTGTGAAAAAGCCCACTGCTCATTTTAAAATCTCTCTATAGATCACAAGAAGAAGAAATGTTGTCAGAAATTAAAGCCTTATTTCATAATTTGCATTAGTTTTTTCTTCCTATCCTCACCTTTCTGATTTTTTTAATGGGCAATTTTTCCTATGGAGCTAAGCAGGCTGAGAGCTCTCCACTGGAAAAACATCATCTCTTCATTTGTCCAAAATGGCACAGTGAGCTGACCAAAGAGCTTCAGCATCCTCTAGCCATATGTTTCATTGAAATGAGAAGTATAATACTGTTTTTCCTATTTCTGGGCCAGTTCTGGGAGCAAATCATTCATCAATAGCCATTAGTGCTGCCAATGGAACTCACAGGAGTAGCTAGAAATGCCAAATATTTCTGGGGTTGTGATGAAAGTCATTTGCAGTATATTTGGTTTTGTTGATCAACTGGCTTACAAAGTGATGGAAAATATTACAAAAGCTTGACAAAAACTTTGACAAAATGTTTTCAAGAAATTAGGAGAAAATGTGAAAATATCCTGTATTTCAGACCTCCACTAAAAAAATCTCCTAGTCCTGGAGACTGAGTTATCCAAGGACAACGGAAGAGCTGTTGCTTCTCTGCTCATTTCTGACAGCTTTTGTGGAAAATATCAGTTCATTCAGTCATGTTATGAACCTCTGCAGGTATAAAGACTCCACAGTCTTTTTTTGGTCCATCAGCAGTGTTTGTTCACCCTTGAGGAGAATGTTTTTCCTACTGTCCCATTGGGATAACCCTTCCTGCAGCTTCTCTGCCATCTCCCACCGTTGTTGTTCAGGTCTGGAAGGGCTTTGGCTCTGTCTTCTCCCCATGTCCTGCCAATCCTTCACCTCCTAACACCAGCTCTGCAGCCAGGACAATGCACCCAGAGCTCACCTGGACTGCAGCCAGCTTTCTAAAGAGCCAGTTTCAGATGTCATCACTTGAAACTCACCTGAGGGAAAGGGCAACAGTCAGAGAATCACAGAATAGTTTGAGTTGGAAGGGGCCCTAAAGAGCATCCAGCCCATGCTGGGATGGGCAGGGACGCTTTACCCTAGGCCAGGCTGCTCCAAACCCCATCCAGCCTGGCCATGAACACTTCCAGGGATGGGGCAACCACAGCTTCCCTGGGCAATGGACAACAGCTGCAGGCAGACAGGATCTTCCATGCAAACAGCACCAGGCACTAGAGATCCAGGATCCTTATCAAGAGTGGCTCATACCAGAGCTCCTCAGTTACCTCACACACACTTCAGAGGGAGATCCAGCCCTGGACAAGGGGCATGTGGTCCTTGGGAGCAGAGACAGAGCTGCCTGAGCTGAGCAGAAGGACAGATTAGACTGGATCATCCCCCTGAGTCTGTGACCCCGAAAGGACAGGGACCATATGCTTCCCATCTGGTTAAGCTCTGTGGAAGAGGGAGTGGGCACAGGGTGCTGCTTCGAGTTGGAGAAAGGGGGAGTGATTTGCTGGAGGAGATTGAAATCTGTGTTTGCCCAATTATCAGCCGCAGTGCTTAATCACTGTGCCCTGGATGTCTCCGGCAGCCGCAGGGGCAGTCGGATGTGGGGGCGGGAGGCAGATAGGATTTAATAAAGAAGCAATTTTATGAAGGAGTACTTGGCTTTTGGCATTTTCTGTAGGAGTGGGAAAAATGATCCTTTTTTCTTCAGTAATGCCAGGGAAATCAAGAAAAGCAGAGCTCCATGTTTCAGCTCCTGAGGGATCGACTCTCTCTCCGTGTGCTCTCACTGCCTCTACATCCCATGGAGATCCTGCAAGAGACCCAGGGAGAAGGGCATGAGAGATCAGGGGAGAAAGGGGGGAAAGCCTGTCCAGGAGCTGCAACCCCTGCACTGACCCAGGGTCCCACCTGCAAGGGACAGAGCCCCAAGGTCACCAGAGTTGACCACAGTGCAGAGTTATTCCCAGCAGACACGTGCCATCACCCAGTGAGCCACAGCAGAGGAGGGAAAGGCTTCCATGGACTAAGCCCGTGGGGTTTGGTGTCAATGAGAGGTGGGAGAGCAGAGACAAACAGGCCAGGAGCTGGGCTGGGAACTTCCACACCAGGCTGGGAACTCCACCCTGGCCAATGTCAGGCAGGAATCCTTACAAACACAGAGCCTGTCCCCAGCACGTTCATCCTCCTCGGGAAGCATTTGATTGGCATCCAGTCACGGTCTCTTCAGAACAACCCAACAAGCTGTGATTTATGTGATGTCTTTGTCTTTAGACACTGCTGTCAGCAATACCCAGTCTCAGGCAAAGCTGCCGATGCCTGCAGATTTCCAAAGGTCTCTCTCATGGGCGTGCTGCCCTTGCTGAAGGATAACAAACAGAAGCTTTAGTAAAAGTAGAAATGATGATTTGGTAATGTTATCCTGTAGCTATGCCCAGCCCCCTCCCCAGAAACCAGAGGTCGGAAGTCCAAGATTTCCAGAACAGAAAGAAAACAAATTGATATGCTGTCCTGAGCTCCAGAGATTCTCCTGCAGCTGGAGAAAATATGTGATGCTTTCTCAGCAGCTACTCACAGGATCCCTTTTCCTAAACTGTCAGAATGTTCAATATCTTCCATGTACCCAAAGCAACAGAATAGCTTTCTCAGCATTAAATGGGAAAGAATCCAAGACAAAAATCACTACCAACCAAATCATGGTTTAGGTTTATTTTTTTTTTCTGCAGGAAAAATCAGTGTTTGAGCAGTATTCCCTGGACAGAGGAGCAGCTGATCACTGCACACTGCTCTCACCTTGCTGATGCAAAAGGGCTTGGTCTGTCTCACACACCTTTCAAAACCACCTTGGATACTGTGGGCAAGGTCTTGGCTATACCTGCAAGATCCAGGCCTGGCAGGTAACACAAATTTAGGCATTTTAACTTTTAAATCCAACACAAGCAGCGTTTTGGACCCAAAAGAGCTTTGAGCATCTTGGGAACTGGTTTTTGTGACACCTCTAGGTTTCACATTTGCATCAGCCTTTCTCCAAATTTCACTCATCCCACCCACTGCAGGGCAGCAGCAAAGTCCCCACCTGCCTTGCTGAGATCCTGAGCACTGAGGAGCCTCTGGTTCCTGTCCTGCATGAGTCCCAAGGAAGGACCCACAACCTCCACCAAGGGACCAAGCTCAGGGATGCCACCAGCACAGGGTGCAGGTCTTGGTCACAGTCATTCCTTGGTGAAAGGGGCTGGGAGCACAAGGAGCTCTGCTCCTGCTTTAGCCCATTCTCTCTCTGGTTCAGGAGAAGGCTGGAAAATGTGAACCACCCCAAATGAGCTTGTTGGGAAACACCATTATTTGGAAGAGGTTTAAGAACCATTTGTGCCTTCTAAGCTGTGATTCATGATCATCTGGGTCTGGTTTGTGATCTTTGAATGCTTTTAACTGGTGACTCTTGGTTTCCTGGGGGCACTGGTGGCTTTCTCTTTTTACATCAAGTCTCCACAAAAAAACAAATTCCAGCCCTGGTTACAAGTGATCCTCCAGCCTGTCATGGAGGGACCATCACAGGGAAATAGGTAGTTTCCCAGATTTTTAATTCCTCTGCAATTAAATTTTTTTATCCCTTTACAACACTTTACTACTGAAATGAATGTAACTTGAAAACATTCAGGTTTGGCCAAAAGACAATACAGAATTTCATGCTGCAGAACGAGAATCACCTCTCCCTGCTGGTCCACGTGGAGGCAAACCTGGCATTTCAACTTATCTCCTTACCCACTGCCCCTTCCCCTCATGCCTTGTGTAGCATCAGTTCTCTCTCCAAGTGCTCCCAGCATCCAGGAGGAAACACCATCAGCAACTGCAGAGATCTTGTGTCCTACACCATGTGTGGTGGCCACCACCCAACAAGGTGGCCAAGGGGACACCATCCCATGCCAGCCCCTGCTTTGGGACACGCCTGTCCCCTCCATTTCTCCACAACAGGCTCAGCAAGTCACACAGCATGGCTGGCAGAGCCACCTGACTCATTTCTCTCTACTCCTCCAGCTGATGAGTTTGGAGGAACATGCTGCTCTGACAAGGTGACACATCCTGAGAAAGCCCACACTGCCGAGGACGGTACCGGGAGCACCCAGTGCAGCTCGCAGCTCTTTTTCATTCCTCCCCAGTCAAATGAGCCCCAAGCATTTCTGTTTGATTTTCCTGAAGGATATTGAATTGTTGTCAATCAGGAGAGAGGAGCCCTGAAATCCCCTGTTTTTGAAGGCATCTCATAAAGACACAGCTGTCAGTGGAGACGCTTGGAAAGGAAGAGCATTTGCTAATGGAGAAACTGCATTAAAACCCAAGTGTGCCTGCTGTTCAGCTGCAGCCTCTGCTGGAATCTTCTTTGGCAGAGGCAACTGCCCTTGAGTCTGTTGGTTTGGCTCAATTCGTTGTGGAATAATTAAGTTCAGTCCATTGCACTCCATAATCTGGAGTTTCTTCAACCTTCCTCAGTAGCAAAGTACTTAATCTCATCCAGCTCGGGGAGCAGTTTGGAACATTAAAATCAGCCAGTGCAAAGCTGTCAGGAGCCTCAGCAGTAAGAGGATGAAGAGAGAAGTGTCCAGGAGGCAGGGGAAGGTCAGCAGCCTGCCTGTGCTTTGATGCTTTTGACTTCTGGAGGAAGGAGAAAAGCATGGCATTACACACCCTGAAATGTCCCAGGAGCCAACACAGTTGCCACCTGCAGAGCATAAACATGAGGATGTACCCGTCAAACTCAAGTCTGGAAATGCGCCTGGATGTTTCCAAGGAATCTGAGGAAAAATGTTTCTGTTCCTGGACAATCCAAACTATCACATTTCCTGGCTACAGCAAGGATCTTTAAACTGAAAAATGTGTTTTACCAGGAGTGGGCACGCCCCAAACATGAGTAATCAGAGAAACTCTTTTCAGCACTGCTCTATTTACATGTCTTAGATTGAAGAGCAAAAAAATCCAGGGGACAGTGTTGGACTGAGATGAGCCTCTTTTAGCTGTAAAAAATTATCATCCCTCCTTCCCTTGCTCCTCTGAGGGTGATAACACCACCTGAACCATTGTCCCAGGCAAGCTAAAGGATTGTTGCCTATGCTCAAAGGTCCACTAACACCCACCCCAGCTCCTGAGAGCTGCTGAGCAGGTCATACCCAAAGCCAGCTTTACTCTCTGAATTAATAAAATAACAGATGCCACTAGGAGCAGTTCTTTCTGCCTCATGTTGCAGGTCAGCCCAGGGAGAGCAGAGGGAAACCTCCCCATGACCACTGAAGCAAAATCAAAAGAGATGTTTATGGCAGGGAAAGCACCCTCCAGAGCCACGCTGGGAATGGGGTATCCCTTGGACAATGGAGCAGCTGCAAATGGAGCTGAGATTTCTCCCTCTCAAACAACTCCTTGAATTGCTCTTGGCATTGACTTTTTCCTGTTCAGCTAATTAAAAATCTGTCTTTGAGTCATAAGCCCCCATTAGTAATAATTTGCTTTGCACTTCTCCAGTGATTTATGGCTGAGATATCAAAGTGCTTTAGAAACATTAATTAATCCTTCTAATCCCCGAGGGACTGATCCACTCTCTGCAATGCACCACTGGTGGTGTAACTGTGGGAAATCCCCAGGGTTTACTCCCAACTGCAGGCAGGGAGAGGGGAAGGGAGCAGCATCTGACCCAGCAGCTCATTTCAGCTGCTGTCTGCAATCAGAGATGTGCAGTCAAAACAGCAGCATTGGATCTGCAGCCACGAGCGAGCCCAAGGCACAGGCAGGCTCTGTGTGCTCTCCAGAGCAATCCTTGCTCCCATTCCTGCCTGCCCAGGGAGGGATGGGGAGCTGCAGACCCCAGCTGTGCTCTGTGGATCACAGTAGGGAAGGTGAGTGTGGATCAAAGCCATCTTCACCCAGAGGTGGCTTCAGCAGAGCTTCACCCTGCAAGTGGCAGCAGCAGGGTCCCTAATCAGAGCCACAGTGCTGCTAACTGTATTTCCCTTGCTATCCTGCCCATTCCTCCAATCTTGGTTCTTTGTACAACATTGCTTTATCACAGGAGTGCAGACCCAGGGCTGACCCCCACACCTGGGACAGGGCCCCAGTCCTTGCTGCAGATAAGGATTGTTTCCTCCATTGGTTTGGGAGAGGCTTTCATCCTCACGCCCTCCAATGAGCCAGTTGCCACCTGGTGTTGTCCCCGTGCTTTGAATGTTGTCACCACGGGACTGCAGGGTGGAGCTGGCTGTGTGGTGTGGTGCCAGGAATGGGGAAAGGTATAAAGGTCCCAGCAGAGTGCCAGAGACAGGATCTCTGAGACACTCAGGAGTGTCCCAGTTTCTCTCTGCTGTGCTCTGTGAAACATCACCTTGACCATGAAGGTAGCTGGTGTTTTCCTGCTCCTCTCCCTGGCACTCTTCTTCTACCAAGGTGAGTCCAGCATTTTGCTTAGGAGCTATTTCCTCTCCTTGCTAAAGCTCCCAGGTCTGCCACAGGGGAAGGTGAGTGTGGGAAGAGACCAACTGGTGCTGGGACCTTGCTGTGGCCTTGGGCAGGGAATGCTGCAATGGCCAATGTGCATTAAACCTGTACCTGTCTGTGAGCAAACCTAAAACAAAGGCTTTGGAAGGGTGCACTTGCTCCCAGAAATGAACAGACCAGCTGCTCTTTCTTCAGGGGTAGGATTTGTCCTGTAACTGGTGATTTCTAGGACAGTGTGATCCTTTCAGAGTGAATAGGTGCTATTCTGGTTTTAAAAAAGCAAATCCAAGAAGACAGGAAATGAATCTATGCAAGGGAAAATGCAGCTCTCACTACCAAAGCCAATGTTTAAGCCAACTGTGTTTTCAAAATCCCATATGGTGCAGAGGGATGAGAACATGAGCTGTTGCTGCTCCTCAGGTCCTGCTTTAGTGGGCTCATTCCAAACAGGAGGGTGCTTCTGAAGCAGGTCCTCTCATCCTGTTTACTGCACAGAGGCTGCCATTGCAGGGCTGTCTGAGCTCAAAATCTGGGCTTATTTCAGATGAACTGAGCTGCCGCTCCTGGGTCTGGACCAGTGCTAGCCCAAAGTAAAATCCTTGAAATATTTAACAGTGTGGCTACCAGCTCCTCAGCACCAAAATATTTCACTGCTACTGGCCTGTGCTTGTTGTTAATGTAGTATAGTATAGTATGTAGATGTAGTATAAATCCTCCATGTAGATGACTTCTGGGTTTGTAAAAAAAAAAAAAAACAGGATCTTCTTCTCAGTTCTGCCTTTTGCAAAAAAAAAAATTCGGGTTGTTTTTCAAAACACACCCACCACGTGTTCCACCCTCGCGATTCCAGCTGCCAGCTCAGGGCCAGCTTCTCCATGGGGAAGCCCACCAAAGTCTTGGCTTGATGTGAGACCTCAGGGTCTCCTTCTAGTAGAGACTTTCAACAACTTGTCTTTTGTTCTGCTTGATTGTGGTAAAAACTGAGTGACAGTAGAAAAATCACCCTGGATTTACTCCAGCACCTGTCCGGTGCCAGCAGGAGTTCCTCAGGTATTTATGAGCATGTGGCAAGGCAGGACAAAAGCCACCTCTGCTCCCTGACAGCTGGCAGGTGACATCTCTAGAAGTGTATTTTGACTTGGCAGGGCCTTGCACCATTACAATGTTTCTGCCAGGGGAAGGAGGGTGACACAGCAGGGAGGAATCCAGATGAGAAACGTGGGCGAGCCAAGGGAAGAAATTATTTTCTAGGATAAAAGTGTTTGAGTGAAAACATACAGTCCTCAGCCTAAACTGTCTTTATTCTGTCCCCCTTGAAACCAGCCCAAGTGATGGGTGCTAAGGTGTCTTATCTCTCTCCCTGTCTCTCTCTCTTCTCTTTCTCCAGGAAATGCTGAGATGGATGCAGCTGCTTTCAGAGGAACAGAGGTGAAGTTTCCTCTTTTATGTAGTGAGACAGCACCAACCCAAACCCTGGGGAGCCACCATTGCTAAATACAGTGAAGCAGAGTGGGTTGACAGCCCAAAAATGCCAGTGCCTGGGAACCCCCTTCCAGGTGATGCCACAGCAAAATCCCAGTGATCATACTGGTTTTCCACTGCATTTCCCCCAAACACTGAAAGAAAAGTTCCTAAAAAGCCAAATATTGCTGTTACCTGCCAAGAAAATCCGAAGTCCCCTTAGTCTCTGGCTTGCAAGTGTGAGGACAAGTATTGCTGTGGCATAAAAATAAAAACTGGGAAGAACATGCTCAGGCAGTGGCCGTGGAGCAGTATTTACACTGTTACTCCTAAGGGTGTGCAGCAGTGCCAGGAGGAGTTGAGCTGGCCAAGGGACACGGTGGCAGATGGTCCCAGTGTTTCTGAGAGCTCACAGCAGAGCTCTGAGGATGGGTTATGAAGATAGACAAAATGTGCACCTCTCTGGGAAAGCAAAGCTCTTTTGGTAAATTGAGAACAGGTTTAACATTTTCAAAATTAACCTTTTGTGCCTCCAGCCATCTTGTGAGAATTTCAACCTGGGAAGAGGGTGTACAAGGGAGTTTGACCCCATCTGTGGCACGGATAACCTCCTGTACAGCAACGAGTGCCTGTTGTGCCTCCACAACCTGTGAGTACCCAGAACTGCTGCAAGTCTAAACACCACACAGATGAGGGCTACCACAGATAGCTGGGATTTCCTAGAAAGAAAGCTGTCTGCATGCAGCTGGGTGGAGCTTGGGCAGTGAGCCCAGCACATCTGGCACGGATCTGGGCTCCCGCACAGCTGCTCCGAGCATGTGGCCTCCAGCTGAGGAGTTGTGTGTGGCTCTCAGCACACGAGCTGCCCACCAGCAAAAATCTCCCCATACCTGCAGCTGCCAAGCAGCAGCAAGAGCTGGCAGGCATCCAGGATCTCAGACAAATGGCAAAGTCCTCGAAGTCTGCCCAGATCTAGCACACGGGCTGAAGAATATTTTTCCAGATGACCTCAGCTGTGTGGTGGCTGAGGGAAAAAACTGTGTTTTTTCACCCCAGAAATTTATAGCTGAGCTCTGCTTTCTGTCTTCTCTGCATATGAAAGGACACAATTTGCTCTGGGTATTTTTAAGAATGAGTTTTATATTTAATCTGTGCTGGTGCCAGATTGCAGTGTTCTAGCAGAAGGCCAGGTCCAAATGCTAAGGGTGTCTGGCAAGACTTGATACATTTCATCTGGCTTGGGCCCTAGGTAATTTAAAATATATTTATACATTGGAAGCATTCTGTGTCAGACAAGGGAAGGAATTACTTCCAACTCAATGCTATTAAGTGGTTCAAAAATCTCACTGGGGAAGATTGACTCTTATCTGGAGCCAGATGCCCCAGTCTGCAGGGCTAAGGGAGCTTCACCCTTGACTTCACCTGGTGTAGGCAGGGATTTTTGGTGATCAGGCTCACAGGCCCATCTGCCATCAGCAGAGACATTTGTAGCAGAAGCTCAAAGTCCAGCTTTTCTGTCTCTGGATGCGTGGGTTTGTGGAGCCAAATTCTGCTTTCAGGAGCATCGCCTCCCTGCTAACTGCAGGAGCAAGGAACAGAATCCAGATCACCAGGAAAAAAAAAAGAGCCTGGATAAATATTGTCAGTTGGGTTGTCCCCTCTTTGCTTCATTAACCCAGGCTGCTGCCACATATTCTGTTCAAATGCTGGTTCACCTTTCAAGGCTGAGCGTGATGCAGTCAGGCAGAGAGAGGCTGAGTGGGATCTCCTCAGCAAAGGCACCACAGTTAATGACCCAGCACGGCCTGGCAGGGTGGTAATGACCCTGCTGGAAGCCAGCAGCCCAGCACCAGCTGTCCCTGTATTGTGCAACAGATGGGGGTGGGAGGTTCATCAGACACAACATCATTAGGGCTTTGGCCACGGACCAGGAGCGGGGTAAAGTGAGTGAGGAAGGCTCCACAGTCAGCTGTGCAAAGTGGCACATCCAGGATGCTCCATCTCCCCAGAGCAGAGAGCAGCTTCACAGGGGATGGAGAATCCAGTGTTCACAAGAAGGGAAATTGGGGTACAAGAAAGGGAAAGACTGAGCTGGTGGTGTGTTCAGAGGATGGATGGGATGGATGAGAAGCTGGTGCTGCATCCGCCTTGTGTTGACAGACGCTGCATTCCCAGAGCTCCTAAAACTCCTGCTTGTGCAAGCTCCGAGCAGCTGCAACTGGAAATGTGCTGCTCCTGTGGGTCACAGCCCCAGGCCTTGCAGCTCCCCTGTTCTGTTCCCAAGTGATGGAATTCTGAGGTTAGGAGCAGCCTTTTGGTCTCCTGGCCAGGGCCATCTGGGCCCTGAAGCTTTATTCAGGACTCTGAAGCTTGCTTTTTGCAAAAGGCTTGGGGGAGAGATAAACGGAGTGTCCTCATCTATAAAGCCTTGATCCATGGGGAGGATTCAGCCAGGAGGCAGGATGAAGTGTCATTTGCAGTTTTGTGTGTGCAACTGGCCTGACAAGAGCTGGAAGCCTGCAAGGAGTCTGGGAATAACTGAGCATCTGGCGGGTCCCTGTGGCAGCAGTGTCTCACTTGTCGCCTTCGGTCACTTCACTGTGACCAGCATGCAAAATGCTTTTTGCAAAAGGCAAATCATTTTACCAGCATTTCTCTAACACACCTGAGAAATGGATCTGTCTTTCCAAAGAGGAGAACATCATGATTCCGTGTGAAAATGGAACAATTCAGAGGAATCATGTCCACTGTTGGGCATAAAGAAGAAAATAGTTTTTTAAAGATACCCTTTTAATATTTTCCTCACTTTTGCTGCAGAAACAATCACAAGGGGAGGCTGGGAGCAGGCCAAACCCACGTGAGACACAGTGGCAGTCTTTTGTTTCTAAAATCCTACAAAACAAAATCATAACCTTTATTGTCTGCAGTCAGACAGGCATTAGAGGTGTCTCAGTGCTGTCCTGCAGCATGGAGGTGAATTATCCTGCCAGGAGGTGTCAGAAAGCACTCTTGAGCTCATTGGAATTAATTAACACATGTCCATGGTAACCCTGAACTCCCTGTCAAGAATATGTGGCCTTGCTTGCTGTGAATAACACTTAGATGATTATTTAAGCAGTATTTTCCTTTCTTTCTGCATTTGTCCTCTGAGCAGGGCTCTGCTGTGTCTCAGGGACCCGAGGGCAGCCCCCCAACATTTTTAACCTCTCTTGCAGGCAAAGAAGCGACCACGTGCGCATCAAGAACAGAGGAATGTGCCGAACCCCCCGCAACAACTTTGCTTAAACTGAGATGAGAGATGAGAGCACAAAGCTGTCCCCTCACCTGCTGAAACCCCAATAAAATGGAAGCATGGCCACATCTTGTGCTGGGATTTCTTACACACACAGCAATCCCCTTTCCCCAACGCTTAGAGCACCTTCCTGAAAAATGTGATTTGTTCTGGTGATGCCCGTAAAGGGCTGTGAGCAAATTACTGACAGAGCCCCAGGGAGAAGGCTGGGATGTGCCCAAGGAGAGAGCCAGGCTCTAGCAGAACAGGGAGGTTCTTTTTTTGCATCAAGAATTTTGTTTTCCTTTCCTAGACTTCCAGTGTTCAAGCAATAGATTTTTAGCATTCTCATGACCTGTGATTGCATTTGCTAAATACAGGGCACTAAAGCCCTTGCTCCAGAGCCTTTGCCAGGAGAAAGAACCCAAGAAGTCATCTCCATGCTGACCTATCTCCAGCCTTGTCCATATGCCAGTGCCCCATGACATGGTCCCTGTGCACCAAGAGTATCACACTTGTCCTGCAGGTCACAGCTACCCAGTGCCTCAGAAAACCAAAAAGATTCCATTTCTCCAGGCAAAATTCTATTTTTTTTTCCCTGTACTGGCCTTGGTGAGCTTTGCTGCTGGCACTGACAGCCTGGCCTGAGAGCTGTGGGCTGGCAGGATGGGAGATGCCTTTCCAAGAAGGACTTGAAGGTGCTGGTGGATGAGAGGCTGGACATGAGCCAGCAATGTGCACTCAGAACCTGGAAACCAGCCTTGTCCTGGGCTGCATCCAAAGCAGTGTGGGCAGCAGGGAGAGGGAGGGGACTCAGCCCCTCCACTCAGATGAGAACCTCCTGCAGTGCTGCACCCAGCTCTGGGGTCCCCAACATAAGAAAAACTTGTCCAGAGAAGGCCACCAAGATACTCCAAGGGCTGGATCACCTCTGCTATAGAGACAGGCTGAGAGAGATGGGAATGTTCAGCCTGGAGAAGAGAAAGCTCCTGGGAGAATTTAGAGCCCCTTCCACTGTCTGAAGGGGCACCAAGAGAGACTTTTTACAGGGCCTTGGAGTGACGGGACAAGGGGGAGTGGCTTCAAACTGATAGAGGGCAGGGTCAGGTAAAATATTAGGAAGAAGATTTTTACCGTGAAGGTGGTGAGAAAGTGGAATAGGCTGCCCAGAGAAGTTGCGGATACCCCATCGCCAGAAACATTCAAGATCAGGCTGGAGGGAGTTCTGAGCAACCTGCTTTCGTTGAAGATGTCCCTGCCCACATCTGGCAGGGGGGTCGGACCAGATGCTCTCTAAAGGTCGCTCCCAGCGCGCCCATTCCGCGGCTCCGCGGAGCGCGGCTCCTGGAGGGAGCGCGGGAGGAGCTTTCGGCACTGGAGGCCGCTGTTGCTCCGCCGCAGCCGGGGCCGCTGCCCAGCCGAGCCCGCAGCTGGATCCCGCAGCTGGATCCCGCAGCTGGATCCCGCAGCTGGATCCCGCAGCTGGCGGGATGCGGCGGGGGATGCGCGGCCGGCCGGGCGGGGGGGGCTGCCCCTGCCAGCCCTGCCCGGAGGCTGCAAGCCGCTGAGCTGGGGTAGCCGAGGCTCTCGTCCTCGCCACGTCCCTGTTCCTCACGCCCCGGGACTCACGGGCAGGTTTGGGGGATGCTCAGGAGCTGCAAGGACAAGAGCGGCCCCGGCGGGTGCGCCCTGCGCTGGAGGGATGTGTCCGTGTCTGCCTGGCACTGCCTGCTGCTCCCTGGAGAGCTGGGCACTCCCCTGCTTGTGCCAAAGGGCTGCCTTGAGTCAGCCCAAAACAGCCTGGGACAGAGCATTTCCAGTTGGGATCAAACCCTCGTGGGGCTCCCAAAGATTCATAGCCCTTCTGTAAACGACTGTATTTGGGGCAAACCCAACGCTTTGTTCTTAGGAAATCCTGGTCTTCATTGTGGGTAGAAAGAGGAGTTTTCTTTATGAAGTGGCTGAAACAAACACAAAATAAATATATATATATAAATGTGTGATCCAGCTGAGAGAGCTCCAGTGCTCGTTTCAAATTTCAAATGCAGCCAGATGCAGCTGGAGGGGGAGAGCAAAGGCTCCTCTTCTCAGATCTGCCAAAGAGTGTCTGCAGTCGAGGGAGAGATGAAAAACGACTCACTTTGCCCACATGTAAAATTAATGCACTAAAGGTGGTAGTCCCAAATAGGCTTGGGACTGTGAATTGCCTTGACATCTTTGCACACAGGGGATCCTGGAAGGATGCTTCCCACAGCTGGGATATTGCTGATTCTGCTGCATCATAAGAAATGGAGCATAGCTTTTACCCAGGAAGATCTCTGCAAGTGAGGCTGGCAGGAGGGGAGACTGATCCTCCCTGCACTTCTTTCACTGCTCTTGGATTTTTTGGCATGGCTAAACCCACCTCAGCCCCAAACTCGTCCCAGTTGATTCCTTCTACCCAGTAGAACACTGAAATGTGCACTGAGGCCAGTCCATGCCAAGCAAAACATCTTTCCTGCCCATGCCATTTCTGGGAAACATCACCCAGCATTAGCCAAGAGCATTTCTTTGATGAAGTGAGGTGCTGACCGAGCCTGCAGAGCAGCAGGTCCCCTCAGCCACACGGCTGAGCACAGCCTGCATCTCCCCAGGCACTGCTCTGATGAGAACTGGCATTCCTGCTAAATGTCAGCCACATCCGTTTCACAGCAAGGTCCATATCAGCCTGGAGATTATGGGAAGCAGCAGGCCAGGGGCCACTCTGTAGTTCTGCACAGCAGGGACACATCGGGCAGAAGCAGTGGCAAGTTTCCAGGAAGGAATGGTTCCTGTCCATATTTCAATTTTGGCTGGAACAAGGGCAAATCTGAGGTGCAGGTGCAAAGTTTAGACTCATCCTCAAAAGCCAGTCTTCTGCCCCCATAAGAGTTATTCCCAGGAAGGGAGCTCTTCATCCAAGCTCCTCTGCCATCTGATCCCCAGCAGAGCCTAGAGCTGTCCTGCCAGCAGCAAGCCTGGCTTTTCTGAGACACCAGCTTGCTTCCCTGTGTCTCCATGCTGCTGTTTCCAGTGCTGGTGAGCTGGCAGGGACAGAGCAAAATGGACAGTGACAAGAGCAATGGCTTCAATTCTTGGTTTCTTTGTCTAAATAGCTGCAGCTCTTCGGGCTCCTTCCCAGGGCAGTGCTTCTGGCCATGTGTTTGGAGCCCTGAACACATTTTGAATGATGCAGAGAGGGAAAAACAGGATTTGCCAAATCAGAGGAAAGGCTCAGCCATCCACCTCCCCCCTCCTTCCCTTCTGGCTGCTCCCAGAGGGCTCAGCCAGGGCAAAAAATGAAAAGGTCAGGAGCACATGGTGGGTGAGAATACCAAAGGATGGTACAAAGGGCTCAGCATTTACTGCCCTGAGGAAGCTCAGGCAGAGACCAACACAATTCCTGCCCCAGTGCTGCAATTCCTGCCCCAGTCCTGCAATCCTGCCCCAGTGCTACAATTCCTGCCCCAGTCCCTCAATTCCTGCCCCAGTGCCATAATTCCTACCCCAATGCCACAATTCCTACCCCAGTGCCACAATTCCTGCCCCAGTGCCTCTATTCCTGCCCCAGTCCCTCAATTCCTGCCCCAGTCCCTCAATTCCTGCCCCAGTGCCATAATTCCTACCCCAATGCCACAATTCCTACCCCAGTGCCACAATTCCTGCCCCAGTGCCTCTATTCCTGCCCCAGTGCCTCTATTCCTGCCCCAGTGCCTCAATTCCTGCCCCAGTCCTGCAATTTCTGCCCCAGTGCCTCAATTTCTGCCCCAGTGCCTCAATTTCTGCCACAGTGCCTCAGTTCCTGCCACAGTCTCACAATTCCTGCCTCAGTACCACGCTGCTTGCAATAACAAGTAATTTAATGACAAAGGGGAAAATTCCAAAAATAACCTCAGTGGCTGAGACAGCCAGGGCTCCACAGAAAGCAGGACACCCACAGGGCCCAGCTCCCAGCCTGCCTACCCTGGGAGCACCAGGGAGGAGCAGGTGGTTTGGAAGCTGGCAATGTTTCCCTTCATCTCCCTCCTCCTGCCATCCAGGGGCATCTCTCCTGCAATCCTTCCCCAGCATTTGCTGTTTGGGTGGAAGCTTTTCAAAGCAGGGTTGCATCCCCGTGCCTCCAAAGCAGCCCTGGGTACTGCCAAGCCTCAGGAATGTCACAAGAGTGACAGAAACCAGACAGCTAAGGACAGAAGGCCCAGGGGAGCATTTTCATATCAGGAAAACATGTTTCTTTAAATTGAGACTTTTCTGCCAGTAAAAATTCTTGTAAAATTCAGCCTGGGAAGCCCTTCCCCCTCCACCTTCTGGAACACTTTCCTGAAGCTCCCACCTGGGAGGCAATATCTATTTCCACTGCCAGTGGCATTTGACTTCATGATGTCATGGTAGCATACTGTGAATTCAGGTTTAGAACTGGACTGAGGGACTTCAGTGAAATGCAAGACTCAAGCTGAGAAGAAGCCCTGAATTTCTGTTGGTTGCAAAACATTCTTGTGTCCAGGCCTCCTTGGAAGAGTCAGCTTTGGTACCACCTTTGCTCACTGCAGCCTTCCCCAACATTCCCCTGATAAGAAGGCTTCTATTTTAGTCAAATTTTCAACATCAGATTTGTTTTTCCAGTCTGGAAATAAGCAGAGCCTTCCTTGGATTTGCTGCAGCTGCCGGAGGGCACTTTCCATGAGGCATGATCAGCTCTAGGAGACTTGTTTTGGGGGAGCTGAATTAAACTCATTTTGCTGGGCTGGCAAGGAGAGCTCCCCTTTGCAGACACCCCATGGGAGCCCATCTGCTGCTGGAGAGGCTCCTGTGTGCTGTGATGCTTCCACATGCCACCTCCCACATCTGGCCTTTGGCAAAGGATGCAGACAGAGGTGTCCCAGTGCCCAGGGCAGGGCAGAGATCCAGAGCCTGCTCTCCTTGATGGGTACAGAGCCACTTCAGTGCTGCTGTTGTGACAACCTCAACAAGAGATGTCAGGAGTGCCAGCAAAGGCAAACAGTTTTGTCACGGTGGAGAGGCAGCTGCCAGCCCAGCACAGCAGCACTGCTGTGGCAGAGGGTCACGCTGCCAAGCTTGAGGCCACCGAAGGAAATATCAATTGGTTCCACCCGAGTGGGAAATGACAGTGTTAATACTCTGCAAAGGAAAAGTCTGACTGAAATGGAAGGATGCTTTCAAACTGCAAATTTCCTCTCATCTAAACCACAGCTCGGGCTACGTAGGGAAAAGCTGTCCTTGGCAAATGTGTGGGAATGAGCTGGAAGTGGCTCTGCACTGACACAGAGAGGCTGTCCCCAGGGCCTACGGGGCTGGAGCGGGATCATGGCTAAACAAGAGAGTGGACACTTCTCAGTGGCGGGCTGAAACCACCCTGATAACCACAGACATGGCACAAACAGCCACAAGTGCAGCTGCACATTTGAAGCGAGATCTCAGCTTTTGCTTTCTAATGCTTCTGAGCTGTTACAGAGAAGTCAGATGACAGCAATAGTTTGTATTTCTCCCTATCAAAAGCCAGTAAGCTTCCAGGAGTCAGGAGCATCCAAAGCGTTCCGCAGACAGCGCAGACAGCAGAGCAGCCCTGCCAATGTTTCAACACTACTTTTCTGGCCTTTATCTTTCATCAGGCACACTGCACTTACAGCGAGGACAGGAGGGGCTGGAAGTGCCAGCTCTGCATGGTGCTGGCACGTGAAGCTGGATTCCTTACTCTCTGCACGCTGTTGGAGACCTCCCAGCGCTGCAGCCGGCATTAGCACGGCAGGTGGATTCAGTGCTGAGAAGTTCTGCTTCCTTCCAGCTAAGCAGCACAGCTCCTGGAAAGCTCCCAGGCAAAGGTCCTGCCCTTCACCTGTGCCAGAACAATAACCTGTTGTTGTAGCACGGCTCAGCAGGGCTGGATTGCAGACTTTTTCCAATAACTTCAGCGCTTTTCTAGCTGCAAAAGGGTGCCACAAATAGAAAATCGCGTGTGAGGTTGAACCCAAACAGGCTGCTGGCCTCTGAGAGAAGGCTGGATCCTTCCTGGCACACCTTGGCATGGATTTAGGTGGTGATCCACCCCCACACCTGCGTGGTGGGGTGCTGGGAAGCTCTCCTTTGCTGGCAGATGGTGCAATGTGGCTTGAAGCCACAAAGGCATTAGGTCAGTGTAAGTGTCCAGCTTGCAGGTGGCATCACTCTCATGGACTGAGATCTGATGCATTAATCAGTGACCCCCCCATCAGCCCTCTTTTCTCAAGTCATCCATACAGAGAGGGAAAGCAGCAGCCTCCCTGCACACCCTCTCACATGCCCTGGGGCTCTGTCCCCCCCAATAATGCCCTCATGGTGCAGATGGTGTTTAGCTCCAGAGGCAGGATTCCAGGAGCTGAAAGCAAAAGCCAGGATGCCTCAAGTTGGGCACAGCAGGGGCTGAAACACGGTGGTGAAAGAGCCAAGTCAGGACTGAAGCATTAGGCAAGGCATGGCTGGGGCAGAGAAAGATGTCCCACAGCCCTTGCACTGATGGCCATGTACTGGGAATGTCCAAAGGCAGGGAATGAGCGATTGCACGTGGCAGTGAGATGGCACAGACACCTGACTCATTGTGCCAGTACCTGTGGGCTTGGCAGAGCTCTGGATCTGGCTCCAGCAAGGCACCACAGGGAGCTGCACCAGCACTGCTGCAGCTGCAACTGGGCTGGAAATGTTTCTGGCTGCACCAGGGCTTGGGCAGGAGTTCTCTCTCTTTCCTCACCCAACTCGTGGTCACAAGCACACAGGAATTTGGTAACCAAAGGGATTGTTCAGTGCACATTTCCAAGAGCACAAAGCTGTAGGTGACTCTTGTGGCCTCTGCTGGCATTCCTGGCTGGTTCAGGACACTGCACCTGCAGCAACACCAGGCAGTGGCAACACAGGAAAACATCTGCACCAGGAGCTCCTCTCCTCCACCTGACAGCAGAGCCCACACAGTGCAAGAGAGGGTAGAGGTCTTGCCCTGCCAGTGTGGATGGGTTGTTTTAGGGAACAGCACACACATTCTTCCTGTCTGGGAAGTTCCAGGAACCATGCAGACTCAGCTACAGTGTCTTAAATCAAACCAGCATGGGACAGAACCCCAGAGTTCTGCCCTCCAGCCCTTCTCTGGCCATTGACATCCCCAGTGCCCTGAGCTCAGCTTCTCCCATTCAGCAGGATCTTCTCATTTTGGTACTCAGAAACAATCACTAATGTGCCTGGGCTTTCCAGTTTGCCTGGAAGTGTGAGAGAGACAAGTAGAGCATATAAACTAAGATAGAGTTCAAGGCCAAGGTCTTTCTGAGAAAAAAATGAAATAATAAGCATATACTGATTTGGTCATAATGAGTGCACCACTGTTTCTGCTTTTGAGTCCAGAGCCACAAATAACCCCAACCTCTTGGCAAAGGAAAGAGACTATCTGGTTACAAATGACTTCCCAAAAAGCTATTAAGAAAAGTTCTATTCACTTCTATAGGCACTGGGGCAGACAAACATCTTCTGGTTCCAGCACTGACATGCTCCCTATCCTGATCCAACTCCTTTTAAAGGCAAATCCTGCCTTGGGGCAGCTCATTGACTTCAAAGGCAGGTCCAAGCTTTTCCAGCTCTCTTACAGGCAAAGTGAAGGGTTTGGCCTAAATAGGACATGGGGACAAGGAAACATACATTTAAAGTTGCATAGTTGAACTGTCTGAGTTGAACTCTCAGAAATAAGGCCCATGAGAGCAAAGTCACCCTCAGTAACCAGTCCCCATATGGGAAAGGAGCACTTTCCCATGCAAACATGTTCCTGTTCATTGGGGCATGGTATGCACAGCCTCCACAAGCCACAGTTCATCACTTTCGGGATTTTGTGCCTATTTCAAGCCCGTCATTCTTGCTTGCATGTGCAAAACACTGCTGGGATGACCCACCAAAATTGAAGAAAAGGAAATGAGCTCTAGATCTGGTTCTTCAAGGGTTGCAGCTGGAAACAGTATGGCTGCAATTGTGAAAGCCATGAAGGCTTCCTCATCCAAACCCCTGTCCAGTATATAACCAACCATATGACCAATATATAACAGCCAGTAAGGTCCTTACCAAAGGGGAAACTGGAAAACAGCACATTTGTCACATTATCCCCAGGTAACCCAGCAAAGCTGCTGTCACACACCTGCAGGGTCACTGCACCACCTTCCACACTCCCTCTCTGCTGCTGCTGTTGGAAGGGTTTTAGTTTGGAGGAGCCTTCAAGCAAGCCCTTGACTCCAGGTCACCAGCCTGACACGTGTGCTCTGCACAGAAGGGTCAGTGCCACTCCCTGTCCCCTCTTGCCTTGCATACATTTGGCTGCACCATGAGAAATTAGCCACAAACCAGACAGGGCCACAAAGAGTAGCTCTCCAAGCTGCTTTTCTTCAGCAAAGATAAGGCCAGAGACCAAAAAGGAACCTCAGAGGAATATTAAAAATATCACTGCAAACTTATAGCCTGGCAGTGTGCCTAATTGGGCATTGCCCACATCAAGAGGAGATATTCCTGTGAAAACCTGGTGCTGAGTAACTCACTCCCAGCCTGTAGATGGGATCCTGCACAAACACCTGCCACTGGAAATCCAGGAGGGGAGATGTAACAGGAAGCAGCAGGAGATACATAAAATGTAATTTTCTCTTCCTCTGATCGAGCATGTTGAAGAATAGCTTGCCTGAGTTGAGACAGTGTGAAAACCACCTTGTCAATAGATAGAAATCATGGGGTTGTTGAGCCAGTCAGGGCAAGAGGTTTTATTTCTAAACCATCAAGGGAGAAATAATTCTTTAGAAAAATCAATGAAATTTAAATGAGTACATAGGAATGGCTGGTTTAGCCCCAAAGGTCCATCCAGCCAAGCACTCTGCTTCCAGCACAATATGTCCTTCATCAAGAGAACAGAGCTGTGCAGCTCCCAAGGGCATGAGAGGCGTGTGGAGATGTGAAGTGCCACAAAACAAATGCCATCCCCTCGGATCCTCCAAGCTCCCCCACATCCAGCATCAAAATTAGGCTGTTTTGGTAGTTCTGCTGGGGGATCTGAGGGCCTGGCAAACCTCTCCACAGTTCAAGGTCATGCCCAAGGTCTCGGGGGCATCACATCCCCATTGGCAGAGCCAGGCAGGAATTACCTTGGCAAGGAGCTGCTCCCTGGCAGAGGGGTCATGTGCCACTCTGTGTGGCCACGTACAGAGGGGCACAACTGTCCCCAGACACCCATTTGGATCATGTCAGCTGGGCTGGAGGTCTTGGTCACATTCTGCCACCCCTCCTGAACGTGGGAATCAGAAAAATCTGTCTGTGCCACGGGAAAACTGGTGAAGTGTCTGGTGTGCTTCCACAGCATACAAGGATCCTAATTAAATACCTAGAGATGCTTTTCTCTGTTCACAGCCTCCATTCTCTCCTCAATACTCAACCACCAGGGCCTGTGGTCTCAGCTCAGGACTTTGCCCTCAGAGCTGGTTCTGGCAGTGCCTGACTCTGCAGCTCTGGAGCTGAACCCTTCCCAAAAGCCATCAGCAGCTCTGCCCTCTCTCTAACTTCAGGGCAATATCACCAATTAATAAAAATAAAGCTTGAAGGAGCCTAAGGAGCTCAAAGCTGTATCAGGTGCTTTTCCACTTTCTTTTGAAGGCTTCCAGTAATGGAATTTCTACAACTTCCTCAAGAAAACATTTGCCAGCATCTCTGTCTTTCTGGTTTGGCTCGTGACATATTCTCCTAACCAAGAAAGACACAGAGGAAAAAAAAACCATTTTCTTCCTCTTTTCAGTAGCTTTTTACATATTACAAGAGCTTCACACTTATCCTGTTTTGCCTCAATCTTCAGTAAACAATTTTCTCCTTCCCTTCCATCTCTTGCTAGGTCAGATGTCCTCTCCTTCTCCCTGCTCCTACTGCTGTCTTCTATTCCTACCCTAATCCAAACCCGAAATCTGATGCTTGGGGTAAGTTCCATCAAGCCTTTTCCACCAACCTTCTTGTAGGAGACTTTGACCCACAAAGACCATGCATTATTCAGAGCAGTTCTCTGGCATTTCTGCTTCACTGACACACAACACAACACTGATCATTTCACCTTTATAGCTCCTGGCAAAGCTTGTCAAACCTCAGCCTCGCTCATAACCACTCCTTTAACATCCTGAAAGCCATCAGAGCCCCTCTGAGCCTCACGCTGAGACTTGGTGACTTCTTGCTCTTCCAGCCCTAACATGCACGCTCCAGCTTCCCAGACTGACAATACCTCTGCAAAGGGAAATGTGAGACTTGTTTGCCCTCCTGCTCTTTAATTGCTGTCCTTGCCCCAGGCAGATCCATGAAATCACCAGCCGTGATGAAATCCTGCATTTCTCGTGTCTGTAAATATTTTCCAAAATTTTATTTCCTCCTTAAGACATCAAAAACTAGGTCAAAAAAGAACAACTGGGATATTTAAGAATCAGGTTTGCCTTTGGCTTTTATGATCAAGGATGCTTTTAATATTGAATGTTCAGCTGTCAACATCGGGAGCGACTTAATAATAAATGTCTGACATTTCAGTCATTATTCGGAGTTTTTAATCCTTCCCTCCCCTCCAGTGCCTGCCTGTTTACTGAAAGATTCACGTTGGTGTTTGCACGGGGAGCCTGGGAGCTGGAATAGGAACGAAGCTCCTCGTAAACACGCAGCAGCCTCTCCCAGTGCTCTGGAAGGTCAGCCGGCAGCATGTGCAGGGGAGGAGAGGATGCCTGGGGAGGGCAGTGCTATGGGAACCTGCTAATAAACCCAGCACAGCAGTCCTGGCTTGCCAAAGCCTGGGCTGGCTGCCACACGTGGATCAGAGCTCCTGTGGAGCTCCACGGGAGGGAGAGCGGCCGGCTGGGCTGTGCTGCTGCAGGAGCCTCTGGCTTCCTTTGCTTTGTTGCCTCCCAGGCACTCCACAGGCACTGCCCTGCTTCTTGGTGGCTTCTTTTTTCTTCTTCCTCGGCAGAAAAGCTCGATCTCAACAAGAGTTGTTCAGGTTTTAGCAGGGCCAGCTTCCCACAGGGATGTGTGGCTGCTGCAGCATCGTTACAAAGTGAGGGAACAACAGGAGGGGACATCTGGAGCCCCAGCACCCCTGGGAGTCATCTGTGGGACCTGGGGGAGTCACAGCACACATGGGAAGGGACACTGCTACTAGGCCTCTGGTTTTCATAAAATACATTAAAAATGTTTAAGTTCTCTAAACTTTTCTTAGTTCTAAGGTTCTGGCTTAATGTGTTCCATGTTTGGGGGACTTTTTTTATCTTTATGTCATATATGGCAGCCTAATTACAGGCATTTCATTGCTTCAAATTATTTGAAGAAGTTGCTACACATAATTATGTGCACATAAGTGACACTAATGCCATGTCTAATACCACGCAGGTGCCTGAAGGGGTTAACACCACAGCTTGCACCCAGGCCAAAATTCACATTTCCAGCAGCTTATCAGAAAAGTTGTCCACCCTCTCCATCCCATGACACATGTTCTGCTCTGGGTATTTTTTGTTATATTTAGTAAAGATAGAACGAGTTTTCCTGCAGGTAATTGCCACCCCTCCAAAGGCACTGCAGGCTGGTTTCAGCTTTTTTTTTTGATTTGGCTGATCAAGTGTTGAAAATCCCACATAATTCTGAGTGCCATTCAGAAGCTGCACCTTGTGTCACACACACAAGGCAGGTGTGCATGTCCAGGAGGAGAGTGCACAGCCTGTTTTACAAGGATGGGTGCATGCCCAACTCCACCCATTCACCTCTGTCATCAAGACCCTTTTCTTTACACTAGAGACACAAGCACCAAGCTGAGATCTTTTCATGGCCATGGGCAATGTCCTGTCATCTTCTCACTCTGCTTCTCTATCTATCCTACAAACCACAGCAAGGACACATCACCTCCTCAGCCAGTGGGCTCCTGTGTGCCCTGCTGAGTGCACACACAGTTCTGTTATGTAAAAGGTAGTACAAAGAGTCCCCTCCGTGCAGCAGCAAACAACACAAACATTCCTAAATGAGACCAGCCAAACCCAGAGGCAGATCCCAGTAAAATCTATAGGGAGATACAAATTATTCCACTGCATGCCCGACTGCCAGGAGGAATTTTGCAAATGCTCTAATGAAGTCTGGACTGCACCAAGGCAAGAATGTCAGAAATTAATTCCTAATGGTCTCCTGTATAAAAGGAGCTCTTCATCTATCTTTTCAGCCAAGTTGCTTGAGCTTGCTTCTTTTCTCTTTAGGAATTAGGCGAACAAATAATTACGTGGGCAGAAATAAAACTAGAAATAAAAAAGGGTATGAGGGAAAACCCCTCCAGTCGACTGGTGGAAGTTGAGGCAAGCAATGGCTGTAAAGAGGCATCTGCCTCACACAGCCAGGACTCCCAAGTCAGAGATTGGTCAATTAGAGCTTTACCAGTAGCAGATTGACTGAAAAATATGTAAAGCAGTTGGCCCTGATATTTCTGTTTTCTTTGTGCATCCAGTGCTGACAAACACCAGCCATTTTTACATAGCCTTGGGAAAGCTCTTGCTCTGGAAATCATTAGTTGATGCAATTATGGTTTTCTCTGTTGAATGTCACATGTGCAGAGGTCATTGCTGGAGATAGGAAAGAGGCTTCTGTTTCCAGAAGAGGCACGAAGATGGGCCATTTTTGGCTGGAATACAAAATACCGTTCTTCACTGGCAGGACACGTGTCCTCCCACGCATCACCTGCCTCTGACTGCCTGCCTTGCTGTGGCCCCTCTCCCAATGGCCACATGTCCTCTCACCAGGGCTCTCACTGGGACTTCAAGTGAGAAATGTGATGCTGTTGATAAAAGCTGCCTGCATGGTTCATCTGCATGCCTGGAAGGTGAGAATGGCACCTCAGCTCCAGTGGCCCAAGCGCTAAACACCAATCTCTGGGAATGAGCAGGTCCCCTGTGAGATTGGGGCTGTGGGAGCCTAGGCTGGGACTGGAGGGTGAATGGATACTTACACCAGCTGTGGATTCAAATTACTGAAAAATTAGGACAAAGGTCCTGCTCTAGAAAAATGTCAAAACAAACCAAGCAAAGATAAAAGTGTCATGAGCAACCCTTGGGATTGTGTTTCTCCAGGGATGGGCAAATGAGCACCTGGCTGGACTCCAGGCTCAGAGCACAGTGCCAAACTTTCTCTCCATGGGGAACAGGGTGAAGCCCAAGCCCAACAGCCAAGGAAGCACTGAGCAGATACAGCTACTTCAAAAGTTTTGTCTGGTACAACACTGGAAATGTGGTGCTGGCTCATTCCTTGGTGGCATAACTCACCAGGGCAATACCCCTTTTTTCCTCTCATTTAGTACTGCCAGTGTATCACAAACCAGGTAAATTCTTCCTGAGCTGAGCAATTCAAACAAGCTGTGCCTAATAGTCCATCTATCTCGTTGCTATTTATTTTGGCATCTTTGCCTGTTTCAAATCCCACTTAAAGCTGTCTAACAACCAAGATTATGCCACTCACAACTGCCATACAAACATCTCTATTACTGTATGTACACTGCAAAAATGACATTTTTCCCCCCTCTCCCTTTTGCTAATACAACACTGGCAGCAAATCACACTGAGGCAAGAGGAAGGGTGAGATGATAATTATGCTGTGTGAGTCCAAAGTGTGACACCAACATTCCCTGCTGGCATTAGACACTGTGGAGACCTGTGTGGGCTTGTAGCACACAGGCACACTGAGAGGGATCCACAGGTGTCCAGTTTAATAGCAGTCTCTCTGCACTGCCATCAAATTCTCCTCCAAATAATCAGTCAGGCTTGGCTGGTGTCAGGCAAAACACACATCACCTGTAACACCAGGCCCTGCTGAGAGCAGCTCTGGAGGCTCCCAGATTTCCTGTGCAAGGACAGGATCTGATCTACAAACAAAACGTCCAAAAGGATTTTGACAAAGTGACATTTAAACAATGGTTGAAAATTTATCCAGCCCAGGGCACTGCTGCTGCAGCTCTCTGGCTCTTTCCAGTCTCCTAGATGCAAACACAAAGCTATCCCAAATCTCCAAAAAGAGCAAAATCTAGGGCTGGAATTTGTGTCAGTTCAGTTGACATATGTCAGTGAAAGCATCTCCTTTCAAGTATCCCTCTGCCTGCTTCACACACTCCTTCCCAGAAGCTCTCCCAGCTGTGCAGATTTTCACAGGAAAAGCTGATTTGTGAGACAGATTTTCCCAGAAATGCTTCAATTATGATGACTTTTTGTTGGGGCAGCCAGTCAGGGTCTGATGGCTCATCCTGAACACTGCAACCTTCCCAGAGAGAGGTCCAGCAAGAGACAACTTTCTAGGGATCTCAGGCAGTCCTTCAGCCACTGGGTAACCTCAGCAAGGGGCAGGCAGTTCAGCTCTTAGTGATTTCAGCTCTGCAAGGTGTACCCAGGCCAACACAGGGACAAGAGACAGGAGCACTGTGTGGTTATTCTGCAGAGGAAGCCTTTATTCCAAAAACCTTCAGATCAAGTCAGCACTTCACCTGGAGATGCTTTGAAAGACATAGCTAATGCAGCAAAAACATCACTGCTCCTTACCCCTGATGATTCTGATTTTTTTCTGAAGAGCTCCACAGAGGCTCTCAAATGTGATTTTCATTCCCAGTCATATTCAAGAGCCATTCACCTCCCAGTTTGTGCCACCAGCATCTGGCCCATACCGTACAACACTCTGCTTTCTCAGGATATATGAACCTGGCTCAAAAAACCCAAAACAACCAAGCAAGGTCTTGGCAGCTTTGTCTTTCTGACAGCACAAGCCCAGACCCTCAGGAGCCAGCATGTGGCTCTCAGCACACCCAGGGCTCCTTTTTCCCTTTAAAAAGCTTCAACCTTTTTGTGTCTCGACTTGCTCAATTTGCTTTGTGGGTTTGTTCCACCTGGAGTCACCACAGCAATTCTCTCATCGTGCTCCCATCAGTTTGGTGTGAAATGCAGGAGGAAGTGTTCTTTGCTCCAGACTAGCAGAGCACAAGCCACCTTCTCTGTCACAGCAGGCATGGCACAAGGTCAGGACATCTGAGACTCCTCCACACTCCCAGAGACAAGAAATAAATGTCACAAAGTCCCCCTGCCTGCCAAATCCAGGCAGAGGCTGCCTAAACTTCATAGTCAGAACCTGCACACTCATTTCCCTGGCACAGGCAGGGCTTGGGGTGCAGGGGATTAGCAGGGAGCTCTGCACCTCCTCGAGAAGGCAGGAGTCACATTCTCCCAGCACAGTTTCCAGGAAGCACAGAAAGCCCTTGCTGCATTTCCAAATAGAGCCCATCTCTTGCAGGCACTGACGCCAGCATTCGATGAGCTGCACGTGACTCTGACCTCCTCAAAAACCACCATCATCCAAGAGTCCTTGGGAATCCCTAGCTGGGAAGGGTTATTGGGAATAAGGATTACTCATCTCCACTGCACTCTTCAGTGCTGTCACCAGCAGAGAACGTGCCAAGAGTTTGGTCATACTTCAAGGAATGTTTCTTCCTTGATTCCCAAAAGAGCAATTCAGCTTTCCTCTAGAAAGGGAAGTAACCTCAATGGTCACAGCTCTGCTGCTGCAGAAAGAATTTTATCCCGTGTTAGTTCTAGATGTGACTGAATCCCTGCCCAAAAGCATCGTTGTCCCAGCTGGACAAACATCCTTCTCTCTGCAAACCCCCCTTGGATCTCCACACACACAGATCCCATTTAAAATCACCCCAGGGAGATGTTGAGACTTTTTCTCAATTTATTACTGAGCCCCCAGATGCTCAATTTACCCTCTTCTACTTCCCCCACTCTTAGCACCCACCAAAAACACTGCAGCAAATGCTGTGGCCCACCCTCAAGAGCTTTTTTTTTCTGTGCAATTCCCTATTTCCCTCCCTCAGGCAGAATCCATAGGGACACTGCACCCCTCATGTCCCAACACACAGAACAAATCCCAGCTTTGCAGTGGCTGTCCCAGGCTGTGGGAGGGACAGCTTTTTTAGTTTTCCCAGCTATAGATGTTTGTTTTATTTCCATAAGAGGTTTCAAGGAGGGCATTTCTCAAAAAGCTCTCTCTCCCACAAAAATCCAGCCTGCTCCTTGCTTTTATCTCTGTAAGAAGGAAAGAAGACCTGCTCCCACAATCACTGTGCTTACTTGCTTTCAAGTCCACAGAATCAGGGGACATATGCCTGCATCCAACACCAGTACTATGCAAGAGCCATTTCCAAGTCATCTGCTCCAGTACCTTTTTCCAAAGTATGTTTGGTTCGATTTTTTTTTTTTTTTTGTGGGGGCTTGGAGTAAAGAGGCTTTCAAAATATGCCCATGAATCCCTGTGGAGGAAGGGTGCACAGCAGGTTGTTCAGCTGCGTTACAGGAGCTGTAATTGAAGGTGTAGGAGAACAGAGCCAGAATTAGGATCCTGAAGCCAAGGAACAGCAGATCCCCGTGTCCCTGTGGCTTTGCTGCCTCAGTCTTTGCAAAACTTCCCAACCCACCTCGTTCTGTGCTGTGGCAAGTGGTGTTTTCCATGATGCTGCTGTAGGAGCCTGGAATTCTTCAGCTCAGGCACAGAAGAGACCCCGTGTCTGTAAGAAGAGAACTGGGATGAGAAACACAGGGTGATGCTTCAAGGCAAGGGCTGGAGCATCACAGACCCCAAACCCAGCCCAGGGGGACCCCAGGGTTCCTGTGCACAGCCCCCACAGTGACAAATAGCCAAGGAATAGATGTTGAACATTGATGGGCCCCTGAGCACCTGCTCTGCACAGCATCTGTGCACAGACTTCATGCTCAGGATCCTTGGCTTATTAAAGAAAAAGCAGTTTAAAAAACTCACTTTTCACAAGACAGCTAAAGACCTGACATGCAAGTCTCCATTACTGCAGGAAGTACTCAAGGTAAAAAACAAAAACACAAACAAGCAAAGAGAGAAAAAAACAAAATGTACAAAGAAAACTACAGCAAAGCTTTCCTTTTTCTCCCTTTTCTTTTTTTTTTAACAAAAACTCCTGATCTTTCTCATGTGTTTTGGAAAGCAACTTGCTGATCCTCTCAAAGCCAGGAAAGGTCCCATCAGCAAGGGCGAGGAACTCTTCAAAGCTGCATTTTCATTCTACCTCTGGACTACCAAACTCCCAAATTAGGCATATTCCCAGCAAGACCCCGTGACAAATGTATCACCCACACCTCAGCTCAGCCTAGAAGCAGACGGCTGCCCTGAGAAAACTGTGCCAGACCCCCTAAAAAAAAAAAAAAGAAAAAGAAAAAAATCGCCAAGAGGAAAATGTAATTTTGCAGCTGGGAATCTTGACTGTCTCCCAAAGTAGCATTAATCCTCCTCACCTTCCTAGGCTTCACCAGGAAATAGCTGCAAGGAAGGGGTGGAGGAGGAAAGAACCACTTATGAAGCATCAGCTGCAGTCTAATTAGAGCTATTAGCAGGCTCTTAGTGGTGTTTATTAGCCCTTACCCAGCGTTGCTGAATGAAGCAATCCTGACATCAGCCTTCTGGCTTGGAGAGCCATGCTCCAACCCCAGCTCCAGGAAGAGAAGGGTCCAGAAAGGCCCCAAGCTGGTTTCAATCACAGCTGCAGCTCAGAGTTTGTTTTGATCACATAGAAACCAAGGTCCCTGATAAGGGGAACCCACCCTGCTTAGGGCAGGAATAAGATGGCCCAGTCAGATGGGTTCCATCATGATATCTCTCTGAGCTAGAGGTTTCCTGCTCTGATTTATAGCTTCTGAGTCATTTTGAGTTGACAGCATCATTCTGCCTTTGCTCTTCAGACAGCCAGGGATTGCCAACCACCGCCCTGGCAATGGGGACAAGATGCTCTCAGAAGACAAAGCACAAGCCCTGAGCCCAGCTCAGGACAAGCTGGCCATGAGTTGGACAGGATTAAAATAAGATTTACATCTTCAGTTGCACAAAACATTCATCACTGGCTGCTGTTGGATGTCCTCAGCCTGCAAACAGTTTGTCTGACATGAGGTGTTTCTTAAACTTGTCATGCCTTTCAAAGGACATGCAGCCAAAAGCTGCATGCCTCAAGCAGGGCTAATCTCCCTGGAGTCTCTTATAGTAGCATATTTGAAGGCTGTTTATCATACAGAAGGGACATTTAAAAATATACAAATGTATGTTATAAATCACAGCCTTCTCCTGGGAAGGAGCAGGAGGAAGAAACCAGCAATCACTCAATGGTGAGGAAATTTATATGGAGGTATCTTAGCTCTGGGCTTACCACAGCTAGCAATCATTGCTTCAACAGGGCCAAAAAACACATAATCAGAGTGCCACAATAAATGAAAGCACTTGGGAAACTCAAAACATACTTAAGGAAACACTGAACTCCCATATATCTTTCTCAAGCACATGTACAGCCAGGTAAAACCTTCCATATTCCCATGATGGAAAAGCTGCCTTGTTTTTGTGGTTTAGCTGCCACAGTTCACAGTCTTTACAACTATTTCCTTTACAGATAAGCAGGTTTCTACCATCTCAGCAGATGGGTCTGTCAGAGGTGCTGCTGAAGGAGGAAACCAAACAGAAAGTCTGAACTCCTGGGGCCGAGTGCCAGATCAGTACCTGAAAAACTGAGCTGTCTTCCCTGACTCATTCCTAGTGTGTGTGACAACCAACTGCTGTGATCACAGGGTTTTGAAAGACAAACATGCATCTTTCCAAGGCTGTGGCCACAAAGAATTGCTTCTGCAATGCTTTTCAGGACAGTGTTGATGGAAGCTGCCGCTGGAACCCAGCTGATGTGACCACCAGCTCTGCAGGACGTTGCCAAGCCATGCCTTCGCCACCCAGCCCCACAAAACCTGCAATTACCAGCACAACCTCCCCTCTTGATGAGCAAACACTGCACACCACGAAGGTGTTGCTGCTATCACAGCCACCTACAAGCAGCTGCTGCTGCAGGGGTTCTTTTGAAAGACAAAATATGATGAAAAGAAACTCTGATTTCATCTCTGCTACATCTCAAACTCGTGGCTTCCAAAAAACAGTCGTGTTCAGCAGAGAAATTCTGCAACCATGCTTTGCTCTCACTGTCAGCATTTCCCTGCACACCCTCCAGCCTCACGGGCGTTACACATCAGGCCCTGGTGCTGAAGGTGGATCTTGACAGCCCTACCAAGTCAGCCTCAAGCTCATGGGAGGGAGAAGCTGCTACCATGCTCCTGATCCATGACCCTTCTGCTGATCCCTCCTGAGCATGTTGGAGGGGAGATGCCACATTCCCCTTTCCAGGAGCAAACATCACTGAGATGCTGGGGAGGGTGAGCCTCCAGGATGGAAAGTGAGGTATCCAGGAGGAAAACTTAATCCCCCAGCACCTTGGGTATCAGACCACATCATCCCATCCAGCTCTGGGCACAGCATCTCTCTGCCTGCTGCCACTGCAGCCCTGTGTCAACACCCTGCCCTGCAAGGAAGCGCTGCTCAGTCTCAGGGATGCCTGCAGGTAAAGATGTGAAATGTGAATAAAGAAAGCAGTTTGTGCAGAAAAGTAATGACCCCTTTGGGATCTTCCCAGTTTATACACAATTACATCAAGCAGCTAAAATGAACAAGCGCTTGGCGGAGAAGGGAGGCGGATAATCCACGGGGTGTAAAGCCCTGCAGCTCCCAGGAGCAGTAAAGGATGTAAAGCAGAGCTGACATTTGAGGATGCATATGATCCTCCAGTTTATGTATGTCAGGACATCTGCTACTGCGACCTCACACAGCTAAAACTTCCCGTCTTCACCTACGGCTGCTGCTGAGCGTAGCGTAGAGTAACTCCCTGAGCTGAGCCACACGCAGGGGATTCCACTCCTTCATGCCAATTTATAGCCAATTCAGGATTTCAGCAACTATTATTTGTCACCAGGGCTCCCCGCTAACCGTTACCACATCGGTGAGGAGTTATTCCAAATGAGTTTCCAAATTAGCAGCTCTGAATTCATTTCTTTTATGTTGGTTTCAGTTTATGAGGGATGTCAGAAAATCACAGGATCCCACTCAGGGTAAATTACCTGGGGATTTTATGCATGATCGTTCTGCTAAGCTGCAAAGGCAGCGAGCTCTGCATGCTGCTCACAGTGCCTAAAGCACCAGGGAGGATGAGCCCAACTGCTTCCAAAGGATGATCAGGTTGGAAAGGTGCTTAAAACACCTTGCAAGGACAGATGAGGCTTCCCCTTGCAGATTAGAGCATGCCCAGGCCACATACCTCTCTCCCACATCCTGAAACGTAATTCCCCTCTCCCTGAATTTATCATTAGTGAATGAGAGAGGAAACAAGCATGTGCTCTCTTTCTGCCTGATTTTATTCTCTGAGACAAGAGCTTTTCTACTGAGCAGAAAGCAAAGTGGGGCTTGTTTTGTTTAGCAAAGAAATAGCAGGTCTTGACTCTGCACATTTCTGGCAACAGCTACGCCTTGGAAAAACAGTTGTGTTGGCAGGAAAGTGAAAGACTCCTGTCTGCTGGAGCAGCCTTTGGCCTCTGTGGATGCGTTTTCTGATCCCAGACAGATGGAGCACGTCTCCTGCCCTGCTGCACTCCAGTGATTTCTGCTCCAGGATCCTTGTGCCAAGTCAGACCGGCCCCAGCGATGGGGCAAGAGTCAAAGGCACCAGTTCCCACGAAGGGGGCTGGGAACAGGAACTTATGCACAGGCAGCACAGTCAAAGATGTCAAGGAACGTCACTTCTCCTTGCAGAGGTGGAGGAACAGAAGGTCCAGGAGGACCAGCTGAGGACCAGCTGCTCCATCACATCAGAGTGGCCCCAGTAAAAGGTTTCTCAGGGTGCAGCTTGGTCCCAGGCACCAGCCTGAGGCTGTTTTTAAGATGGAGTTTGAAGGATAAGGGCTGCATGGTGAGCTGAGGGACAAGACAGAGACACAGGGCAGAAAGACAGGTGATACAGGCCAAAATAAAAGTGTCCCTGACCGTGCCCAAAGCTGTAGAAGGACCACAGCACATGGGAAGAAAGAAGGAACTGTTTGCTCTTCTTGCAAAGTCTTCTGGCTGGGATCCAGTTTATCCCATGCAGGACCTTCCTTTGGAGTGAGGATGGATTTAGCCTCCAACACAGGAATGACAAGTGTCAGGAACAAGAGAACTGGAGGAGCTCTGCAGTCCTGGTTCTTCCCAGGGCAGCAGGGACAGGACGGAGTGTAACAAACTCTGTAGGCTGACATTTCCAAAACCAGGGTGGTGTTTGGACAAGAGCTTTGGCCTTTCTATTTCCCTCTCTCTCTTTCTTTTTTTTTTTTTTTTTTTAAGGCATGTGGCCAAATTATAAAACTAGTTCTGACCAGCTGCCTTTGGTCTTGCGTTACCAATCCTTCCCTAATGATTCTTCTGGGAACCACAAACCCCAAATCCTGCACAACTCTCATGCTCTCTTTCTGCCCTGCAAGATGGACACAACTGATTTTTCACATCCAATTCCCCAGCTTGGAAATGAAGCAGCACAAAAAAGGGAAAGTGAGTGTTCTTTCCAATTCCTCCCTTCAATGTCAGCTCAGGGCAAAGCTTGTGGAGGGACCAGAGTTGAACAACCACCAAAGTGCAGCTCTGAACATCACTCAGGACATGGTGGTGCCCCCAGAAATAGAAGACCTCTGGGTAAAAATAAACCACTGGGACCATTTCTCATCTTAATCCTCAGGAGCAAGGACTTTCTGATCTTGTGGACCCCCTTCCACCTCTGTGCAGCTGCTAGGCCCCTTGGTCCCAGCCCAGGGCTGTGCTGCTGGCTGCCCTCCTGATGGACTCTGCCGTGTATCCCTCTCTAAGTATAAAACCAGCTGGGTGGGGAGTCTGGGGACTGGTACACAGAGATGACTTGAAGTCTCCTTCAGTGGTTTTGCACCTTTGATCTCTAGAATGTGTATTTCAAGCCCAGAAAGGGCTTTTGTGCTGGCCAAGGAAATAACTACTTAAAAGGACAGAGAGAGAGCTGACAAGGGATGGGGCAAAAGGATTGTGCTGCAAAGGAAAAAGGCAGCCTACCCCTATGTCTTGAAATGCCCAAGACATAGTGAGAATTGGCAAAGGTCAGGCTGAATTGGCTCTTGCAGAGGATGACAAGAAAAATAATAAGAGAAGTTTTAGCCATATAGATCAGAGTAAAAAAAGGAGAGGGGAAATGGAGCTGCTGTACAGAGGATGGAGTGTAGATTAAAGTTAGTCCGAGTGTGGTCCAAAACTAATGCATCCTCTATCTAACATCATGTCATTGTGCAGATGACACAAAAATAACAGGAGTGAGGAGACAGACATGGAAAGGTCACATCCCTCCAGATGGACTCAGAGAGCAGCGAGCTCACACCATGGGCGCAGCTGGTTCCTGTCCCCCAGCACTGAACACCTGGCACTGAAACCTGCCATGGAAACATTCACCAGGCTTGGAGAAAGGAGAACAGAAAACACAGCACCTCAGCTAAGGAGAGGAGAAAATGCCACTCTCCCAACTACAGCCTGTGAAGGTGCTCCATGCCACGTGCCAGGCACAGAGCAAAGTCCAAGGGAAGAAGGATTTGGAGCTACCAGACTGTTTTCCATTGCTCTAAGAGTGCCAGCCAGCCTGATAAGATATTGCTGATAAGATATAGCCTCCATAAATGAGAGGAATGGAGATCTAATCTACCTCACCTGCAGCAAAGTGTTTGCTGGAGCACCTTGGCACTTGGTCCCAACAGCGCAGGGGAACGGGGACCTGTCCATGGGCTTGGTGGCAGCTCAGCTCAGCTCCTGGGCTGGCAGGGCTATGGCAGCCTCTGGGGCAAGCTTGGGACAGATTTTTATGGATGATCTTGCCCCAGATCAGGACTGAGATCCCAGCACTCATGGGTCTGAAACGTCCCAGGCAAATGGAGACCCAGAAGCAGGAGTCTTGGAGCATCACTGTGGCTTCACGACTTGCGACCAGTTTCGCTCCCAGCCAAAAACACTTCAGGAACATCTAATTCCCTTCAGCTCCTGCCTGCCTGTGGCACACGAGAGGACTAATTCTCCTGCCCATGACTGAAGCACCGGAGTTGCCGTCTGATTTCCAGACATTTCTAGGAAAATGCGCAGCTCTGCTGAGCAGAAAGCGGAGCCTGCGACGTGCCTAATCAGCGATGCTAATCTGCTGCTGCCACGCAGAGCCTGCACAAGGCAGCTCCCAGCGAGCCCAGCCTCCTGCTGCAGAGCCCAGCAGCGCTGCTTTGTTTATTTGCAGCGATTTACCTTGGAATTTATCACCCTCTTTCCAAGAAGTTGGCATCCCCCAGCAGGAACTGCCCCCCTGCTCCTGCCGGTGCCTCTGCAGGCTTTGGAGATGGATGGGAAGCAGGCTGGATCCGGGGGCTCAGCTTGTGGAGGGCCGCAGGGGAGTACTGGAACAACCACAGCTCTAACTCAATTTCTACCCATTTTCTGCTTTGCCTTCACTTCATTACAGATTATTATTTTCTAAACTGAGGCAGAGTCGATTCTGCTTCCAACTGAATTGCCCACAGGCTGGCTCCTCTCCTCCATCCAGCTGATAGAATCCTTACAGCAAGTTCCTCCTCGATGGACTGGCAGCCTTCAGGGAGCAATGTCTCATTTGGGGAGAGTCCTTCATCTTTTAAGGAAAACATTTAATTTCCAGTTGTTACTGGCTGTTTCATGCAGCTTTTCCACTGGATAAGAAATGGCATCCATGTACAAACTTAAAAGAGAGTAATTCCCAGCTTGAATTGGGATAAGAAGTTGGGGATCTCAATGTATTTTGCAGACAAGGTGTCCAGAGCAATGATAGAAAGGGTCATTTCCCATTTCCTGCTTTTTTTACAGCCCTACCTACTTGTTATGCTGCAGATGAGCACTTATGTCTAAATAAGTTGTTTCAAAGCAAAAACTGAACCATTCTCCTTTGAGAAGTGTCAATGCAAGACTTCACAAAGATTTCTAAACATAGATACTTCAAAAGAACAAGTGCAATAAGGAGACTGGTCAAAACATATTCTCCTTGGCACAGACTGGCAGCTTTGAAGAATTCATGTTTTCTGATGGAAAGATGCTAAATGGAAAATATTCCCTGTTCCCTGGGCAGGTTCCTGCACTGCAGCAGCCCTGGCTCACCCACACGGGGTGATCCCAGCCCAGCACAGAGCTGGGAGGCCACTGGGTGTGGGAGGACAGCCTGACAGCCTTTCCCAGGCCCATCGTGGCTCTTTTCCATTTTCTTCACTACCTGCCTTGCAGTTTGGGGTCCCACTGTGGGGTACACACAGCTTGGGACAAGAGCAGTGCAGGAGTCTCCAGGATGGAGGACTTGGCTCGACCACCTGGCCAGGAGCCCTTGAAATTACCCTGTCCCTTGTCCCATCCCCTCTATAACCTAAACTAAATGGGTCTTCCCACCCTCCTGCAAGGCTGCAAAGGTTGCTTTGGGTTCCCTCAAACCCCATGCTCTGCCTGCCCTCAGAAACCCCACACTGCACCCATGGGAGCCCTGGGCAGGGAATCAGTCCCTGGGCAGAAATCAGTGGTGGAGACATTCCTGCCTTTCCTCAGCAAGTCCAGCTAAATACCACTAAAACATTTCTGAGCATATTTGTAATGATTTGAGCAGTTCTAGAACACGCCCTGCACACTCCAGCCGGGTTTTAGGGGGAGTGTGCTCTTCTGAGAGAGCTGTTTCCTATTTTTGTCAGCACATTGAACACAGCCTCTAAATTAAAATCTTCTATTTCCAGACTATTTTGATCAACGCTATTTCCTTCAGTTTAAAAGATACAATAAGAATAGATGAGCTCTTACAAATTAAAAGCCTCTCTTGCTTAACAAATTGTCTCTTTGTAATAATTAATTATCTGGAGAGAGATTCCTGCCCTACGCTTTTGGCCTCATTCCAGGCTGTGTAAGGGGTGAAAGAAAAAAAAAAGTTTGGTGTTTTTTGCCTCACAATGCTGGCTCTCACCCTTTCTGCACAAGGCAGGACCAGTCCAGAGGTGAGCCCATCCTGGGCACAACACAGCTGTCACCAAGTGCCTGTCACAAGTCTCAGCTTGTGGTTTGCAGGGGAAGGCTCCAGGCACATTTCACTGCCTGTTTGGTTTTTTTTGTTTGTTTGTTTGTTTGTTTGTTTGGGGTTTTTTTTGTTGTTGTTGGGTTTGTTTTGGTTTTTTTGTTGGTGGTGGTGGTGGTTTTTTGTTTTTTGGGGTTTTTTTGTTTTTGTTTTTTGTTTTTTTGGGTTTTTTGGGGGTTTTTTTTGGTAGGTGGTTATTATTAGACAGCAGATCTATCGCTCTGGGAAGCCACAGCCATTCCCACACTGATGGTTCCTAGAAGCTCATGGGGCAGGGGGTTGTGGAGATGGAAGATGTGAAAGCAGTGCAAGGACATGGGGGTGGCTGCTGCCAGCCATGCCTCTTGCCAGGCTCCAACTCCCTGATGACTTCGGGACTTTGTCCAACCTACACTTCCTTAGGAAATTCCTTCTAGTGCATGACTATCCTTATGATGAGTAAGCCTAAATTAATCTTAGATTTTGCACTCTAAACCACTGGCTGCTACTTCTCCCAGGGGTACAGAGCTCCTAGTCACTTTCCCTGTGGTGAAACTGGAAATATGAGCAAGTTATGACTCCTGCTCTGTCAAAATCCCATCAGTCTTTTCTCAGGGGACGTGTTCTGCAGGCTCCACCACGTGTGCTGCTCACCCTTTTAGCCTCCATGAAGAGGATGGGCACTGTTGGCTTTGCTCAGCCTGGTAGATGCTCCAGTGTTGTAGCAGGACAAATGTGAATGTCACACTCCAGGTCCTCAGGAGACAGGGGGGAGGCTGGTGCCAGGTGGAATCCAGCCTGGGGCTGTGAGAAATCCCACCTGCAGCAGAGGACATTCACAGTGTGCTTCAGGGCAGAGAGATTCCCGACTGCTTTCACCCAGCCCTGCCTGACTTGCAGCTGCAGCCCCACTGCCCCAGGGATCAGCATCCCCCAGCACAGCCCCAGTTTTGTCAAAATTACCAGCAGTGGGGCAGGAGATGGAGGTGGCACAGACAAACACGTTGTGGTGCCGTGCAGCCACACCAGAGCCCAGCTCCTCACCTCCTGCCGGGAGCACCTCAGCGCCGCTTTGGCTTCGTGGTCTCTCTCCCACCCCGGTCCTTGCAGGGCTCCCCCGTGCCCCGTCTGCTCGTGCTGCCAGCTCAGGCAGGGGCACAGCAGGGTCCCCGCACAGGGTGGCAGCTGGTGGCCAGCAGCCTGCCTGGGCAATGCCTGCAGCCAGCTCCTTGCCCAGGGCCCCGTGCTCCTTGCCAGCCCCGCGGCGGGCCCGCTGCGGGAGAGCGTTTTGCTAATCCTTTCATTCCTGCCCCGTGCCCAGCAGCACAGCCTCCTGCCAGCTTTGCAGGGAAAGGCTTTGGAAGCACCTGGAGCTCCAGTAAGGAATCCTTGCCTGTGAAGGGAACAGGGAAGGAGTGACCTTCTAGGCCTGAGGGCTCCTAAAGCACCCAAACAGCGTCAGAGCAGGCCCTTGCTACACAGAGCAGATTTACCTCCACCCAAGCTGGAACCAAACAGCTCATTCCCTCAGAAATTGGCTGATCTTCCTGACAGAGGGCCAGGAATGTTGGGAGGGGTCTGAGCAGGGGTAAAGTGCAGAGCATTTCATTGTCCCACCCTGCTCCTGGACCACAGCTCAGCCCCCTCCACACACAGAGAGCAACAGCTCTGCACAACCCCAAATTCACCACAAGTTATTGCCCAGGCCACAACCTCAGTGGTGTTTGGGGGAGGATTAAACATTTATCTGGAAAACAAGGATGTACACAATTTAATGCAGCAGGATTAGTGATAAAACCCACAAAGATCCACTCATGGCAGCCAGAGCCAGTTGTTCCATTCCAGGGAAAGCTTCATGCATCCATGGTTGGGTCACCTCCTGCCAAGGCTCCTGCTCCCCTCACAGCCTTGTGGTTTGGAGGGAATGACTGGCACCTCCTCCCATGGACCTCAGCTGATCCTTTTCTCTTTATGCTGCACCAGAGAGATGAAAACCCCTGTGCTGGTGTCCATAAATTGCTCCTCCCTGGCATGGTTTAATCTAGGAACATCTCTGTTTCTCCTCTGTGAGAAAAGGTCCTTCCTTGACCCTGGACACACTGGAAAACGTGAGTCTTCACCTCCCTGAAGGAGCTCTGTAGTAGTGTGGAGCCAGCAGCACTCTCTAGTACTCATTAGAGCTTGGAGAGCTTTGTATAACACAAACAGACCAACAACCTGGAAATAAACCTCCAACATCCTCTCTCTGCACACAGAGAAGCTTAATATATATGTCACAGACTGTGCCTATAGTCTGACACTATATCACAGCAGATGGGATCCTGCTAAGCATCCTTGGGATCAGCACTGCAGAAAACAAAAGGGTGGGAAAGGCCCGAGCATCCTCTTCTTTTCCATTACACACATCTCCATACAGGAAAGGTGCCTTTGCACAGAGATATTCCTGGAATAGCCAGGATTAATGGCATGACAGAAATATAAACGCAGGCAGGATGTTGCACTGGAGCTCAGCCACCCCAGCAAGGGTCTCCCACCACCCTGGGGGAGCTGCCCAGTCTGCAGGCAGGAGCAATTCCTTGCACAGCCCCAGATATTGAATGTGTTCTTTCCCTGTAATATTTATTTCCCACGAGTATGCTCTGGCTTACACAGTCCCTGCCAGGGAATATCAGTGATTTCTGTCATTATTTATCCTTTTGTCCAGGACGGGATTTAACTGGAAATTATTTGTTTAAAAAAGAGTAAAGCATATTAGCACATCGAGGAGGTCTCTGTCCTTTATTTGCATCATGTATATAATCTACTGGAAATCAAAATATTCAGATGATTTGAGTAAGTTACTGGCCTCTGCCTGCTGGCCAGGAAGTTCAGCAGCCTGTGGTGGGGTCAGTACCTTTCCATGGCTTTTTACTTTTGATATTTCCACAGGAAACAACTCAGCACAAAATCTATTTCCTAGTCCACAATCTTCTGCCAGAGTCCACACAAATGTCTCTAAAACCCAACAGGACACGTCACCAACTCCTCTCAGCCTGCACTGCCCAAGGAGCTGCTCTGCATCCATATGCTTTGTTTTCTACATATTTTCTACTCCTCTTACCCCTCCTCCTTTGGCTTTTCCAAACTCAGCTCATGCTGGGGAGAGGAGCACGGAGCTGCACCTCGGAGCCCTTCTCAGAGCTGAGCTGCCTCATGTGATTTCCCAGGCTGGCTGCTACCTTCCAGGCATATCTTCACCATGTGAGGCTTTTCAGGAGCTCTTGTCTTTGCCAAATCTCACATTCCTGGAGTTCCAAACTTTCCCTGACTCCTCTTCCACTTTCCCATCTCCCAGAGTTGCTGTAGCCTTTAATAACTGCTGCTTACCCACATGTACACACAGAATGTCAGAGACCTCTTGCCATTTCCTGACTCATTACTCACTCCTTGGCTCTGCACAGCCTGCTCAGGGAATGCTGCAGTTTCTGAGTGTCCCTGGTTGCTGTCTGCCCCGTGCAGCCCAGTGAGCCTGGTCCAGGGGGCCGTGTGCCAGGTCAGCCATCAGGTCTGATGAGAATCCAGTGCCTCCTTCCTTTTCAGAGCTTGCTGACAGTGATGTTTTCCAGCACAGGCTCTGCAGGTATCACATCTGCCACCTCCCAGGGTGCAGATGCACAGACCACAGCAGTCCATGCCACCAGGAGTGCCCCTGTTCTCCTTTCAGCTCGAGATCCAGCTGCTTTCCTGCACTCCTTGCACAGTCCATGCGGGCTGCACCCCTTCCAGAGAACTCACTTTGAAGGTATGAACTCATAGGCCCCTCAGAGGCTCCTCAGTCACCCAGACATTGCACAGGGTCAGGGTTTGAGGCTCTCCTGTGCTCAAGGGTTTGCAGCCCTGGTGGGTTTCCCTCTGCCCCAGATGCTTCTGCAAATCTGAAGCCGCTCTGCCACTGCATCCCAAAATGCACCCTCAGATTTCTCCAGAGGCTTTGGGAAGACAGAACAGGCTGAACTCAGAGCCTGCCCCACGGACAGCAGGGGCCTTCTATTGAGAGGGATTAGTGCAAGGGGGCTGGAGAGGGAATCCTGCCCCAATAACCAGAGCACTTTGTCCATCCATGGCACTTCCCATCCTGAGACTTCCTGAAGATCCCTCATAGAGCAGAGCCAAAGCGAGGGGCCCTGTAATAAATCAACACCCCAGAGACTTCGGCTGACGCAGACATTCCTGAGCAGATTTAAATCTTGTTTGTGAGGAGGGATCCCTCCACGTCTGCACTCTGCACACCCCAGCCACTAGAGAACCATCTGGCAGCCAGTCCATGGCTCAGCTACCCCAGACACATCACAGGGCTGCTGATCAGCAGGAAAACTCTCTAGTTCCAGCAGATCATAAGCTTATTAAAGATAGATTTGTGCTTTGGTCTGCAGAGATAAACAGATCAAAGGCATTTTGGTCTGTGTGCCAGTGCTGCTGGTATCCCCGTTTGGCAGAGAGGGAGGCTGGGATGTGCTCTCCATTCCCAGTGCAGGGCATTGAGGGAGCAGCAGGGAGTGTGCCCAGGGCCACATCCAGACTGTAATAAGCCCATTCTTGGCTATTTGCATGGGGAACTTGGAAGCAGCTGGTGGGAACTGAAGCACCTCCCTCACAGGGCTCCCTACACTGCTCTGCCCTGGCCCTGCAGAGCCAGGGGGTGGCCAAGCTTTGCTGGAGTTCTGCTGCCAGCCCGGGATCTGCTCTGCTCAGGAGGGACAGCTAAAAGGGGAAACAGGTCCTCGCACAGCTGGCCCAGCAGCTGATATTTGCATAGTGCTTTGAGACCCACAGATGAAAGATTTGAGAGGCACGAAAGGCTGTCACTGCCTGTTTGTCACTTCGCGTGGTTCCTCCCTGCTGTCGCACGCAAAGGAGACAACTTTCAGGAGAGGTGAGTGCAGCTTGAGGGAAAGATGAAACCGTGGAGGCTTTTCCTGCCACGTCCACTTGCACAAGGAGCACATTTGCACCCCAGAGCTGGCTGGGCTCCAGCTCCCTCCACCCACTTTACTGTCACCTCACCCTTGTCCTTATCTGTCCCCAGTTCAATACAAGAGTCACCATCCTCCCTGAGCCACCTCTGATATCCCACTCCAGGCTCAGCTGCGCTTGCTCTCAGGGGGCTCACATGAATTGCAAAGCCAAAAATTGGGAATGAGTGACAACATCAGGGCTCCCGACAGCAGGCAAGTGTGTGCCTGCAGAAGAGAGCCGGGAGGGAGGGAAGGAACCGTAGCACATGGCAAACCAGCAGCAAGGGCCCCAAAACTTCAGGTGAGTGAGGAAGGTGATGGTATCACTCAAGAAAGCAGCAGCAGGAGGCAGCAGGCATCCCACCCCCCTCTCTGTGCCAGGCACGGCTCGGCGGAGCCCGACACGCCGTGCGCTCGGAGCTGGGCTCGCTTTCAGCATTTCAAATTTGCCGGATGATAACCTCGCTGTCTGAGTTCGCAGCTCTGATCCCACCCACTTGAGGTCTGAGTCATGTTGCAGTCACCGCTGCCCGGGTATTGGTAGGGGAGCAGGGAGGGAGGCTGGTTCGAGAGGAGGGAGAGAGCGAGGGAGGAGAGGAGAGAAGAGGAGAGGGAGCGAGGCAGCCGCCGCTCGCAGCACACGCTCCTGCCTTCGCGACTGAAACGCACGCACCGGGGAGAGTTGGAGACAGTGCAGCCTCTGAGCTCTCCCACAGCTCAGGGGCTGAGAGAAAGCAGCACCTTTCCCAGGTAATGTTTTTGCCTTACTTCTCGCTGAGTTGTTTTGCCGCTAAAGTACTTTTAAAGTGAGGTTCAGAAGGGTTGGTGGGTCCCTGCTGAGTGGGATCCTGCAATGGGCCAGCTGGGTCAGAGCAAGTCAGACACTGGTGCCATCAGCATCCTGTAGTGACTGAGTGGAGGCCAGTTTGGGGACTTTTTTGGCTGTTGCTGGTGGGGACAGCTGGATCCGAGAACATTAAGGGAAGGACATGGGTGCAGTGTGTCCAGGGCAGGGGCAGAGCCCTGCACATCTGTGCTGTGCATCCTCTCTGCCCAAGCAGCCTCCACACAGGGGCTGCTGCTGACTTCTTGCACTGACCTGCCCGAGCCTTTCCCTGAGCACTCCAGCCCTTCCATCCAGCCCTGCACACCCTGGTGGGGATCTGCTGCTGCCCCGTCCCAGGGCACGGTCAGATCTGCGGGGCAGGATGTCCCCAGGCTGGGCTGTAGCTCAGGAGGGGTGGGCAGTCCCCAGGGGAGCCCAGTGCTCGCTGTCCCTGTCCAGAATCGGCTTCAGCAGGAGGCTGAACCCCAGAAACTCAGGCAGCTCCAAGCACACCCAGGAGCCCAACTCTTGTTTTCAGTTTCACCTTTCCTGGACACTGTCTGCTGAGCAAACTTTTGAAATGCTGACTGCTCTGTGCATTTCCACATTCCTCTTCACATTTCCTGATTTCAGGGGTCCTGAACAGCTTCTTACCCACAGAGCCCCTTTCCTCCTGGGGAAGCTTGACAGAGGGCTGGTGGCAGTGATGGGAATTTTGTCCCGCCTCCCCAGCCCCTCTGCTCATGCCAGAGGCAATAATTGCTGCTTTGTATCAGACATCACACTGGGATAGGGCAGAGAGAGCACCAAGCTCTGGAGAAGCCCAAAGAACAGGGACAGAAGTGTCTGGGGATGCAGCCAGGCAGGACACCAGTGTCCCCTCGCATTTGTCCTCTCCCACATTGCCTTCAAGTCCTACCTCTGACAAATTTGCTGTTGTCCCACTGTGAATCAGGCTTATGGGCCTGGCAGGGGATCAAGAAGCCCATTCGCAGCTTGGGAGTTTTGCAATTCCCACCATCAAACCTCAAGCATCCTCTCTCAGACCCAAAGAAACCCCCACACTCCTTCCCATCTCTTGGCTGAAATACCTCTCCCAGCATGCCCAGATGTTTCATCTCGGGAAGGAGTTGAATATAATTCTTGAAAAAGCCACGGTGCTCTGCTGCAAGCTCTGCATGGCCAGGGAATGAGTTTGCTCCCAAGTGCAAAGTGCTTTTTCTGCCGGCTCTTTTCTCGGAAAGAAGCTATCAAGGGAGGCAGAGGAACATTTCAGGTCTGCAGGGGCACCAGGACAGAGCTGAAAGGCTTCATGTGCCGCTTCCCCTGAGCCCCCAGCCACCTCTGTCCTTTCCAGAAGTGGGAAATACTTCCCCAAGAGAGGCTGCCACATTCAGGCACTTCCTGAGTGCTCCTCTCCACTCCTGTGTCTGCTCATGGTGCCGATGTACCCGGGCTTTTAACAGGTTTTAACAGGGTTTTTTTTAACAGGTTCAAAACAAACCTGTTAAGTCAGAAGTAGAAGCACAGGAAGGGAGAGCAGCCAATGCATTCCCTGCCAGAGCTGGTGCTGCATCCCATTAATCTTACTGCAAAAGTGCACCAAGTGCTGGAATTAATGATGTTGGAGGAAAGGATGCTGAGAGATGGGGAGGGGGAATAAAAAGGTAAAATGCAACAGAAATTTCCCATTAATAAATCACACCCCCCTCCCCAGAGGAGATAAATGCCATTTTAAAGGGGAACACAGCAGAACAAATGCAACATGGACTGCAACAGAGCAGAAAATATCTGTTCAGGCAAGAGAAAGTAGAAATTACTGTGAGAATTGTAAAGAGGATAATGGGGAGACGATAGGATATTACAGCAGAAGGATCATTAATGCATCAGAGAAGGCTATTAACAGAGTTCCTTAAAGATCAGCCTAGAGGTAAATTTTATTTAATGGTTTTCATTAGTGATCTTGGCTCAGAAAATTAGGGGTTCTCTAAGAGAAATGTGCTGGTGAGAAACTTGGGAAAAGTTCTGCACTGGGCAAGGGACTAAACACTAGAGGAGAAGAACCAGAGGATCTGAAGATTAACAGAAACACACTGGGCTGGCACAAGCTGACATGCCTAGCAAAAAGCAAAAATTGCTACTCTAAGCAGCTGAAAAAACCATAGGAAAAATATCTGACTTTTAGGGAACCCCAGGATGAGTGCAACAACAAACACAACCTGACAAGTCTTCACAGCACAGATATTGTCAATCAGACCACCAGCACCACTGAAAAGGCATGAGAAAGATGACCCAGAAGCAACACCCTGCTCTGGTTCCTCCAGTGTCAGAGGGTGATTCTGAACCAGGAACAGGTCCAGGCTGTGATAATGAGGATAATCAGGTAAATGTAACAGCTGCCTGGTGAGACAGGGCTGGAAAGGTATCATTTATTCTGGCTGTTGCTGGAAAGATTGCCCTGGGAAACAGCTGCTCCACTCGTACACCGAGGAGGAAATCGAATCACTCTGCCAAAACACAACAGGAGCAGAGGACACAGGTATTGAAGGTGGCTGCGAGTGACCTGGGCAGAGAGCCAGGAGCACATGTGGAGTCACAGAGAGCCAGTGCTCCAGGAGAGAGCTCTGAGCTGGATGCATCATCCTGGGGTCTGTGTCCTGATGGCAGTGAGCTGACACCCCCCAGCTGTACCAGCCCTCCAGCCTGCTTTTCCTGCAAAGCCATGTCCAGAGGCTGTGCTCTGCTGGGGGAGTGTTTCCATGAGATGATTTGGCTGAGGGATATGGGAAATTCTCCCACACCTCCACCATAGTCAGGGTTGCAGCATCACACACCCGAGCTGACAGGAGGCAGGTCCTGCCCCACTCCATGGAGGAACATCCCAGGGGTTTGCAGGCAGCTGAGCCCTGCAGCCCACATTGAGCCACAGAGTCCCCAACACTACCTGAGCTCCTCTGCAGGGATGGGGACACCTCTGTCCCCTTACAAGTGGCCATCCCTTGCCCTGAGCTAATCTGAAAAAAACAATAAGAAGCAAAACTCCTTCTGGGCACATCTGCAGGGCAGGGCTGCACCAGGAGCTGCCCTGGCAACGCAGCAGAAGCCAAATGGGCCAATGTGCCCAGAGCTGGGTCCCACCAGCAGAGCCCACGTGAGCTGCAAGAGCCAGAGGCAGGAGCAGGTTGTTGGTGTGTGGGGAAGCAGCCACGTAGGAGGCTGCCATCCACCCACAGCATTTTCTAAGTGTGCTACTCCCCCTATAATTTAATCTGCCATTTCCACATGTTTGGAGCAATGAAAACACATCCCTTTCACTTGGAAATACCCTTCTGTGGGAACAACCTGTTCTCCTCGCTGCCATCAGTGGGCAGGCAGTGCTCAGCTTGTTCCACACTCCTTTTGTGAGTGAACAAAGAGCTTCCCATGGCAAGAGCCTGCGCTGCAGCTGGAGGTGAGGCCGCTCCACACGCTGCTGCCGTGGCTGAAAGCATCACATCCCTCTCCCAACAGCCCAAATCCCAGCACCCAAACTCAGAGGGCTCCCTGTCTGCCAAGGGCTTTGCTCTGCTCAGCAAAAGGCTTCCCCATGGGCTGGTTCGTGGCTTGTTGTTTGCCTTCCATGCCTTTAGAAGCAGCAGGGCTGTGGGAATCGCCTCTAATCTCAGTGGTCCAGTCCCATTCTCTCCCCTGTATGGCTCCTGGCAATCAGTGGTTGTTTACTCATGCAGTCTCCCTGATATACTCCCTCCTGTGGCCCCCATGCCTTTAGACTTCAATCAAAGACATAAATCATCTGAAGAATATTCCAACCTGCACCACAGTGTTATCTTGTTGTTGCAGGGGGAGTTTAAAATCTCACATTTGTCCTCTGACAAGGCTGGATCTTTTCCTTTCCTGGAGTTTCTTCTGATTGCTCCATCTCTGCAGCCTGTTGCGCTCTGCAGAGGATCAGCTCTGCCTTCCTGCACAATCCTGGGCACCACTGGGGAGGTTTCATTGCTGCTCCATGGGGTGCAGAGAGCCTGCAGGGCTGGGTCATGCACCACCCACAGGGACCAGCACAGCTCTCCCACACCAGCACATCGAGGAGGATGGGGAGACCCCTCAAATCTTCTGGGAAGCTCATGGTGGGAGACCACAGCTTGGACACAGGCAGGTCCATGAGGGTCAGGAAGTCAGTCCAGCTCCTCAGCCCATTCCCAGCCCTCCTTCTTGTCCCTGCACTGCCTCATTTCCCCTTTAGGTATCTTCCCAACATGGATATTGCTTCCAATCAAGGACCCAAGGTCCCTTTTAATCTAGTAGTGGCAGGATCTTGGAGATCACCATAACCATTTGTAAGTTAGTGTGGTTTGCTCTGTTGTTTCTTTCTTTCCAAAATGTGGTGTTTTGTTATTTGTATCCAGGCAGAAAACGGCCAAAAAAAGTCAGTCTGCAAGGGATATTCTGCTTTCCTCTCAGGACCCAGAGCAGAGTGGGGATTTCCCCCACAGGCTACAGGAGCTGCTGGGATTTGTGATGGCAGGGCAGCTGCTGCAAAGCACAGACACAAAGGCAAAGTTTAATGAGATTGGCAGCCACGGCCAAGATTCAGAAATTACGTAGTCGTGACTAATTTTGCTGAATTGCATAAGAACTGCTTTCTCAGGAAAATTGTTTCCTCATATCCTCCTCGTTCTCACTTTTATTGTAAGCCTATAGGAACACAACGATTTTAAAATCCCTGCTGTTCTCTCAACATCCCTCCATTACATGGGCACCCCTAGGGCTGGGAGAGCCCAGCTGGCTGCCAAAGGACTTTCCAATTTGGGTTTAAGTGGACTGGAGCAGCCAGGGAGATACAGACACCCTACTTCTTGAGGGGTTTGAGGGGAAGCTCAAAGGGTCTTTGCCCACTGCAGCTCTGACTTGATGCTTTTATAGAATCACAGAATGGCTTGGAAAACATCTTACAGATTTCAGTCCACCCCTCTGCCAAGGACAGGGACAACTTCTACTAGACCAGGTTGCTCAGAGCCTTATCCAGCCTAGTCTTGAACATTTCTAGGGATGGGGCAGCCACAGCTTCTCTGGGAACCCTGTGCCAGGGCCTCACCAGACACTTTCTTTTGCAGGTTGTCCTTGGGAGGTGGCAAAGCTCCGTCCCTGCTGGAGCACTGCTGACCACTGTCACCAACCAAACATGCAGAGGGTATGAGAGCCCACAGGACCTGACCCAAGGGTCACTCAGAGGAAAGGAAAATAAGCATTTGAGATCCACCAGCAGCTGCCACAGGGCATCAGCTCCAGCACTGAGCTCCCAGAGGGGGCCAACAGGCACAAAGGAGTTGCAGTGTCACATCTTTCCTAGACCATGTCATTCCCAGCACACAAGGCTGAACAGGCAAAGTGACTCTGCAATGTTCTCCAAGGTCACTGTAGAACAAGGGTCACTTTGGGAAGGGCTCTAGACCTGCCTGGTCCAGGCTCACTCCAAGCAGCTTTGGAGCTGATGAGAGCAGGACTACTCCATCCTTGCAGTGACACCATGGATCCATGCTACAACCACACAAGCTCTCAAAAAAGGATGGACTTACCCCTGCAGGTGCTGGTCGGGTCCTGTCTTGTCATCCTCATCGTGATCACTCTCTGTGGCAACATCATCGTGTGCCTGGCCGTCACCCTCGACCGCCGGCTCCGGAGCTTGACAAACTGCATCATTGTCTCCTTGGCCATCACAGACCTGCTGCTGGGCCTTCTGGTGCTGCCATTCTCTGCTTTCTACGAGCTCACCAAGGAGTGGCCCTTTGGCAGCGTTCTGTGCAACATCTACACCAGCCTGGACGTCATGCTGTGCACGGCCTCCATCCTCAACCTCCTCATGATCAGCCTGGATCGCTACTTTGCCGTCACCACCCCGCTCCGCTACTGCCAGGTGGTCACTCCCTCCCGGGTGGCCGTGGGTTTGGCTGTTATTTGGACCGTTTCGCTGATGGTCTCCTTCCTACCCATCCACCTGGGCTGGAACACCAACGGGACAGCGGTGCAGAACACAGGCCCCACCTGCAGCAAGGAGTGCACGCTGGCAGTGAACCTCGTGTACGGGTTGGTGGACGGCTTGCTCACCTTCTACGTCCCTTTGGTCATCATGTGCATCACCTACTACCGGATACTCAGGATAGCGAGGGAGCAAGCCAAGAGGATAAACCACACGTGGGGCAACGCGCCCGTGCCACCCATGGTGAAAGAGCACAAAGCCACCGTGACGCTGGCAGTGGTGCTGGGGGCGTTCATCGTCTGCTGGTTCCCCTACTTCACCATGTTCACGTACCGGGGGGTGTGGGGGGACAGCAGGGTCAAAGGCACACCCATGTCCATTGTCCTCTGGCTGGGCTATGCCAACTCAGCCCTGAACCCCATCCTCTACGGGACGCTCAACAGGGATTTCCGAGTGGCATACCAGCATTTGCTGCACTGCTGGAGGACAGGACACCCCAGGAACTCCCACCTGCCTCCCCTCCAGAAGGCCCAGCCCAGGGGCAGGCAGGGCCAGGGCAGGCAGGAGGGTAAACCCTTGAAACTGGAGGTGAGGAACAAGAAGGGGACCCTGCTCACCGATGGAGCCCTCAAAAGGTAAGAGCCTTCCTGCACCTGGAGCTTTGATGGTAGGTCTGTCCCCAGAGAGGAAGGCAGACATCAGGACCCCACATCATCCAAGGACTTTTAAGCAACAAATTGATGCTTCAGCAGGAGATCCTTGCCAGGCAACTCCTGAATTCAGCCACACAGAAATTCCTCACCACTCACAAGAACCCAGCTTGCCTCCCCTCCATGCTGGCAGCACAACTCCAGGTACTCCAGCTTCCCACGTGGCTGAGCCTCCCCTGGAATTGCCACCATTCACAAACTGTCCCCTGGCTTTGCTGGGTAATGGGGACAGTTGCCATCAGAATTTGCTGTACAGAATGGGGTGAAGCTCTTAGCTAGGGCTGCTCCCCAAAATCAGCCATGTCCCAGTGAGGAACAGACAGCAAATTCTGGGCACAGAGCAGAGCTTCAGGGGCCAGGAAAGGTGACAGAAGGGAAAACAGGAATTAGTCCTGGGGTACAGTCAGAGCCCCTGCAGGAGACAAGATCTGGGTTCCCAGCTCCCTGCAGAGCAGCCTGGCCACTTCCCCTCCCATCCGAGCCACGCACCCTCAGCATTTCAGCCATCAGTTTGCATCAGCACTGAATTCAGCCAGCAGCAAGTTCCATTCCCATCTCTGGAAAGGGGCAGGAGTAGCCCAAATTAGGTTGGCAGATGTTTTTAGAAATACAAATGTCACGTAAAGTTAGGGCAAAAAAATTCCCTCAGCGTCATCCCAAGCATGTTATGAGGGTCAGCCCCAGCAAAGGGTGTGGTGAGGGAGCAGGATGGGAGCAAAGTGGACAAGTTCTGTGCCAGGCTGCCTCCCCAGCCCCCTCCCTGGGCACCCACACCCCCACAGGACTGTGCCACCCTCTCACTGCCTCACTCCAAGGTGTTCACTCAGCCAAGCAGGAGGAGAACGGAGAGGCAGGCTGTCAATCTGCTGCTCCTGAGATAATCTAACCTCTAAGCAGTGCCTGATAAGCAGCCCAGAAACTTTCCATCCATAGATAAGGAGTCCTTTGATTCCCTTTCCAGACGTGCCAGCAAAGAAGCCGCGCTCGTGCGCTCTTGCAGCACGTGCCCTTGATCCTGCCCCAGAAAGAGTCTTAAGCCACCAAAAGGAAAACTCAGGGAGGTGAACCAAAGTTCAGAGCCATCCAAAAGGCTGATCCAGCATCCCCCAGGGCACCAAAGTGACTGTACCCAAGGGAGGGGTGCAGAAAAAGAGATACAGAGGGATGGATTAATGTGAATGAATACAAGAATGCAGCTCCTGGGGCTGCCTTTTTCCATTTCCAAGGAATTAATGAAGAGCCCAAAGTTACAGCGTTTGGCAAATTGTAGGTTGTATATAAAAACATATGGGAAACGTGTTTGAGGTGGTGGGGGTGTTTCTGCAAACATACAGAGACAAAGAAAGCTATCCTGTTTACTCACACAGAAGTGCAGCCCCTGGGCAAACCAGGAGCTCTTGCACTGAGGCTCTGCAGCTGAACCAGGAGAGCTGGAGATGGGGAACAGGCTGTTGGGATTTCCCTGCACAGCCAAGAGAGAAGAGAATATCAATGTCAGTGGCTTCTCAAAATGCTGCCTTACCACAAAGGGACAATAATGACTTGGAGAGAGATAAAAGGGGAAGAAAAATGGGTTTCTGTTCCTCAGGCAGAGGGCAAGGTCACTGATTTCCTGGCTTTCACCCTCCCAGCTTTTCCGGGTAGAAAAGATTCTTCCCCTGATTCCCCAGAGGGAACACAAGCAAGGGGAACACTCAAGCAAGGGGATGTTTCCTGACCTTTCTAAATCCAGTGAGCTCCACCCCATCCTACACAGTATCACCACTGTGGTTTCCTCTTACAATCAGTTAAGAGTTGCTCAAGCACCTGCTTTTACTTTCCCTCCTTCTCTTCGTAGCCCTCTCACCTCACAGCAATGAACATCAATGATCATATGTGGCCCCTTCCAGCCCTTTTTTCCATAGTCAGATACACAAAGATCTGCTGTTGGCAGATGATCAGGATCAGCTGATGCCACACAAGACAGGTGAGCACAGGATTTACCTGTTCACCAAAAACCTGGCAGCCAGTTTCACCCCAGCACAAACCAGGCTGGTTCCTCTCCCCTCTTCCTCTCTGCAGAGTCTTCTGAGTCATCTGCCCTGATTATTTTAACAGGAAAAGACCAACATAAATCATTCCAAAAACTCATAACCCCCCAGATAGGAACACCCAGAGCTCAGAAGAGCTCTGCTCAGAGAAGCTCCGTGGGATCATTCAAGGGAAAACAGAATTTTGAACCATTGCCCTTAATAACAATGTTCTTTTCAGTTATGAGGCATAGGGAAAAGACTAACAAACAAGAGTGGAAACACTGGTGAACTGCAGCCAGTCTCAAGGGTCACTCAGAGTCTCAGTCAGGAGCAGGGCAGGGAATCAAAAGCCATGGGATCTCCACAGCAGCTGGGGGCTGAAGGGCATTTCCATGAGTGAGGACCAGGTAGGGCTGAGAGTACAGGACCAGGCAGAGATGCAAGGGGAAGACAGCTGCCCCCATTTCCCCACCAGGCTTCAGAGAGGAAGGCAACTCACACAAAACCAGTAAAGAAAACCAAAGGACCTCAGGAACCTGTTTCAGTGCAGTGGGATGGGGCTCTGAAGAGACCTGGTGCTTGGCTTGCTCGTGGCTGTAAGCTCTGAGACCAGACCCTGATGTTCAGAGAGATTAAAATCCCATGAGAAGGAGCATTCAGCACTAACAGGGATGTGCTGGGGGAGAAAACACTGCAGGTGAATGAGTGGCTGTGGATCACATTCTTGCATGTCATCTGTGCTTAGAGCAGCATGGCACAGGACCATGGCCATGATTTATGGGCAGAGGAGAAGCCACTTCCCACTGGAAAGGGTCCCTGTCCTAGTCACAACATGCCAGCCTCAGCTGCCAGCCTCAGGCAGACACTACCTGGTGCTCCACAGAGCAAAGCCAGACTCAACCAGGCTGGCACTGACAGACTGGGCAGTTCTTTTTCTCTTTTTCTCTGTCTTCATGTGCAATTTAACCTTTCCAGCACTGGAGCTTTTCTCTGAGTCTCAGCCAGCCCGCTGCCCTAGGACCCACATCTCCCAGCCTTCAGCTCCTGGCTGCCCTCTTCCAAAATCCTGTGTGTGAGGTTGAAAGGACAACACTCAGCTTTCCTCAGCGCAAAACTGAACAGCAGAGGCGAGAGCTGCAGGGTGAGTACAAGGTCAGGGTCCCTGGGTGAAAATGAGGGAGGAGGCAGCACTCCCTGCTGTGGCACCCACTGCATTTTTCCTGGTGCAGGCATCCCTTCCTGATGGTACCTGGTGCAAAGGGTGATACCATCAGAGATGCATCCTCACTCCTTTATCCATCACTGGTTGCTCTCCATCCAAGTCCCAAGCCCAGGGGAGGTGCACAGAGCTGGGACCCATTCGTGGCTGCCCTGGAGTTTTGGGATTATAGAACCAGCCTGAGATGCCCTGGAAGATGCTGCATCCTGCCTGTTCCTCATGCACTGCAGAGGCAGCTGCATTCAGGCCATGAGTTTCCAGCACACTTCATTTTCATGCAAGCCTACATCCACACAAATTGCCAGCAGCTTTGGCGGAGATGCTGGCAGGGCTCCCGAGGTGAAGAGCTGATGCTGCACCAGGCATTGCTGCTCTCTCCAAGTGGGGCTGGGCTGGAGGCCACAACTGCCATGCATGGGGATGCCTCTCAGCTCCAGAGAGCCACTTTGTGCAGCCCTTCTCAGGAAGAGTCAGGCAAGGTCACCCTGACCTCCACATGCTGTCCCCTCCAATGCTGCATGCTGATAACCTGGGCTCTCCTTTTTGGCTGGGGGAAATAGTCACCCACGTGCTGGAAGCTGGGCACACTTTGTCCCTGCTGCACCCTGAGCACTTCTAACCTCAGCCAAGGTCACAGCAGTAACAGGAGCTGGTGCTGTCTGTCCACACACACAGCTGGGAAAGAGCTGGGTACAGGGACCCCCTGCCCTGGGGTGCAACATGAACCTGCACTTCTCAGAGGTGTTCCCTGTGAGTCACCCTGGAAATGCCATTGCCAAGCAGAGGATTGGAGGCTGCAGATGCTGCAGGAGGGGCATCATTGCTGCCCTGCAGCAGGAGCAGGGTGAACCCTCCAGTCTGGAAACCACAAAGCACAAAGTGAATGTCCCCAGGGCAGACACAAGGCAGAGTCATCTCTGCTGCTGTCACTGCCGAGCAGCAGGGGCAGAGGGGACACCAATTCCAGCTCTTCTGCTTCATGCTTTTCATCTCTGTGCATATGTTTTAAGACACATGTAGTTTCCATGAGGTAAAGGCAAAATGCCAGCCATCCCCTGAGAGGCTGCTGATCTAATCAGCAGAATGAAGCAGAGGTCTGGGGGAGAGGTTTGCAGGAGATCTGAGGTCCTGGCATGACCACAGATTTCCTCTCTGCACCATGGGGGTGGGGACAGGAAATACCACCTCATACAGGACACCCAACCAAAGAGTTCCTGATCAAAAAATTCCCTGACCCACAGCAGGGAGAGGGGCCATGGGAGAAGCAGCACCCAGGAGCAGAGCACTGCAAGCTCCAGGACATCAACTTTTGTCAGGCTACAACTCTGACAACTCAGCCCTGCTGCTGCTAGCTGGCCTGAGGGACAGGAAGAACAGGCAGAGAAAGCCACAAAGCAAAGTGATATTGCTCAGAGGGGAGTTGGGTGATAGGCCTTGGGGTGATGCAAGCCTGCTCAGCTCTGCCCAAATGCCAGCACTCAGCATTTAGTCGAGGATGCTGAGAGCATCCTCACAGCATCACCTCACAGTCCCTCCCAGGCACAGCAGGTGCTGAATGCAGCACCCCTTACACTGGGGAGCAGGAGAGGGGGAAATGGACCCATCTGCATCTTGTGAAGTCATTGATCACCCTCTGTGTTCCCCTGCAGGATCCCTGCTCTGGCATGTGGCATCACTCCATCCGCAATCACTGCTGGAGAGGCCTCTGCCCGCCCAGGTTTCTCCCAGGTGTGTTGGAGGAGCCCTCAGAGGAGCTGCAGAAGAACATCTCCCCATCCTGTCTGGGCAGTGACACTCTCAGCACCAAGCCCCACACCAGCAGGAAGAGATGCCTGAGGAGCTGGGTCAGGAAGCAGTTGGCAGGGCTGGGCTGGGCTGGGAGTGCCCTCCCCAGACCCACGGCAGTGGATCAGGCTGCAAGGGCACAGGGGCTGCTGTTGAGGTCTTGGTGCCAGGCAGACCAGCCTAGGATGGAGAAAGACAACACAGGCACCACCTTCCCTGGTGTCCTGGGGATGTACCCACCCCTCAGAGGGACAAGGGCCTGGTAGCTGGCAGGAGGGCTCAGCATCAGTGGGGGATGTTGGCAGCCACGAGTGCTGGATGTCCGTGCACATCCACACTGGGGCAAGGCTGCTTCCCATCCCCGGGGCTGTTCTCACACCACAGCCCCTGTCCCAGCCCTCCTGCCAGGCAAAGAGAAGCCCTGGAGCCTGCTGGGGAGACACTGAGCAGCCAGGGTTTGCCCCAGGCTCTGCCCTCTCCAGCAGCTCAACACGAAGGCTCCCAAAAGAGGAGATTTCAGTGGTATAAAAATCTATTTAAGACAGAAGGAAAATGACATGCTTGATTTCTCTGGGTGTGCTTTGTCTTGGGAAGAGCCTCCCTGCCCTGCTTCATCCTTCGGTCCCATCCCCATCCCTCTGCTGGGACAGAGCCTGGACACACAGACAGCACAAACACCCAAAACACAGGCACAGCTACGCTGGGCAAGGCTGGCACCCCCCAGAGCACCTCTTGTCCCGTGGGACCAACCAGTTGATCCCTCCAGGTCCCTGAGCTGATGGAGCAGTGGAGGCTTTGCCATCCCCCAGGCACGGACTCGAGGGGCGGCACCGCCGGCCCGGAGCTCCCCCTGCTTGCAGCGGGCACGGAGCAGCCCCGAGCTCCGGCCACACCGTGGGTATCACCCATTGTCATCGCTGGGCTCCCCGACCCGGCACAGGGCACCCCAATCACTCCCCCAACTCCTCGACACCCCCCGAGCCACCCCAGCACTGGGTGTCAGCATCTGCCACCGGTACCTCGGTGGGTTTCACCCTTCCACCACTAATTTGGGGTTGCAGAGAGCAATTGGCTCCCAAAGAGCGAGGAAAGCTGAGAGAGGGGAGCCCTGCAGCCCCAGTGCCCCCCAGCATCCACCAAATCCTCCCAAATCCCACCAAACCATCAGCGGGCAAGGAAACATCCCCAGCAAGGTGAGCCCTGGCTGGCAAGGTCCCCTCGTGCTCCTCCCTCCTGGGGGATAAGGAGCTCTGAAGCTCCTGGGCTGAGGCCCCTCGAGCGGATTAAGAAATGGCCTCGTCAGCAGCTCTGCAGAGCTGCAGGAGCCGGGTCCCTGCGGAGGAGCACACGGGGAGCTCCCCTTCCCCAAACAAAGCCGGCGGGGGCAGCCCGAGCCGCCCGCAGCATCCACGCTCCGCTCCAGCTCCGAGGACTGGCAAACGCACACCCAAAGCCCTGCCACCTATGATAACAATTAGAGACTTATCTAATTGCAAAAATAATTGCAATTGAAGTGTTTAATTACCATACTAAGCAGGAAGAGCCGTTTCCTACTGTTCCAGTAGCGCTCCCGATCCATCAAACAAGGTTTGGGGCTTGTTTGGGTGCTGGGCTTTTTTGGGTTTTTTTTGGTTTTCTTTTTCTGATTATTAGATTGCAGCCCCAGGGGATGAAGAGATTTGCTAATTAGGGTCTTGGAGAACAGCTACCAATTCACAAACACTTGCTTTTAATTTCAATACTAACGAGGCTGGAAGGGGGAGAAATCCAAAATGCAGAACATCTGTGGCAGGGCTGGCTGCAGCAGCGCTGCCCCAGCCCCTCCTCGCTGGGCTGGCACTGCCCAGGGACATCCCAGAGACCCCGGGAATGGGCAGGGGAGGGGTTGGCTCAGTGCAAGCCCAGGCAGGGTGGAGTTGCTGCTCTGGGTCGCTGCTGTCACCGCAGCCACCACACAAACTAATCCCAGCATCGATCTTCTGTCTAATCCCCTCCGGGACCATCGGCTTTCTCAGTGATGGGCTAATCCTGGTCCTGAGGCAACCGTTCCATCCCCTGGGGGTGCAGCAGCAAGAATTTCTCCAGGTGACATTTGGTTTTGTTCTCCTCTAAACTGACAACAAAAGAGAATTTAATTCTCTCGCCAAGCAGCAATTCTGTGAGGGAAGAGAAACTGCTTAGGAAGCTCCTAACCAACATCTGCTCTCTCAGATAGGAAATATCCCCTGCTAGAGGAGGGAGCACAGGCAGGGCTGGCTGCCAAGTGCAGGGGGACATCCCCATCCCCCTGTCCCTGCAGGGGACACAGGAGCTCCACTGCCCTATAAATGTCACCCAACCCTCACCCTGCCCCACCAGCGACCCACAGTGCCTGGCTGGGCTTCTTCCCCCAAACCACCTTGCCCGTCCTTGCCACAGCCTTGGGGAGGGTCCAAGGAGCTGCAAAGAGGAGACACAGGGAGGGAGAGGAGCACAGGGGAGGCAGGAGCAGCCTCGGGGCATGCAGGCGTCCTGTCCCCCAGGAGCACAGCTGAGATGTGGTGCCTGCCACAGGCCGGAGGCAAAGGAGTGTTTTATTTCTTTTAGATAAAAGAGAAACATCAGTAGAATGAAAAAAAAAAAAAAAAAATGTGTAGGGTTTTTTGGGTTTTGGTTGGTTTTTTTTTCAGGCTGTCACGTGATTAAACACAGAGAAAACAAAAAGGTAGAGAACAGCCCCGAGCAGTGGAAAATGAGAAACTTTGTGTTAGAAATCTCAAGATTGGATTTTCTGGAATAAAATACATTTTGGGGGCACTCACCCAACAGTTTTGGCTGGGGAATCACGCCTCTGGAAAGGTTAGGGAACCCATTTCCTCATCACAAATTTAAAAATTACATTTCCATCATGAAGTATTGTGAAACCAAGGACAAGCACTCCCAGCATGAAGGAGATGACCTTGGGGAAGGCATCATCAGGTGCCTTCCCGGCCTCAGCTGAACCCTTCTTGCCCAGCATCTCCCCATCACCAAGAACACCAAGGCTGGCAGTGCCAGAGGCACAGGCAGACCCAGGCCACCACAGGATGGTGGCCCTGAGACCAGGAGCGTGGTGGTGCCACTGGGATGGTGGCCAAGGGACCAGAGAGAGAGGACAAAGCCACTAGAGGGCACAAGTATGACAGAAACACGTCCCCACATCAAGGGGCCTCCAGCTTCTGCGCTTCAGCAGTCCCAGAGTTCCCCAAACCCCCTCATTATCCCCACCTCCAAAAAGTGCAGCAGTAACACACCTTCTCCTGGTGGCCCAAGACCCCAGCACACAGAGCTGACCGTGGGGAGCCCCTGGCCAGGCAGCAAGGTCCTGGTCATCACCAAGGGACGTGTCCAACGTCCTTTTGTCCTTTCCTTCTCCTTCCTCCCCAACATCATTTTGTCCTTTTGTCCTTTCCTTCTCCTTCCTCCCCACATCATTTTGTCCTTTCCTTCTCCTTCTTCCCAACATCATTTTGTCCTTTTCTCCTTTCCTTCTCCTTCCTCCCCACATCATTTTGTCCTTTTGTCCTTTCCTTCTCCTTCCTCCCCAGAGTGTCCTTTCCCTCCCCACTCCTGCAGCCACCACCACTTTCCTTAAGGCTCTCCCAGCAAACCAAACACCATTTCTCAGGGAAACAGCTGCCAGAGGCAGCTCTGCTGGAGCAGGTGCCCCCGTGTCCCCAGCAAACAGTCACTGTCACATCTTCCTTCCCGTGTGCCACATGTGTGCACACCACCTGTGTGTGTGTGCTGTCCTCAGGGCAGGATGGGGGTCACAGAGCCCTGCTTCCAGAGCTGTATTCCTGCTCCCAACCCCATGAGCACCCTGACACTTCTGTGTGGCTGCTCTCAGCACCTGGGCTGCTCCATCACCCCACCCTCCCATGGTGTAGCTGGCAGGTGCTGTTACCCCGGGGGTGTTTGCACAGCTGTCAGGGCCTCCCGGATGGATCTGCTCTCCTTGCTCACCATTCCCATCCCACAGCAGCAGCTGATCTCCTCCCTGCCAGCAGGAGCCCAGAGCTGCTGGAGGCAGAGGCAGCAACACCCTCCGACCCCGAGCACCCAGGGACTGATGCTGATTAAACACAGCCCCGTGCTGATAATTAATTTCTTAGAGGATGAATTACTTGGGAAAGCTCCAGAATGAATGTTGTTCTTCCTGCCACAAAACTGCCGGGTCTGTTCAGGGTTTTTTAAAAAATCTAAAAGCAAAGAGGGAGAACATCCCCTGGTGAAGAGCTGCAGCAGTGCCCTGGGTAAGGATTGCTGCTGGGTTTGGGATCTCTGCTGGGGCTGTTCTCTGGATCCATGAGGCTGCAGGCAGGGAGGCAGGATGTGCTGGCACTGCCCATGTCCCAGCAGTCAGGAGACCCTCAGGAGAACAGGCCATGGGCATTGGCCAAACGCCCTCCAGCAGCTCCTCAGACCCACCTCACTCCAGAGCTTGGGCTGACACAGCCCCATCTCCCCATGCTGAGGGAACCAGGGGGATCTGTGTTCAGAGAACACCCCCTGCCCTCTCCCCAGGCACTGCTGCCATCCGTGGGGCTGGACAGGGCTGTCCCCGTGTCCCTCCCTGCCGTGGCACGGCCCCCTCGGGGCGCTGGCTGCGGCTGCAGAGCGAGCAGCCCCTGCAGACAGCACTGCTGCTCAGGGCTCTCCATCCCTTTTGCTTAATAGGAAGCATTTTTCTGTTTCATTTCCCTTACCCTTGGAGCTGAAACCGCCTTTCTGCAGCAAAACACACCAAGCCAAGGAAATTCTTCTCCCTTTGCAGCTCACAAACTCCCCTCCCTCCTCCAGCTGCAGGAATGGCCACCCCACAGTCCCCCCCTTGCCTGGGGTACATTGCACTGGTGGAGGGACAGAGGGACAAAGGGACAAGTGATCCCCACCCCTGGCCTCCCACTGGCACCTTGGAGACAGCAGGGACAGAGATGCCGAGGGGGCTGCAGGATTCTGTTCTTTCCATGTACAGATCTTACAAATATTCCCAAATACGGGAGAAGGCAGAGCCTGCCCTCGGCTCACCTCCTCTGGCCCTCCCTGAGGGCACTTCACTCGCTTGGCCTGCTTCAAGGCTGAGCTAAGTCCACCATTCGTTATTGGGTAATTAAGCTCTTAATTAGCAGGCTGATTTCCCCTCTGAGCCCTGCCAGCAGCTCCTGGTCCCTCTGTCAGCTCCCTCCAGCAGGACAAAGCCTGCAGGGCCTGGGGAGTGCTCCTGTCCCGGGGATGGCTCCGGGGTGTTTTTCCTTCCTCCCCCATGATCTGTTCCTGCCAGCCTGGGGCTCCGTGACCCAGCCTGAAGGCGTGAGCCTGCTCCAAAAATGTGCCTGCAGCACAAGTGAGCCTGACACGTCTGGGCTCAGAGTGACACCAAGGAGTCAGGGGCAAACAGGGCTGAGACATTGCCACCCTGAGCGATGCTTAAACCTAAAGCTCCAAGACTAGAGAACCTCCCAGCTTATAAGCTTTAAGCAAAAATAAATACACTATTCAAGACATTCCTGCCTAAAGAAAAAAATCTCTCAGCAACCTTTGCCGCCAGCATGTCCCCTCTGCGTGCTCCTCCCTCCTTTGGGACTGAGCTGGGTGAGGAGGCAGCGGTGCCATGCCCCAACCCCGAGCGGCTGGACCATCGGGGATGACACGGAGACCCTGCCCCAGGCTCCCCATCAGCCTCCAAACCTCAGAGAACCGCAGCAAACCGGCCGTGATGAGCCGCCCTCCTCGGTGAGATGGCAGGAGCTGCCCCGCAGCGCTCCGGCTTTCGTGTATTCATCACTTGTCAGCTCCCCTTAGCCGTGAGAGGAGAGTCATCCTCCCCCCGGGCCAGAGCCGTCCCGTTCCCAGCAGGGCTGGGGACACGGGAGGATGGCGCTGAGCGGTCCCCATCCCGCTGCCGGGGTGTCTGGGTGGGAGGAGAGACGAGAGTTTGGCTAATCCAAGTGGAAACTAATTGTGTTTCATTGAGGTTTTATCTCTGCAACTGGCAACATGCTCCTGCAGGAGATTTAGTGTGAAGTTGTCTGGTCCCTGCCAAGAAGACTGTTTTTTTTGTTTGTTTTTTTTTTTTTAGAGAAAGCACATTATGCATCAAAGTTGAAATTTAAATCCCTTTTCCTTCATTCCCAGAGTGTATTTATGACGTTCCAGATATTCCTCGGTGCATCACAGTTTGTGGGAAGCCCCCAGTCACTGCAGGAGCCCGGGACCAGCTCGAAGAGCTGCCTGAACTTCTTTTGCTTTGTGGTTTTTCCCTTTGCTTTAAGTTGTTGCTGCGTGAGTGGGGGACTGTGGGCAGGCAGGGGTGAAGCTGATGTACGTGAATGGCTCCAGGTGAATTCCCCCCAGCCCTCCCAGGGCTTCCCAACCCGGGGTTGCTCCTCTCCATCCCAGCCCTGCTGTAATTTCCACACCCCCGTGCCCCCCGTGTGCAGTCTGGTGCCTGCAGTCTCATCCTGGATGGGGCTGGCAGCAAATCCAGTGTTTTTCCCTAAAAATGCTGCACTTTTCCCTTCGTGGGGGTTTAGCAGGTTCTGAGTACAGCCATGCCAGGAGGTGAATCAGCCCAGCCTGGAGCCTGCACCAAGAAAGGGGAGGAAAGAGGGGAGCACAAGGAGGGGCACTAACGTGAGTGCAGAGGGGGAAACACAGGACTGCAGCCCTCTCATCCAAACCCTTTGGGGTGTGAACCCACCTGGTTTGCTGAAGCAGGATGGGAGGGTGGATGGGTGGATGGGAGGCTCCTTCTCCCCACCCAGCAGCTCCTCTCGAGGCATCAGGACAGGCCCAGCATCTGCAGTGGCTGGAAAATCACGCTCCATTTCCAGAAAGGAAAGCAAAGTGTAAATCTCCCTCTCAGACGCACATTTGTTCCTCTGCAGCAAGAAAAGTGGTGAAAGCTTTAATTTCCAAGCTGGGAGGGAGAGACAAATACATCAGCAGCACCCCGGGTGCAGAGGGATAAAACATCAATTCTGGGATTACACCAGCGGCCACTGAGATTTCTCCCTCCCTGGCTGTAATCCAGAAACACCACAGGTTTCTCTGCTGGCCCTGCAGCTCCTGCCTCTCACTGGGTTTGGGGGAAATCTGGACACCTCTGTGCTCATGAGGGTGGTTACTGCACCGAGAGCCAGGCTGGGGGGAGGCAGGGATTCCCCTGGCAGCATTTCACATTCAGAGCAGGCTGGCCGTAGTGCTCGGCTCTCCCCAGAGATTCCCTTCATAAGAGGGAGCAAATTCCACTTATCTATCCAGGGGAAATTTGCATTTTAAATATCCCAACTCCAAATGTCACCCAGTTTCATCCCCTCAGCTGAACAAATGCAGTGGAGCAGGGAGGGGGCCAGGGTATCTCACCAGTGGGAACAGGCAGGAAGAAAGGAAAAAAACCAAGGTTAAAAGCATGTACAGATGTTTAATCTGTGCTGAGGTTGAGGAAGGGAGCAAATATGGCAGAGACCTTCCCCCTCTTCCAGCTCCATTGGGCAGGACAGGGGGGAACAGGTATCCAAGGCTCCAACCATTAAGGATTAGGGATTTCGTGTTTGAGATTTTGTTTACACAATAAGACTTAAGACTGCATGGAGTGTAGGTGGATTCTCCCCAGTGCCTGCAGAGGGATTAGTGCCTATAAAGCAGCCAGAACGAGCTAAAAATTGGAGAGATCAAAGTGCAGGAAGAGGAATCACGTTCTCAGGGATGGGAGGAAGAGGGGAGGAAGAGGGCAATGGTCAAGCCTGAGACAATTGTGGCTGCTGGCCCTGGAGAGTGTGGGGAAAGGCATGGAGCATCCTCCCACTGCAGCTGCAGGGATGCAGAAGACATCTCAGGGAGCAGCTGCACCCCAGGTGTTTTCCATCCTCTCCTGAGGCTGCCAAATCTCCCTGACCAGCTCCAGTCTGCAGGAGAGGGATGACCCAGCCCTTCCTGAGCTCTCTGCTGCCACAGGGCCATCTCTGGGGAGCACAGCAGAAGAGGGGTGTCCAGCCTGAACCCCTCTGCAGTGCTGGGGCACAGGGGGAAGCTCAGCACAGTGCAGGGAGGGGAGTCTGATCCTGCTGCTCCTACCAGTCCCCCACGACCAAGGTGACACTGCCACGAGTCAGCCCATGCCACATGAGGAGGGAACACACTCACCAGGGCCTGGGGGGGCTCTGCCAAAGCCCTGGGCCTGCAGTGCCCAGCCTCTCTCCCTGCCTGGCTGAGCAAATGAGCCTTCTCCTCTTCACCTCATTAAAGCCATGAGCTGATTCGATTAAAATGGGGCACCAGCCCTGCTCCCCAGAAGGCAAACGGGAGGAATGTTTAAGGCATGAAGTTTTCTGGCCCCCAGCACCTCATTACCAGCCCAACCCCCAGTGCACAGGGCACTGCCTCCTGCCAGCTCCCTGCCTGCCATGCACCTGGGGGCAGATAAACTCACCTGGGGCAGGAGTAATGCCAGCCCTGCACTACTCTTGGCCCCAGGGACCCAAGCCCAGCAGGGCCACACACATGGAAAAGCAGCCCAGGCACAGCAGGCTTACAGTCACCTCCAGTGCTGGCACTTGGGGTGCCTCTGGCTGCAGCAGCCCATGGCTGTGGGGCTCACAGGTCTACAGGCAGCCCCTTTTCCTCCTTGGCATCTGCAGTGACTGAGTTTGCTCCATCATTCTGTTTTTTTGGGAGGCACAGGATGCTTGTGCTCCCCGGCAGAGCCTCCCTGCATCCCGAGCCTCTCCCACACTCAGGCACGGGACAAAGTTTTATCCTCACCCCGTCTCCCAACCTGCAGGCAGGCATTCCTTTGCCAGAAATGAGTCTGAAACGGTTCAGAGAACTAATTCCCTCCCTCCTTAATGCATGGAAGCTTCTTACACTAAATCTATACAGACACAATTAGCATTATTCATATTCCATATGCTCCACTCCCTTGTGATGAATATTAATCTCCCTCCCGCTCCCAGGCATTAGAGATAACAGTGCTGCTGCAGGGGCACAGAGGGTCTGGGGGAGTGATGCTGCAGGTGCAGACAGTCCCATCCCCCTGTGGGAAGGGCAGATTTTGTGTCCTTTTGGAGGGGGGTTGGTTTTACAGCTGCAGGGCTGGGCTGAAGAGGGGTGTCCTTTCTGCTCCCACTCCCGGCTGAACTGGTCTCCACTGGGGCTGCTTCTGTCCCCACAGGGCACGTGGTTGTGTTGGGTATCACCAAGCCCCAAAGCTCCCTGCACCTTCCAGCTCTCCACAGGTTTTGGAGGTGGAGCAGGACTGAGTCAGAGTGTCCTGCTTCTGCCAGCTCACATTTCGCAGCATTTCTTGGGCTGAGAAGTGGTCACGGGCATTGCAGGAGCTAAAGTGACGCCTCTTGGTGCTGCCCAGGGCAGGAGCAGCTTTGCCGGCATCCCAGAACATCTGCTGAAATCAGCACAGCTGGGCCACTGCAGCACCTGGGCCACTGTCCCAGCGCTGCTCCCACCTCTCTGCAGAGCAGCTCGCCCCCAAGGGGGCACAGCAGCACCCCCGGCTGCAAGGAGGCGGCCGAGGAACCGATGCAGCCAATGCGGCTCACGCACTGCCGGGGGACACGGTGACATTCACAGGGCAGGGAGGGGCCATCCCGCACTCATGGACCGTACACAGCCCCGTGTCCGTCTGTCCGTCCGTGCTCGCCCTCCACGTGTGGCTCCAGGCCAGGCCGGGGGGGCTGTGAGCGGGGTCTGGGGGCTGTGAATTGGAGCGCCATACGTGCGGTGGGGGTGGAGAGGATGCAGGCCAGGAGGCTCCGCGTCTCTTTACATCCATTTGCATGCCTAATCCGCTGCCGGGGAGTGGAGCGTCAGGTCCCCCATCTGCTCCGCAGCTCACATCATTAGCTGGCTGGTTTCCGAGGCGGCACCGAGCAGAGGTGGGAGTGGAGCAGAGAGGGGAGAAGGGGGGCTGCTCCCATCCCCAAGCACCAGCACATGTCGGCAGGCTGGGGAGCCTGCGAGGATCCTGCTCCTTGCCCGAGCTGGTGGGCAGCACACAGGGGACGGAGAGGGGCGTGGGTGGAGGAGGGAGGTCATTCCTACGGGTTCCTGGGATGCTGCTGTGCTCCAGGCTTCCCCCTGGGCAATGTGAGAGGCACAGGGCATCTGCTCACCCATCACGGCTGCTGCCCACGCTTTAACTTTGCCCCGGGGCAGTAAAAGTCCCCATAGGTGTTTTTTTTTTGCTGGAAGCGCCCACAGCCAGCAGCCCACTCACCGAGCTCAGCTCCACCGCACAGGTCCAGCCACACCGACCATCCCCAGCGCCACTACCCCGGCGTGATGGCCCTGGGACACAGCCCCTTTAAATCCCCACACTCACAGGCTGGGCTGGGACACTGTAAAGGGAAAAATAAGGCAAAGAAATTATTTTCTTCTCGCCAGCAAGCCTGGATTGCTGCCCGTTCCTCGGCTGCGCTGCCAGCCCGCCCACGCACCACACAGCGAGCACTGCAGAGGCCAGCAGGGGCTGGGGCAGGCCAGGGGGGTCGGGGTGCAGCCAGGGACCCCCATGCTGGACACCTCTGTTCATTGGGATGCCACTGGGGGAGATGTCCCTTCGCTCCCTGGGATGCACAGAACACCCTTCTGCCCCGTTACCTGCCCCATTCTCTGGGGCCGTTCCCATCTCCAAGCTCTAAAAGGGCTCCCACTCATCCAAAATCCCTGCAGAACTCCCGAGGTTGGGGCTACAAGGACTACTCCAGCCAGCAGTGCTGAGTAAATGGGGGTTTCTCAGCAAGCAGCAATGAAAAGGGGGTCAGAGGGATGAAGGGGATGGGGGACAGGGAGAAGAGAACCCCACAGTCCCCCAGGGTTACTCTCCCCCTCTGCTTTCACGCCTGGCTGGGTTCCTTCATTACTTACCCAAGCTGTAAATTGTCTAATTTGGAGCACACCATTTATCCCTGATGTGCACTTGAGCAGCCAGATTTTGTTTTCAGGTGTGTAATTAATTTTTTTGAATGTGATTTCTCTCCTAGGAAACTGCAAACAAACAGTTCTGGCTTTCATGGCTGGGCAGCTCGGGTGAGCGTCAGGGCAGGGATTAGGCAGACAAGGACCTGAGGCCAGATCTCAGAGGATGTGAGGAGCTGGGGTTTTGCAGAAACCTCTTGCTCCTACTTTCCAAATCCTTCATCCTTCAGTGCAGCCCTCTGCCTCCTCCATCACCACCACGCTCCCCATGGGCACTGGAGAAGGCTTGAAAGGGGAAGCAGCAGCCACCTTCCCTGTTCCCAGCTCAATCTGCTGGGAATTACCATTTTTATTAAGACCTAACATGTCCTTGGCTGCTGGGAATGTGATTTGCTCCTGGAATGAGATTTCAGCAGCTCCTGAGGATCCCATATCAGCATCCACCTCACTGTGATGATGCTCCCATCCCCAGACAGAGGTGTCTCCATCAGTGGATGCTCACAGGCATCTCCACCGCCAGGAGAGGTTGTGCTCAGGCACAGTACAGGGGGGATCCATGGGGATCCACTATCCTGAGCTCTTTTCCCTTCTTCACATCATCCCTGGGTGTTTGCTGTCTGGGAATGACGCCGGCTATTTTTGCATCACCTCTCACAGGGCAGGGACAAGGGAGGACGGAGGAGAAGCAGTGCCGGGGGGGGTGGGGGTGATGTCTGCCCCCGCTGAGTGTCCCAGAGCCCCGCTGAGTGTGGGTCGGGGTCCCAGGGGTTCCCAGCGCTGCTCTGCATCCCGAGCCAGAGCGATCCTCCTCTGAGCAGCACGGAGAATCGCCTGCTGTGAATGTGAGAGAGAAATCTCTTCAACGCTCCTCCTGCCAGGGAAGTTGTTAGATGACTTTTGCCGGCGGTTTTCCAGATGAAAGGAGGTGAAAATCACCTCCATTAGTTGGCAGAGGCAGGTGGGAGGATCTGCGGAGAGAGCACTTCGGGGCTGACTGCAGATCCCAACCCTCTGCCCTGAAACCCCCCCAGGGCATGGGGTGGCATTTGGGGGCACAGGAGATGCTCTTGTGCCACCCCAGCGAGGGGATTTGGGATGGTGCCGGCGCTGTGGGAGTCTCAGGTGGCTGGGGGGGAGCAGCCCTGAGGGAGGATCCAGCTGGTGACACCCCTGGGACAGGTCCCCTGCACTTCTCTGCTTCCTGCCCCACCAGCACAGAGGGTCCCACCAGCGGCAGCTGCCTGCAAAATAAATCCACAACCCCCCCAGAATGATCCTCCAGGAGTGGATCTTGGCCACCACAAAACAGGCTGTGACCTCTTGAGGGGGGGTTCCACCACCCAGACCCCCAGAACCACGGGCCAGACTTCTTGGGGGGTTTTTCCTATGAGTTTGATTCTCTGTTGTGACTTTTGGGAAGGGACAGTGCAGTCTCCAGGGGCTGTAGGAGGGGGCTGACTGCTCTGCTCCCCCATCCTGCTCCCCTTTGTGCTTTGAAACTGCTTTCCAAGGAGCTGCTTAGCATTCGGAGCAGGCACCCACACCGTTTCAGGGCAAAAACTCTGGTTTGCCTTCAAAAACACATCAATCTTCTGCAGTCTGCCATGAAGGGCAGCTCCTGCCCTCCAAAACAGGACAGAGGGCACATGCAGGCTGGCTTGGCTTTCCCAAATGTGTATGGTGTAAAGTGTGCATGCTCCATCCTACACCCCCTCACCCATCACTGCCCAGCTCTGCAAGCCCCTGTGTTCAAAGGAAAAGGCATCAAAACTCCAATCTCTTCAATTTCCTTTTGGTCTTTTTTTTTTTTTTTCCTTCTCCACTGAAGGAGTTCAGCGCCCAGATACTGCCTGCACAGCTACAGAGAAGAAAATTTCCAGGAATTGCTGCTCTCTCTGGGAAATTCATCACAGAGATCCAGGCAGCTGAGTTGATGCCAGGCACTTTATGCCCAGTGTTTAGGACTGTGGGCAGGCTCTGACAAGCTGTGCCCCAGCATTCACCAGGAACCAGCACCTTTTCCCAGCAAGGTTTGGTTCCACATGAGGGGTATAAGCTCATCTTCCTAAGGAGAATGGCTGATTTCTCTGCATTCCCTTCCCTGATAGAGGCCTGGCTGTGGGCTCACCAGGCGGAGGAGGCAATACTGAAATAGCTTCTTTTCTTATACTTCACGTGGGGATTATTATTATGCCTCTCATGAGTCCCCCCTCTGCTGCCAGCACAGGAAAAACCCCCGCGGTGCCACCATCAGCAGCACTGCCACCAGGCAGAATGGGACCGTGTCCCCTGGCACTGCAGCCTGGCCCCTGGCACCATGGGCTTCCCTCTTCCACCCACACACGGTGGGAACATCCTCCCAGGCACCTGCAGTGGCACAGGCAGAGCTGGAGCTGAGCATCTCCTGCTCTGCACCTGCGCAGCCTCTGCCGGCTCCATGGAGGGTGAAACGTGGCCCTGCAGGGAGCAAATTCCCAGCACGCCACAAGCCCACGGACCTTTGCTCCAAAATGTTTATTTATGACTAATCCCAGCTATCCCAGTGCCAGCTGGGGACCGGTGTCCGCTGTCCCTGTGCCCTTGGCAGCCACCAGTGCCTGGTGACAAAGGCCCAGCACCGCAGCTCTTGGGGACTCTGACCCTAAGAATGCAAAGGAGGAGTGGGGTCCAACTCCAGCCCACCCATGGCCATCTCCTCCTGGCAGCTCTGGGGAAGTGGCAGGGCTGGTGGCTCCCATTAGCGAGGTGAAGGCTGGGGAGAAAAAGGAGTATTGATCATCCCTGTGAGTCCAGCGTGAGGCACGCACAGCCCACAGCCACAATCGATAGAGCCGAGCTCTCACTGAGGGTTCTGTGTCTGTCTGGGGCTCCAGGGGGAAGCCTGTGCTGTGCAGCATCCAGCATGGTCCCTGCACAGCTCCATCCTCCACAGTGCACCCTCTGTCAAGCTCTCCAAGCCGATATTTCCACTTGTAGGAGGTTCCAGGGTAGGGATGCTCACACGTGTGTGGCAGGGGTGAGAAGGCAAAGCAGCCATCCCACAGCTGCAGGCTCTCCATCCCTCAGTTTCCACACTGGTGGCATGGAGACAGCCCCAAGGGTTCTCTGCCTGGCAGGGCTTCCTCTCTCGGAGCCCTGTGGGCTCCCATCTCGGCAGGGATGCTCTGTGCACACAGGCTCCCCTCAGAGCTACGTTCCTGCCCTGCTCCACATCGCCAGGGCTGACTGTCCTGCTGTTCCATGGGCGCCCAGCCTTGGAGCAACCGGAGGAACGGGCTGAAAATTCGAGATTTCCGTCCCTCCGGAGGAGGATGTCGGCAGAGGATGAAGGCAGAACTACACTTCCCAGAGTGCTCCTGGCACTGCCGGGGGAAAGGCTGAGGGACCCAGACACCAGCTCCTCCCTGCTCCTATATTATTCTCCTTCTTGTTTATTTGTGGGTTTTCTGCACTTAACTGTCTGCCTCATCCACTTAATTGGGGGATTATTGCCGCTACCTGCCCGCCCGCCAGAGCCCAACTCATTAGCGGGGTTTATTTATTAGCAGCGAGGCAGCAGAAACGCGCCCTGCAGCTCCCTCCTCTGCTCCTCGGGCACAGGCAGCTGGAGGCGATGGAGGAAAAGGAGCCAGGATGGGCCAGTGACAGCGGCCACAGTTTGTGCAGGACCAAAGCCAGCCTCTGCCATGCACGGGGGCATCGCAGCAGCCTCCTGTGGCATCTGCCTGGGCACCGCTGCTCTTGGCAAAGCGCAGGAGGAGGACCAGCAGCCTGGCTGCTCCTCAAAAGTGTTCCCTGAGCTCGGGAAAGGCCGCTGGCACAGCGCTGTCCTTCCGCTCGCAGCAAGGGACCCCTCTCCTGGGCACGGTGGCAGCTGAGTGACAGCCGTGGGCGATGCCATCGGCAGGGAGGCCAAGAGGCCACTGCCCCCCGAGCCCGGGAGGAGCCAGCAGCGCCCCACGGCTCCTCTCCAAACCGCTGCTCCCATTTCCAGGCGGGAGATTCTGGGAGAAATGTGGGCCAGCAGGAGAGAGCTGCGTATCGAGCGCTTTGATAAATAAAACATGTGGAGAAGGCAATCAGAGCTGCCCACTTGGCTGCAGCGGCTCCGGCTGCATGGGGGGAATTCACAAGCGGTGCCACCCCGGCCGTCAGGCCGCCAGCCCCGGCGCTGCTCCTCTGCTCACATCCAAGTTTTGCAGCCTCAGCACCGAGGGGGATTGATTTATTCATCAGCCTCTCCATCCCGCAGCAGCCCTGCAAGAAGGAGTGGTGCAGTGAGCTGCTGCGTGATGTGAGGAGCAGCACGGCGGGAGCAGGGAGGGATCACCGGAGGTGGCTCCCGGATGACCCGCATCTGACCCTGCTGTGATGCCTGGTGGAGGAAGGATTCCCCAGGGTGGGAAATGTGAGCAGCAAGCTCCCCCGAGGCCGTGGTGCTGAGTGCTCCTCGGGCACTGAGTCACAGCTGTCTTGCACCCCGTTTTCAGGAGGGAGAGATGGGACCCCCCTGTTCAGAGAGCGATCAGAGACCCCAATGGCCAAACAGATTGCGAAGACAAGTTGCAATGCAAGGAGCCCACCCCAGAAAGCACCAACTCCAGAGCATCTCCAGGGTTTGGTGGGAGCTGTTCTGAGCATCCACAAGCACAAAACAAAACCTAGGGGGGAAAAGGGCCTCAGCTGCCTGCCAGGAGCACAAGGGCAGAACCCTGTGGAGAGGGACTGGGCAGGGGGAGGATGAGCTCCAGCTGTCAGGCCAGTGGGGATCTTGCAGTCCTCTTGACCATGCTCTGCATCAATCCCTGAACCAGAGTTTTGGCTTCTTAAAACCTCTGTGGACAATTCTTGCTCTTCTCATGCTCCCTCCTTCTGCTGTTCCCTACCCCATGCAGCAGCACGTGGCCAGCCTGCCCATATCCCCATCCCTGAGCTCTGCAGCTCCCAGAGCAGCCCTTGCTTCAGCCTCTCCACCTCAGCAGCCCCTGCTCCAGCCTCTCCACCTCCTCTGCTCCCCCCTGGCTCTTGTGTGAGCCCTGCAGGCTCCAGCAGGTTCATGGCTCTTCATCACCCCCATCCTTGGGACATCCTGTGAGAGAACCTGGGCAAGGGCTTTGTGGAACAGGGATCTCTGGCCTGGGGAGCACTGCTGGCACCTCAGACACCCAGAGGTGCCCTGTCTAGAGACCTCTCCTCTGGAGGGGTTGGCAGTGCCATGGGAGAGGAATCACCACCTCAGGGGGGCAGAGAAGCACCGGGGCCTGTGGGGAGAGAGCAAATATTAGAAGGAATCGCTGGATGGGGGGAAACTGGCAGGTCCAGGGGGTCCAGAGGGGTGGCCGGGGAGTGGGGGGAATTGCTGGGTACTGGAGAAACGGGTGGCCAAGAAATGGGGCACTGGAAGACATGGCCACGTACTGGGGATGGCTGTCATGGCACTGGAGGTGCAGCTGTAGGTGCTGGCAGGGACTCCACGCACCGGGGGTGATGCGGGGTGAGGGGGGCATAGCCGGGCTGCGGGGGGCGGATGGTTGAATA